>NHNU01000004.1:1172670-1654893 GCA_002785985.1 Microcyclosporella mali | reverse complement strand
AAGAATCTAACCCTACTAAGCCTAGTAGTCTATATACCTCTATACCCGTTACTAAGGAATCTACCCTAGATTCCTTATAGGAATATATATAGAAAAGTATAAGGATATTATAGTATCTATATTACCTTACCCTAATATATTTATATCTAAGGTCTATACGCTACTCTATATAAAGCTAAAGTATCTAACTTAAGTACTATATAGGAATATATATAGGAGGATTTCTAGAGGTATCTACCTTAGGCTATACTATACCTATATATATAGACTTATACCTCTTATATACTAGCTATAAGGCCTTATATAGAGCTATAAAGATAGAGAATAATAAAAGGAAGAATTTAGAGATAATCTATCTCTTTAGAATAATAGAAAGGTATAAGGATACTATAGTATCTATATTACCTTACCCTAATGTATTTATGTCTAAGGTCTATACGCTACCCTATATAAAGCTAAAGCATCTAACTCAAGTGCTATACGGGAATATATATAGAGTTGTCTCGCTTGTAGTTATGTTGGAGGAGGCCTACGCGATAGCGTATGATCCTGCCGAGTTCGTGCGCAGTTACGGCCTTCCTAGAAACAAGAAAAAAGGGAGGACCGCTCCTTCGACGGCCCTCGCGTATGTTGGACGTGCTCGCGCGATTTCCCAATCCAACGGACGGACGACGCGCTCTTCCTCTCAGCAGTAGGTAGCTGGCGACTCTCGAGCATTCGACAAAGGCTCGGCCAGATACATCGGCGCTTAAGCAACGAGACGAGCGAGCATCCAGGCTCGGGGGGTATGACCTATACAGTGTGCTACACAGCCTACCGTGTGCCACACAGCGTGCGTACGATATCCAGCACGTAGGGGAGGTGAAGACGAACCAAGAGGAACAGCATGCCTACCGCCGGGACCTGCAAATTGGAAGCGCTACGATAAGATATGAGCTCGAATACATCGAAGGGGGCAAGCGTGCAGCTAAGGGTCTGCCAGAAACGACGCATTGAACGGAACTCTCTCTCATTGCTACATGAAGGCATCTAGCAGCCGGAGCGATCGGAGATTGTGCTTGGACATTGCTCTTCCTCCGGACCATACCTATACACTAGAAAGTACGGAGCAAGCGTAGATCCAGAGCCAAAGATCAGGCTGAAGGAGAATTCTTCATGGAACTGGAAGCTGCCATCAAGATGACTGCGGCGCAGGGACGCCCTCGCGATCCCTTCTGCAAGACTAGGCATACGAGCACCGCAATGTCGTCAGCTCGACGTCAAGAAATCCACGCTGGAGAGATCGTTTGCTGTCTTGGATTTGATGCCCAGGATTGGTCGCTCGTCGTGGTCGTCTGGAATCGCTGATGCGTTTGTGTCCGGTTTGCTTGGGCGAGAAACGGCAGATCTGACGTGAGGTTGAACTTAACGGCAGTGCCTAAGATCGCGAAGGTGAGCTGTCGTCCCTGATGCTATGCGATATTCCTCCGTCCAAAGATTGGTAGACGGCTCAGCGGTGGCTTCTCCGAGCGGTAGCTTCTCCGGCTTCTCAATCTCGCGTACACGCTGCCGTCCTGGATCCATCGCCATTCCTCAGGATGTGTACGGACCACGGTAGTGTGAAAACCAATACCCTAATGCTTATTACTGTGCCGGCTCATCACTGGTGCCTACGATGATAGACCCGCGAGGCTTGTCGATTTGCATTCGGTCGGGCTTGCATCGTATCTCGTCGTCGGCCCTGATCTAAATGGGCCTGATGTTGATAGAGAGAGAACTCAGCGCATGCGAGTCTCTTGCAGGGTCACCTTGAGCTACGATTAGAGTTAGCCATGACACCGACGACCTTGTGCTGGCAGAGAAATGAGCCCTGCTGGGTCCCGACAGGCTCTCTTGATATTCGCTCCCAGCGGCATGGCGTGGACATGTCTCTTGTAGTGTTACGAAAATTCGGGACGCACCGAGCTTCTCGCCATGACGGTGTTCACATTGGCGTGTGTTTCTGGACGGGATTCATATTGCCGTGTGCTTCTCGACGAAATGGTGATCACATTGAGTGGATGTATATTCTTTGATAGCGCTTGCAGGTCTCTTCCCGCCGCGCATACATCTTTCCATATCGCCGCCCCTTCCAGCGCGTGGATTGTCCTGTCGTAGCCGCAAGTTGTCCTCCTGCTCTCTTAGCAAGTCATCCTCCTGTTCTCAACGCAATTCATCCTCCTGTTCTTAACGCAATGCGTACGCCTCGCGAGACCTGTTGCGCTTTGTTTCCACTGCCTGGGGTAGATATTCTCCTTGGCCGAGCAGAGATATGGGGACAATTGTCGCGGTGGATATGGAACGTGGAGGCGCGGCGCGCGCTTGCTGGCGTCGTCGCAGTATCGTCTGTTGCTAAGTGAATGCAAGGTCGAGAGATCCCGTGTCAATTTGTCTCCCTGATCGGCCGGCTAGCTGGACCTTCCTTTCTCGCCCGTGGCTTTCTTGACCTTGGCTGTCTCGAATGTTGACGGATGTTGGTGGATATTGAGGCTTGCAGCTCCGGCAGTGTCGAGAAGGGAAGGATTGTTCTGCTGCGAGGGATGGCGCAGGCTGCTCGTCGTGAGATGGATGTGACAGAGGATGCCCTAACGTTATCGCTCGATATCTCCGCACACCCGCTCCCGACCCCACTCCCGCCACCAGCATCACTCCCGTCCCCACCCCCGCCTCTCCACAGATAGTCTATGCTCTTCTTCTACGACACACCCGAGACTGATCGACCACTTCACCCATGAGAACTTAGATGCATCTGAAAGAAACAGACGACACCCTGCGCCTTACCTCGACCGCTGCCACCGAGCGCGATACGGCGGCTGCACAGATATGCGCACACGATTCGTTATAGCATCCACTATCTAAGAACACGAGCTTTCGTAATATATAATTCATAGCTTCTCCCGCAATCCTTAAGAATTGAACACTGCCGTCCCCGCTTGTCTCCTAAGCTACGAAGTTCTGACTTTCAGCCTAATCCTGATACCCTCTAACGATAGTGAGCCGTGAGCCGTGATTCGTGAGCCGTGATTGTGAGCCGTGATTCGTGAGCCGTGATTCGTGAGCCGTATATTGTGAGCCGTGATTGTGAGCCGTGATTGTGAGCTGTATATCGTAAGCCGTGATTGTGAGCCGTAATTGTAAGCCGTGATTCGTGAGCCGTGTGTTGTGAGCCGTGATTCGTGAGCCGTGATTGTGAGCCGTGTATCGTGAGCTGTATATTGTGAGCCGTGATTGTGAAGTCGGCGACTAGCGAAGAGCGTTATAACAACTATGCCGATACGTGACGATGCAGCACTATTGCTTCCACGATGTACGGATCTCTTCTCTTTATGATTGCGTTCGATCCATCTTATAAGCTCGATTAGAACCTCGTTCCTCGAGGGAATAGCGATAGAGTCGATAAGGTTCGACACATAAGGAACGTAGAGCGACCGATATTCGCGGCTCTGATGTTCGACAATGAGACATCGTATAGCGCTGGGATTCTTCAGGAATTTCCTGGCCTCTTGCCCTAACTCTGTCCTCGGATCATTGTAGAGAAGCTACTCTTATACTGCATGATAAGAGCTAGGTTCGTCAATACCTACGTCACGTTCATTGCATATGCTGACTATGTAGCATTCGTCCTTAGATCACGGCATCGTTGCGTCGCCTCTGAAGCACAGGAGACGACGTCTAGGCCATAGGATGTATAGGGCGAGGATGAGGCAGCAATACGGCATCTGTCAACACTACGGTGAATCCGAGGACATCATGACAGAGGGAGAGAGAAAACATCAAGCCATCAGTACGACTTCCACGATGCCGAGCATTCCGCACTCCGTGTCTCCTGTATATTCTATTCTCTTACCTGTCTGTCGTCTGGTTGATCAGCCATCCTGAAATGCAAAGTCTCGGGGAGATAGAAAGGCAGATGACCGATCATCAGAGAATTGTTAGACGACGTCCAGGTCGTCGACCACACAAGTATCGAATCTACACCCAGCGATCCCTTGCAGGCTCTGTGGGCCTCAACATAGCTGGCGAGGCTAACAAGGCTAGCGAGCTGACCTGTCGAGGTGACAACCTCTGTTGCTCGACATCACAAAGAGCTGGTGCACGAGCATTGGCAGTCGGTGGTGACTCGTTAGTATCTCGTCGGTATTGCCCGCCCTCGTCTTCACATCCCTCGTCCCGTACGTTGCTGTTGGACTCCAAGATCAGGAAAGCGGGATTCACTCTCGGCTCGAGTCTTGAAACGCGATGGACCTCATACAAGATTGTGACCGCGGTCATCGCTACCGAACGCGGACGAGATTTATCTAGTAGCGGGTCAAGGCTCCCAGCTATTTTCTTCGGCTGGTAGTGCTTGTTAGGAGAGCGAGTGTCTTATGAAGACTAGTAGGTGTGTGTGCGAGTGGTGAGAACTATGGGCGGACAATTCGTAACAGCGTCGATCTGAAGAGATAAAGACTATTGAAACTGAAGCTGCATAGTGAGATTCAAGGGGAGATGAGATTGATCGACAATGACATTCCCGTGATGTACCAACGGTCGCCCGGCGCCAGCCTCTATCCGCGGCCCCTAGCCTAAATTTTCTAGATCTTATCTAAGGAAGGGCAATGACTATATCGTTACCCCCTAAAGAGCAACTGGCCTACAAAACATAGTCAGTAGTGCAGACTTGACCGCCGTACTTGAAGCCTACAAAACCGCATTAAAGGATGTCTTTGCATTTTAAATTGCAACGACGGCCCTTACAGCTTTGTGCGCAATAGCGGTCCCTATGAAGAGACTTCCTAGCTTCGAGGTTCCTACGCTGTAGAACTTGTGGAGCAGTATCATTAGGCAATGGAACGGGAACAGTAAAGTTAGATAAAGCTGAGAACATAAGCTCTATATCCCTAGGGAGTATATCAAAGGCCGAAAATCTTGTATACTGTACTCTACGGCTTCCGACCTGTCCTTGCTCTATAGCCATTGCTGGTTTCCGTAGTGGCTAATGAACCTGCCACCTGTCTCCGCGACGGTAGCCTTGGAGATGACCTGCATACACATCTTGACGCTGTCCTCGGGTTGGATAGGACCCTGAAAGCCTGGCGAGTACTCGCTGAACTGCTTGATCATAGCCATAACATCCTCCATAACCTCTGGAGGCGGCACTTTGCCCTCGCTTGTGTCGACGAGGCCTGGACTGAGAGAGAAGATAAGGACGCCCTCCTTCTTCCCAAGCGCGGCGTGGTACTTGGCGACGAGGGCGTTATTAGCCGCCTTGGAGACGGTATAGGGCGCGGCGATAGCGATGTCGAACTGACGGATGAAATCCAGGTCGGCCATGCCTGTGCTAAGAACGGCGATCTTCTTAGCTGAGCCTGCGCGAACCAGCGGCAGAAAGCTCTCGACCACGTGAACGGTGCCGATCACGTTCGCGGTGAAGGAGGATTGCAGGTCTGCGTCGAGCTCGGCCGGCGTGTCGGCGTCGTCGAGCAGCGTCATGAACCCACTGCGCTCCGAAACCAGCGCCGCATTGTGGATGATGATGTCGAGCTTGCCAGACAGAACATCGGAGGCCTCCTTTGCCGCCGCAGCGACGGCAGCGGCATCAGTCACGTCAGCGGCCACAAGGTGCACGCCCTTGATGCCCGCAGCCGCGAGGCGCGACACTGTGGCGGACTTGTTACGCACCAAGCCGACGACTGTGTTGTCTGGGATCGAGGCAAGGTGAGTGAGAAAGGCATAACCCAGGCCACGCGAGGCGCCGGTGACAAGAAACGACGGCATAGCTGTCCGCGGTGAATGTGAGGTCGATGAGTCTTGTGCCAAGTACAGAAGAGGATTCGTGACAGCGAGGAGGTGGAATATCGTCGGAACCAAAGACAAAGGTTCGTTATTCATTCAATCAGAGATGTGTTTATTGATCGTCAGGTCGCCAACGTCATCAGGATTCCTCCACAACCCCACTAGGATTTGTAATCCATCAATACCAAACGCATGTGAATCACTCTCACCGAGCCGTGAGGTGCTGCTGCGGCGCGGGCGCGGTGCAGTTCCGCGACCAGCTTCGAGATAATCTTCTGTCGAATCCACTTCGCAGCTCAGCCTATTGCGGACGCTCGGGGTTGACGCCACGTATCGTAGTTCACTAGGCATTCGTCTTCCCGGCCACACTGGAACGCTGAGATCGTCCTTCAAATCATCCTCCACCTCCTTTGCCGAAATTCTGGTCCAGCTTGCTAGATAGTAGCAAGTGCAATGTTTGGCGTGTAGCACACTGTGTGGTGTGCTACACAGTGTGCTATACAGCGTGCTACACAGTGTGCCGTGTGCCACACAGTGTGCCGTGTGTAGCACACCGTGTGCCGTGTGTCGTGCGCGGCGCATCGTTCGAGATATCATTTGCCCTGCCGTGTTCGTGCCGGGATGCCTACGATTTCTCCTCCACCTTGAACGACGACAAGTCCTTCGTTCTGTGAAAGCGTAGCGACGATGCGGAAAGGCTGGAAGTCCACAGCAGATGCAAGAATTCCATATACTTGATCGCTCTGAACCCCGTCCTTTCTACACGGGGAAATCATCTTTGTATAGGCGACTACGCGAGGCGATTCTCGCGCACGATCGAGTGCGGATCTATGCAATCGAATATATCGGCTTCTCCCTTACGAAGCATGAGTAGCGGTTGTTATGCGATGGAACGTATGACTTCAAATCTTGAGGAAGGACGAAGACACTCATTCAGAGTTCGAGTAGGAGGGTTGGTCGACTCGAAAAGGACGGGCTAAGTAGCTAATGTAGGTCGTTGGTTTGAATTCACATCCCTGTGAGATAGCTTCCCTACCTCGTTAGACGTTGGATCCGTACAAAGACAGCCTACGAAGCAGTAGGTTAAAACTACAAGAGACAGGTTCATATAAGAGTATAGGGAGCCTCTACGAGATCCACGTATCATCGAGTAATAGCCTGGATCCGTCTGTGGAGAGACCTGCCGCTTTGCCTTTCAACTTCTCTTCCGCCTCGGCTATAGATCTAGTGTATAACCTAACGGCAGCGGCAGGCTGTGTGGACAAGAATTTGGCAATTAGTTGCAGGATGTCAACCTAATTATAAGCTGCTTTGGATCTCCATCGTATCGAAGCAAGGCTGTGGAAACACACTGCGGGCGTCTCTCCTGGATTCACTCTGAACTGATGAGAGGGCATAGAATCGAGCGTCTTCCAGCACGGTCTCCGCTCAGGATATGGGTATTTTGTCTCCTCGGATTTCAGAGTGACTTATGATGTCTCTTAGGCGTGGTCTGGAGCTGCCAGAGAGAGTTCACATACTATGCGAGTGATCCATCTTGTCGGACCCTCGACACTTTAGAGCTCACACGCAAATCTTCCCGCTTGTTCAGAATCCTCACTAAGTTAGGATAAGTCTCGGGCGTATTGATAGCTGCGCTGTGACTAAGTCAGGACTTAGGAGGCTTCTTTGGGAAATCCCCCGAGATGTGACTTTCCAATAGGATCCGAACGACTCTCGTGCGTGATATATAGATGTCAACCGCGAAGAGAGACCTTCGCGCGCGAGCGTCTCGTTTGGTCGGACTTTCAAATGACTTTTAGGCATGGCCTGAGGACAGCCCGTTTCGTAGTGGAAGACGAAGGACTTCACGCGTAAGCGATCCGTTTGGTCGGGCTCTCGAACGGAGTCATTGTCTCCAAGTTCCAAGCAAGTCGAGGACCTGGGCGTGATCTGGAAATATCCTCCCTTTCTATCTAGGACGGCGCAGCCTAGCACCCGTCTGTTTAGTCGGACTTTATCGTACAGCTGGACTCGCTATAGAGCCAGAATGACACTTGGATCTGTTCTGAAGGTTGACGTCCTTGCGATCTGCGACGTGAAATGCTCGTCTACAACCCGATAATGCGGAATCGATTCGGGCAGGCTCATGTACAGAGGAGTACTTACAACGGGAGAGACAATATGGAAGGCGTGCTCCTATCATTGCGGCAGACCAAGTGTAAGACGACTAGAGACGCCTGCTTGGACAGATTAGTGTCGTCGGGCAAAGAGCGGTAAGATGCGTCTGGTCTGGCGTGTTGTTATCGTCCAAACTCCAGGCCACTCGGTGCGTCTCAAAGGCTCCAGGTCCTACAGTTTCCCATATATAACTTGGTGCAAGAACAGAAACAGCTACAATCGCTGCGACTATCGGAAGAGCATCCCCAAAGCAGGGTTCCTGGATGGATAGCAGGTCAGTGACGAGATGCATCTACTTACTGCACTCCTCCCGATAGAACAACTATTGGAAAAGGAGATGGCTAGAGATCGAGAAAGCAGCGGCACGACGAACAATCAGAGTCGGAGACGGACTCGGCAGTAGCCGACGTGTAACAATACTCAAATTGAAACATTGATGGCCATAAGATTGGGGCAGTACTCATCCGCCGAGCGACTGCAGGGCGTTGACGAGGCCATCAACCAATATCACCCTAAGAGTATCACCCTTACAGCGCCGCACGACGCTTACGTAGGCAGCAAGGCTCCAAATATCGTGGCGGAAGTGCCTCGAACAGCTTGTCTACATAGCACAAATGATCGCGTATAGGGAATCCTTCTATTGATTTGATGGACTGCTATCGTGCGTACAGACACACTGGAAACTGGCAAGGCCGGGCATGTCCCGAAGGCTCGGATCGGAGTGGAAGGTGAGCAAGGCCACAAGGAACTGAGAAAATGAGTAGCTCGATGGGTGGCATGGACTGTAGTTACCGACTCCAGGCACAATCAGAGGGCCACGAGGTTCATGTATTGTCCTCGAGGTATACTGGGTTTGGGTCAGTTCTTCACATACTGCACCCAAAGGGCGACTCTAACAGGTCCTGGTTTGCTACGCAACGTCTGACACATCCTTGCTCTTGGCTGTGATAAAAATCCAGATCGGAAACAATTTGACGAGAACCTGGTAAAAGGTCTGTATAGCGACGGATATCTGGGCAGCGATACATTCGAACCCCGCTTGCCGCAGATCATTCTCAGTCAGTCTGTCGCGGTGGAATTTTTTCTGAACATCTATTGAATGCCTACTAAAGCACAGCTGTGTGAGCAACGTCGGGAGCTGAAGCAGATGAATGAACAAGCGGTGAGCCACACCTTTGGCTTTCGTCGACTACAACGGAAAGGCGGAGAGGACGAACGAGAGCCTGATTGAGATTGAAGAGTTCGAGACAGAAGAGCAAGGGTTTGAGATCAATTTTCGCAATGGATCCGGCCGAGAGGATGACGGCAATGCCAGGGAAGACAGCTTCAGCACAATCACACGGTCTCAATAACGTGCAAGCGGATTTTCCAAAGTTCTAGCCTAGGGTCGTGATTGTTCGAGCTGTCGGTGATAGTCTTGCCGGCGAAGCTGCTTGCGAGGAGATGATTTCGATTTGGCATGGCCATCGATCTGAGTAGCAGGTTCCTGAAAGAGATCTGATTGGAACTAGCCTTCGACTCGCTGACGACGTTTCCAACCAAGACGTAAGGCCACAGCGGAGCGATTGTGGTGGTGCAGATATACGGGATCGAGCTTATGGAGAAGGGCAGGGCGAAGAGGGAAAAAGTTGCTACCGAGTCTCGATATAGCTCGGTCATGGACCGATAGCGAGGTCTCGCAGACCCGTAGATATAAATTGTTCTCGAATGTGCTCGTCTGATCAAGGTAAGCGTTTGCCCTCGTCATCTGGGAAGAAGCTGCCTTGATACTCATTGAATCCAGCAGCAACACCTCACCTTGTGCTGCTAGCAGGACCGGCATTCCTTTCCCGCCACAGCAGAGAATCCGTTCTTGGAAGTGTGAGCGTCGTCGATGTGGTCGCCCTTCTACATGATGACGCTTTCTGGATCATACGCTTTCTGCGAAGTTGAACGACCCTTGAAGAGTAACTTTCCAGGTCCATGACATTCCGTCGAAAAATTTCGATACGGTCCTTCTGACAGACACCTGCTCGCAGGCAGATATTGACTTGAAGGCGCCTGATGCCATCAACGTTGAACGTTCGGCAATTGGCCTAGGGCCACAGCTTGGTCATGATTGACCATCTCCACGCAGCGACTGACAGCTGTCGGTCCAGCCCTGTGATCCATGTGACAGCGAACACGATATCGGTAGGTCACGATGATGTGTCTTGCGGCGCGGGATGGAAGCTCAAGTCCAGACAGACACGGCTGTATTGATGCATCGACTACAGGAACTGGAGAACCATCTTAAGTACGACTTCGGCCACACAAGACAGCAGCCGTCGACGGAATCTGTGGGCAAAGGTTAGCAAGGAACAAAAGAACGCTGTGATCTCGAGTGGTGCAAAGATGGACGTGAGCGGATGGATATCGATGTGATTTCTGCAGATGGGAAGTGAACGGTCCAGGCTTTGTGGTTCACCGACCTGAACTTATTTCGCTCTCTCCCGACTCAAGCCTCCATATTCTACGACGACATCTCAACACAACACCTCGGCGCAGACCAACTCCCTCCAGATATGGCGACTCCTGATGACATGCCTCGCATTACTAACCTTGCGCAGCAGCCCAGGTGAACAGGCGTCGCAATCCTGACGAGTTCGAACGGCTCCTCCTCCGCAGATCACACTCTCCACAAACCCGCGCCGACAGCGACTCGCCTCTTGTGCAGCAAGTGTGCATCGGCAATCGACCCGAGTGTCCAGCGCGAGTTCTTGGAACAATCCTGGAAGTCAGCGACTGTGATGACGAAGACATTGAGGGGTTTGTTGTATATGAGACGGACAAGGACGTGGATGCGAGGCGGAGCAAGACAAGATAGAGGAGAGCGCAGAGGACGAGATGATGATAGACGAGACTCAATCGTGAACTACATGCTCTGTCGCCCAGATCAAATCTCGAATACTGCTCCTATCGAGGAGTCGTCAGTTCGTAATCGCAAGACTGCGATGAAGGAGACGACGATGGTACAGAGTTCAGGATAAAGCAAGACTCCGAACTCTCGCAGATTCATCTCGGGAGTTTGAAAGTTCGAGGAGGTGCAGACAGAATATGCTAAGATGGCCGAATGAAGTCTCAACGTTCCGTTCCGCTGTTTCGCTGTCATCCCTCTACATCTTCACTAGAAAGGCCCAGGCTCATGGACTCTATGACCGAAAATCGGCAGCAGATCACAGGCTGTATCTTGTATATCAGTCCTAGCGCTCTCCTCAAACACCTGGAATCAAACCTGGAATCCATGTCCGGGTCCTGCCCACGCTTACTTTGGTGGCGCCTCGGATTTCGCAGCGATTTCCGAAAGCCTACCGGGATCAGCGTCGGCCAGCGTTCACTGGTGGCCGTTGCTAACGCTTTCGAGTAATTTGCAGAGTGAGCTTACCCAGACTTTAATGCGGTCAGCTTGATATCGAAGTGTTATAAGTCGAGAAGTGGGATATGGCAACGAGCGGAAACAGGATCAGATTGAACAGGTCGTCTCCACTCAGTCGTGACGGCAGGGCGACACTTCAGGGATCTTCACAGAATGCTTGAGAAAATGACTGTGAAGGACGGGCAGAATTTCGACAAAATACAGAGTGAGCCCGTGTGGAGGCACATCCATATTGAGCCTGGCTCATGTCTGACGAGATCCCACTCGTCACTCATCAAGTAGCAAAACTCCGAGAACTGCGATTCCTAGATGGTCCTACGCCATGACACGGGCATGAAGACGGCCTCATCCTTGAAGTTGTCACTAGCGCGATGCCCGTAACCTGTCGAATGGCATTCCCAGGGGAGTCTCGTGATGGGGGAGACTCGGCGGAACTATAGCATTTGTCAAGATTCATATAAACAACCTGTCTGTGATGACCCACGACATACTTCGAAGACGTAACGAGGAAGATTTATACAGAGCGGAGGTCATTAGAGTCGTGCCTTCTGCGTACGTACACATACTTCTCCTCCGGATGGTCACCGCCTGTACCCCATCTAAAGAGTTCGGAGTCTGCATTTCTCATAGCAATGTACGGGAGGTGTTCTGTGTAGCAGGGCCAAATCAAACAGCACTCTTGACATCGTCGTACCACTCGTGAACTATGACATCTCAGAAGACGTCAGACAGGTCAGCTCTGTTTGCTCACGCGTTGCTTGCTCCACATCCACCATAGTAATCTGTAAGCTATGCTCCGCAAAAGTGCGAGATTGAATTTGTCCCCGGCCGAACTGTGGCGTAGCGTTATTGCTGTGACAAGAACTTTGACAGTTCCAATGCGAAGTTGGTCGTGCGTGGGCATTCTGAGGTAGCATTCTGAGAGTGAACACACTGATGAGAAGATGGGTAAGTGACATACTGGAGGGAAGATTGAGAAAGCGGAATTGAACTATAGAGAGGCGACAAGCGTACTTATGTACTCCTCCTACGCCTGCAAAACCTTCCCCATCTCTTCGAGCTTCTGGTTATACTCTTGAGCCTTGGAAGCAATCTGCCGCTGGAGCTGCTCAGATGGCTCGCTCACTGCGATCTCCTGCATGCTTGCGAGCTCATCCTCCATGATCGAAGCCTCCTTGCCCTTACACCAGAATCGCTTGCGCGCCAAATCAGTCTCCATCTGCTGGAGCTGCTGCTTGATGTCACGCTTGCGAGCGTGAGGTGGATTGTCCTTGCGAAGCTTGGTGATGGATTCTTCCAACTGTGATACCTCTGCAGCTGTAACCAACTGAATATCGCCACAGTCTGCCACTTGTGTGGGCAGACTCGACTCTTCTTTGCCGATGTTGTCTGTAAGTGTACCGCGCTGAGCGCTGTCAAGAGCGATACGTTTGAGAGCTTGTCGCAATTTGGCTCTGGAGTCTTCTGTGTCCGAGAGTCCACTCTGCTTTGCTGGCGGGAATGAGGGGAGACGCACTGGCTCTTCGCGGCTGGTAGACGTTGTCGCAGACTTGCTCAACAGCCGAGTGCGAGGACGGGCGGCAGCAGGAGCAGCTGTTGGGATGGAAGCAGGAGGAGCAGGAGTCGGGATTGGGGCGGGAGTCGTTGGAGTGAGAGTAGATGTCGCAGTCGACGCTGAAGCTGGATGCTGGACAGTGTCCACAAGATCGACACGAGAATCGGTGGCCACAGGATTGACAAGAGAATCGGTGGCCACTGGCGGAACAGACGGCAACGAAATGGACGTATTCTCTTGTGAAACAGGAAAGAACAAGCTCTGCTTCTTCGCCTTTGGCTTGCGTCGGACCTCGTCTTTCTCAAACGTCGAAGCAGCCCTGAGAATGGCTTCCATACGGACCTTGTTCGTGATATCGGGGCCGTTCCACTGGATACTTACCGGGTGTGCCTCATCCTCGGGGATATCTATATCCTCATTGACCTGATCGGGGACATACATGCGCATCACAATGTCATACTCGTCGTCATCACCGTCTGCTGGAGCGATGACATTGCCGCTGAATGGCAACCCATGCCCAGTGGTATCTGGTTTGAAGAGACGCAGACGGGTGCCAATGGGAGGTATGACCACTTTCTGTGAACGGCCACGGAGCTTCGGGTGGACTAGCTTCACGCTGATGTCGTATATATGGTGTTTATCTGTGGGCACCTTACGGAACATTGCAGGATACAGCATGTCCGTGTTGTAGATCAGCAGCTGTTGACGACGGATATCACCACGCTCGTACAGAAGAGCAGGTATGAAGTGGTTTTGGAAAGTCGCTGCTGTGGCGAAGCGAATCTTTGGCACATCATCATCTGCGCTGGGGTACACAGGCCGGTAGGTGTCCATTGCCGCATCACCGTCGTGGCGACATCGATCGTGGTCGTCGACGACAAGGTGACCTGGCGGAGGGAATTCGTTATCGACTGAATCGAGCCAGAACTTGTACTCATTTCCGGCATGGCTGAAATCTTCGAGTCGGCCGTAGAACCATTCATCGGTGGGGCGGGACAGACGAGAAGCGGATCGAGCTAGCAGACACGTCTCCATCCACGCCTTGACAGCGTTCAACACATTGCCACCATTGCAGGAGACGTAGAGGTTGAAGCTCCGCATTTGCTTGACCTTGTCAGCGAGGTTGGCAACATCACCGACGAACTGAGTCGGCAGACGCTGGCGTGACCCAAAGGCGGGAACAGCAGTGTTTTTGAGCTCAAGGCCCTTACGAAGGACTTGGAATGCTCGAGCACTCATCTCCTTAGGAATCATGGCGATGGGGAGCTGAGTGGAGCTGATGAACGCCGGTTCTACCGACTTGAACATGTCGAAAGCAAACTCAACCTCTCCTTTGATGTGCTCGTGCGAGTCGTGTGTTATGGCATGCCCGTGCAAACTCTCCTCCTTCGCTTCCGGCTTGCTTAGTCTGTAATTGTTCTGCTCGTTGCTAACGAAACGAGACTGGCCGACAGAAATCTTCTTCATCGGGTGCATGGTCGCGGTAAGAAGTTGAGCGCGGAGAGTGGACGACGGCAGCATAGAGCCGTAAGTCTCATTCTCAACCACGAGCACGGCAGGACCCTAGGTTGGCTTGACTGATCGGTCATGAGGATGCGGGCCTTTGGTGTGCCAAGCAGGAAGTTTCGGTAGACAAGCCTTGGCAGTCGGTGGCGACTCGTTATCATCTGGCTCGAATTCCTCGCCCTCGTCTTCATATGCACCCTCAAAGTTGCCGCTGTGCTCAAATATCGGGATGGCAGGGTACACCCTCGACTTCAGTGCTAAGGCGCCATTGGTCTTACTTAAGACTGCGAGCCCGGTGGTCACCGTAGACTTGAATGCTGGACGCGGTCCGACGTCCGTTCAGGAGCGGGCTCAGGCTCAGAACCATCCTTCCTGCTGATTGTGCTTAGAATGCGAGTGCCTGATGAAGACTAGCGAGTGTGTCCGCAGGCGATGGAGACTCGTGGGAGGGACGATGATGATTGCGCCAGTGTCGAGAGTCAGAAAGAGTTGGAATTTGATGATGATGAGCCTGGAAGAGTGTGGCTCAAGTGAAGATTCGAATAATCTGGAATGACAGGTGTTGTGCGAAGGTTTGCTAGCGGCGTTGTGCGCACGACGGCTACATGTATGTATATCACATCACATCGCGCATGCCCAGTATCGGAAACGTTCGACTAATTATGAGGAGACGAAAACTTGACAAGCCAAGAACGCCTCATTCTTCCTTCATTGAAGCCTTAGGGGCATAAGAGCAGAAGTGTACAGATACGAACGAGCAAGAACGGTATCACTGTTCACCAGTCGATCAAGCTCGAAAAATGCAGATATGCCAAAAGAGATGAGCAGCATGTCGACAGAATTCTCAGGGATTCAGACTGATGTAAATATGGCTCAATCAGTACTATTCGTCGTGTAATCAATACAGAAGGCGACTTGGGCTGTGGTGAGAGCGAATGAACAACAAGTGTATGCAACATTTGCTCTTCATATTGTCCACCACAGCACCCACCACAGCGCAGTAACAGCATCTCTCTCTGCCAAAGGCATCACTTCATTGTCTTTCGCGGCGTCAACTCTTACCACGCGGCTTCTGCCCTCCGAGTGTCGCCCCATGCACCCTCAGCAGCACGTCCTGCTCCGCAGCCATAGCAGGAGCACGCTCAGCTTGGACTCTGGCTCAGATCCTCCCGTATGTGCCACTGCCAGCCAAGTGACAGACGGTGGGGAGTAGCGAGCCGCTCTTCTGTGTCCGCACACGCTGACTCTACGCAATTCAAAGGATATTCGTATAGATATCAGAAGGTGTCCATTGCAGAAGACGATGGTCAAAAACTGTACAAGGAATATCCGTTCAGCCTGCACGACCAAGGACTGTAACTTCGTGACTGCGCCGCGCCTCAGCCAGATGGTACTCCTGACGTGTTCCCACCGACGCCACATCAAGATGGCGACTGGGAGCGGACTCCTCAAGACAGCATCAGAGAAGCTGTCCATATCTCCGCGAAGCACTACTATCAGACCAGCAGCGATCAAGGTCGACAGGTGCCTTGGGAGGTCGTCCAAGCCCGGCCGACTGATGCGTCGCCGCAGATGATGTTACCCTGAGAGAACCCCACCACTCAGCCTCTGCCAGGTGAGCGGCAGGACACTTGTCTGGCGGAGAGTCTCGATCTCTGCCTAGTGATCGTCAATTTCGACCATAAAGACGTGAGGCTCTGCTTTATCCCGAGCAACAACATCGCGCAGACTACTACACGTTGTTCCAGGTGTGAGGACTCCGAGCTGCTTCCACCAGTGTATGTTGGCTTCAGTCTGGGTGGGTGGGGGAATCTGCGCTACAAGAAGCTCGCGCCGATGAAGAGTTGGAGCCCAGCAGAGTAAGCCGTGATTCTGTTGATTTGATATATTACTGACACCACTACCTCCAGAAACTCATGGTCGCAGCTTCACACGGATCTTTGCAAGCAAGTCACCTTCAACTGTAATGTGAACGGCTCGATGCAGCTTGCGGTCGGATTTCAGAGGCTGCGACGACACGGCTTCACTTTTCCTGCCCAGGACGTTGTCGAGTCGATGCCTGAGTGGGCCCGGAACTGTTACATGTGCTACGAAGATTCGTCCTTGCTCGAGTATGCGCAGTGCAAGCCTGGCTCGTCTTCGCTCAAAAACGCGGTCAAGGGGTACAATAGGATCAGCAGACTGATCGCCTGCTCTGGCAGCCTCGAGGCCAAGAAGCTGGCCAAGACATGGGATTTGGGACATGGAACATGGGACAGGGGACAGGGGACAGGGGACAGGGGACATGGTCGTGTACGAGTTGGCACTGCCCGTCCCACAGCGCACTCCACGTATGGCGACAGTTACTCCTACTCCCCGTGCCAGATCTTTCGACTTGTCGAGAGCGCCGCAGCGATCAGTTCGATCATAACAGAAAAGAGTATCCGTACGTGCTATATCCTGTCAATAGTCAGCGTCCGTCGGACTTCGCTACCTAGTTGGATGCGTATATCGCTAGACTGCCTACTCCATAGGCGACAGACCCGCCCGTACAAGTTCCGCATACCGACCCTACCAAAGTGTCTCCTCCTTCTTATTTTGCTAAGTAGGACTCCTAGAGACGCTGCACCTTCGAGCTCAGCTGCGTCTTCAGGAATCAAACGGAATAAGCAACACACAAAGTGCGTTTCAACACAAAATGGGTCGACGAGTGACTAACTGGTTATTGAGTCTGCAGACACAGAGGTGGAGTGCTGTTAACAAGTTCAGAGAGTAATTTCCCATAGCTGCCCCATACATGGTCGCAAGCCATTACGCTGCGTAATACACGAGGGATTGCACTCCTCACGGTATACTGGAGCGCAGCATAATGCTGTGTGATCGTGGTATCCAACATCGAAAGTCCACCCTTGGTACTCACCCCAACTAGTTGGCTGCTCTCCGTTGATGCGTGCGCGTTGTCCTATCTCATAGCTATGGTTCTCAGCAGATATCCAACAAGTCAAGGCTACTGACATATAAGGTCGGTGTCTTCAAGGACACACCATGCTTATGCCAATCTAAGGAGTATAACTATACTAGAAAAGGCCTGGACGACCAGGTGAGCTAGGAAGAGCTGGGACGAACGCGGATGTCCACGGGCCTCCGACCAATAATAAGAAAGAGAACTAGAACGAGAATTTGAGCTTCGCACCTGCGCGGAAACATGTTGAAGGAAAGAGGCGGCGGACAAGGAGGAGAGGCTGGTCAAGGGCAAGGGCATGATTGATGACAAGATGCGATTCGGACGCAAAATTGGTCAGTACCGCCCGCTATCTTACGATGCCGTGATCGAGGCCTCGCAATGCATACTCCGTAGCCTCTTCCATTGTATCCTCACCCAAGTCCTGTGTATCTTCGCTGCCGTCCGGCGCTCCAAAGGAAAGAGGTCCGTTACCATTATCACTGAGAGTAGCAATGTCCTCGTGTTCAGTCCGTTAGGTGGGGTACAAAGCATCGTCTGTGTGGTTCTAGGTGTCTTCGCGGGTATCGGGCGCTTGAGGCGAAGGGATTTCTGCGTTCTTGTCACCAAGCAAGGCGGTATCTACGGAGTCGACACCTCCGTGAGGACGCACGGCGTAGCGGGGAGGCTGTGCCTGACCACTAACATCGTGGCGAGAGACCGCTGCAAAGCAAGCTCTGGTCGGCCAAAGCTATGGCATCACAACAGGAGTATGTACTCACCTCGACAAGGTTTCGCAAATACTCGTTCGACTGACGCAACTTGACAGCATCTGTATTCCAATCCCTATACCTATCCTGGGGGCAGTCCACCTCGCCTTCCAAGTAGCTGACGCCGGCATTGAGCGCGACATTGGTCACTTGTGCCTTTTCGATCTCTCGTTTCTGGTTCATGACGCTCTTCATCGCGCTGATCTTAGAGGACATTTCGCGGACAGTGGCTTTCTTTTCCTATCCCCATCTAACCTTGAATCTTGCGCATATCCTGCTTCAGTGCAGCCTTGGCTTGCTTCTCCTTCCGCAGCGCTTGCTGTGTCTCTGCCAGGTCTCTTGTGAGGGCATTCGTCTTGCTCCGCTTGGCTTGTAAAGCCACCTGAGGGAGTTGTAGAGCCGCCTTATTCTGCTGTAGGCCTCGAATCAACTTAGCGAGTGTAGACTTTTGAGCTTGCAGCTCTTGTTGGAGTGTTGCAAGACGCTGCGGGTGTGCCTTTTCCTCCTCTTGCTTCTTGGCTGCAAGCTTCCCTAAGAGTCCGGAAGCAGATATCGATCAGGCGGCAGACGCACACACAGGACTTCCAGTACATACAAACGATCGCGACGAGAAGAAAGAGTCCAAGGAGGAGTTAGCAAGCTTGAGTTGAGGCCAGCATCCACAAAGAGCAGGACATAACGACTGCCTCTCTTGCGACGGCATCCAGAAATCAGACGAGCGCGGCGCAAGCCATCGCAGTTAAGCCACCAACAGCTGAATCAAAAAGGCTTCAAGGTTGGCACCTCGCTTCGGGTGTAGCTCGATGAGCGGCGAAGAGTATCGGGTAGATGTACAAGCGCAACTTCTCAGTTGTCGTGGTCTTTTGTGAGCCCTTCAGACCTCCTCTTTGACTGCATCTCTTCCCGCGAAACATGTCGTCAATCATGTTTATGATGGCACGCGGCCATTCCACCTGCTCTTCACTCCTCCGAGATTGCACCGCTGACTTGGTGCCAGCGTTCGTTCCAGTGTTCTCCCAGCTAACACTCAGCCGTCGAAGTCTAACGAGATGCTCGGCCTAGTCGACTGACGCAAGGATGGCTAGGCTGGATTCGATATGTGAATATGTCTGTCGTGATTGAGCATAATCAGTATGATGGTGTTGCTGAGCACCAATGGAGAACTGTAGTGTCCTACGATAAGGAGAACACTGTAGGCGTCTGGAATGAATCGGCGAGCACTGGAGCCTGTTCGCACGCACACATATGCCACAAGATGGGAGCTACTACTGCTGCCGACACGTGATATGAGATGGGAAGGAAGAACAAGGAGTCGAAGAAGAAGTTTTGCATTCAGTGTAGCCACATGAAACGGGCACTGTCAAGAGACAGACCACCAGTGACATGCTAAGAGGAAGCGCATTGTCTGCTCGGAGATCCTCTTCGACCTATGCGAGTATAGAGAGTGTCCGAGTAGTGGCCCAGGCGGCAGCCGCTGCACCAGTGCCGTCGCCGGTACTGGTGTCAGCGCCAGTCGTAGCACAGCGACCTGCAGCCGGCTAGCCTGCCTGATTGCTGTCGACCAGAGCTGTAATCTCCTTGTTGGTTGTCGCCTCTCCAACTTTCATCTGCTCGAGTTGATCGAGCGCGTACTTGACACGCTGAGCTTGCTGGTGGGAGGTCTCGCTGCCTTTCATGGTCATGCTGCGACCAGCTACAGTCCGGGCACGTTCGGCCGTTGTCTTGCTGGCCTCGATGCCCAGGGCTATCATACCCTCATCGAGATGCATGATGACCTCCTCGGAGACAGCCCATTCTTTAGCATTGTAGGGCATTCCGGGGCTCGCTAGTAAGGCTTCACTGCACTCGTGTAGTCTTTCGCTGATCTTTCGCCAGGCGTCGCCGCGCTCCTTGTCGTGCCTGACAGAAATGATGCCGCCTGGCGAGCGTCAGCAGATCATTCGAAGATTGCACGACAGTCGAACCTACCACTAATTGGCTCTTGCAAGCCGCACGCTCATGCTGCAATGCATAGCACAACGCATCTGTGATTGTGGGGCTGGCAGATTCGAGGGCGGATTCAAGGCTGGCGATGAGAACACGCGCCTCTTCGAGCTTTTTCGTCTTGGGTCTGTCTCTACGAACTGTTAGCATGTTGGCTAAGGGTTCGGCATAAGATGTGATGCTTACTGATCGAGTAAGACCTCGGCTTGTGTCTTTGAGACGGACATGATGGATGAAGGTGGTCGATACACGAGTCACCGGCGTGGCGTGGCGCAAGTGTGAGTGGAAGGGTCAAGCTCAGACCGAGAAGTGTAGAATTTGATGTATGCGAATTTGGAGAGTGGTCATGCACAAACAACACTAGCGCGCGCGCGAGAAGGACCTGCGCCACTTTCACTTCATCCTCCAGCACGCGCGATCCTCGTATAGGACTCTCTGAGCTCATGAAAATTGCCTTGGGATTTTCTCGCTTACCGATATACTCCGTATGTCTGGCGCTCGTCTGCACACCGATGAACCTCTTTTCGAGTCTCTCGTCAAGGCTCGATAGCGACCAACCACTGAACGTGACCCGAATAAACTCTCCGCCCCATTTCGTTCGTAAATGACTCTCCCTTCATGTTGATGCAGTAACCTCACACACCGATGCCGTACGACCGCCGCCACCGCCACCGCCACCGCCACCGCCACCGCCGCCTCGACTCCGCCAGGTGTCTTGGTTCCGTCATAGCCAGCGTGGTCTCCTTCACCTGGTCGATGATTGTCAATGCCCTCCAAGGCGAATATGTAAGATCAAACGGGGATACGACTTCAGTCCCGGCCGGGCAGACTACAAGCGGTAGCTGTCTGATTAGGACCCATGAGGTTAAGCCAACATGGCGCCTGAGATTGAGGCCCTTCTTGCCCTTCTGGTTAAGCCATCTTGGTGACAGCATGAGATTAAGGGGGTTTAAGCCTTCGCTGCCTGATTGGCCCATTGTGAGCGACTCTATCCCATATACGAAGGCGGCGAGGCAGTCGAAG
Source organism: Microcyclosporella mali (assembly GCA_002785985.1). Classification (NCBI taxonomy): domain Eukaryota; kingdom Fungi; phylum Ascomycota; class Dothideomycetes; order Mycosphaerellales; family Mycosphaerellaceae; genus Microcyclosporella; species Microcyclosporella mali. Next base: position 1,633,789 of record NHNU01000004.1, on the reverse strand, counting down.
CTTGTGCAAGAGGTGTAAATGACATGTAAATTGGCATGTGAGGCGGCGGAGTGAGTGGCAGTTGGGACGGCGGAGGGACTGGCACGTGCGTGGGGGTAGAATTCGTATGTGAGACAGCAGCGACGGTGTGATGTGGATAAAGAGAGAGGACGGGGGGTCATAGGAAACGATGCGCTCCTATTGTTGGTATGAACGATGCAACGCGAGTGGCCAGGAGCCTGGAGAGTCGTTCAAGTTTGCATTATTACAACCTCAACAGGAAAAAAAACTCGCGTAATCGAAGTTCGGACAAGAGATCTGATCTAGTGGTGAAGCGAGATGCAACCCATGGACGGACGGACTGTCTCGGGACAACTCTATCTTGGTGACAGCGAGATGGAGTCCGTCACTTCAATCCTTTGGATTCAGCTAACCAATGCTCACTAGAGACGTACGACAGTCTACAGACACTGGATAGCAAGCCGGATGTACAAAAGCTGGAGAGCTGACAGCAAGCGCAGGCAAGGGCATTGTTCACCGGTTCTTTGTTAGAGGTGGACACAAAGGCGAAGCCAGAATCTTGAACTTTGGTAAAGCTATATGCCTTTTGGTGACGGCGGAATTGAATCTACCAGACGAGTGGCTCAGAAAGCGACAGGGCCAGAGGGTGACGAGGGCTGGCGAGTACCATGCCTGGTTGTGGAGTCCATGCTCGAAGACTTGAGTTCCTCAAGGCGACGGCTCTGTGTTAAGGGCATGTCAGCTCTAGATCAGCCAGGAATGTACCTGACTTTGCATGGAATCAAGAAGCTTGCACATGGCAATGATGATGAGGAGGTGTATGCAAACGACGCTGAGAGTCGCGTGGCAGAATACCTTCAGGCGTGTATCGGTCGTGACGTCGAGGGCGGTCCGCCTGTCGCTGATATCCCTGAGCGTAAGAGAAGCATAATTGTGTCGTAGAAGATCAACTGCACAGGTAGCGAGGATTGGACGCAGCATGGTGAGGCAGTTCTGATTGATGAAAATGCACGGAATGGTCTAGTATGGTGAATTCAGCGACTCCAATGCGGAATGCAGACTATGGAAAGCATTTCTCTGCTCTACCTTTGTAACATTTTTTCCGTTCTAATGCCATGGCAATCGGGGAGCGGTGGATCTGCGTGAGCGATCTTGGTCTACTATCACTTACGCCAGACCGACAATCTGTCGAGACTCTCGACCACATCTTGGTGAGCCCGACGCCATCGTCCCTGGTCTGCCATTCCATCACGCTCCTTGACCACTTTCCCAATATTGTCGCAGACTTCATCGATGACCTGGATGATGCGTTGGCTACGGTCATCCTCGAGGGTCAGACGGTCCATATGGAATTCGAGCACTGTGATGTGAAAGGGAAAGTCGGCGACCGTCCCAGCTACATCGATGCCGTCGCTGTTCTGGTCAAGCTCTTTGAGGCGCTGGACTTCATCTCCGAAGACCGTCTTGACTAGGTCATCCAATGGCCAACTGACAAGTGGTCCGGTGAGGATGGGGCCTTGGGTGGGATCATAGTTGTAGTACATGCTTTGTTGGATATCGGTCGGCTCATCGGCAAACTCTGAGCCAGTCTGTGTGCGAATCTCTGCCTTCCGTATAGCAGTGATGTGTTCTACGCTTCCGTACAGAGGGGGATGCTTCTCACCAGCTCCTGATGCTTCGAAATACTCTTCACGGGTCAGGGTGCCGTTTGGCACAGCGAGGGAGCCACTGAGTCGGCCGATAGTATCGAAGCCACCTTGAAACAAGTACATTGTGTATTCTTCAGACATCGACCTCTTGATTCGCACGCTGCTCGATGGGTTGCTGCTGGCTGTTGTCTCGAGGCTAGCCTCGGTCTGCTTGTTCTTCTGAGTCGACGCTGTGGTGCTCGATGCTGAGGCCGCGGACTGATCAATCTGCTCCTCCGTGCTACCAGTCGTATGATCTCCACTCATAGACAGTGGCGGGTACCGCTGATGCATGGGAATGCCGAGGAAGTCTGCGTCGCAGAAAGCCGAGATCTCGTGTGGTAGGCGCGGTCTGAATGCAGTATTGCCGCGGACATTGCCAGTGGTTGCTTGCATGGCCTTTGTTTGCTTTTCGCTGATGCTGTCGTCGCTGCTCATGGCCGATTCGAAGTCGCTGTCCTTGTCGTCCTTGTCGAGGTCGTCATTGGTGTCTGCAGAGTCGAGCTCGCTGTCTTGGGCATTCTGTGGTGATTCTTGGTGGCGCTCAATAATAGTACTTGTGGCAGCTTCTTCTTTTGCCGCCTGCCCTGCAGCCTTGGTTTGCTGATACTCTTGTGGAAGTTCATCGAGATCTTCATCAGCATAGTCCTGGAACTGGGACGGCTCTTGTTTCTTCTTCGGTGCCATTGCGCTGTCGAAACTTTGTGGTAGAACAGATGGAGTTACGTGGAGGATCGAGCTTGTTGTCGGAAGGGTAGAGTGTGGCGTGTCGGTCGACAGAGCAATGAGTGAAGTCAGGGTCTAAGAGGTGGTAGAAATGCATGTGCGTCGACGACTCGCAATCACATGCAAATCTTTGCAGCCTAAACAGAATTTTCTAGCGCCGCACGTCGGCCCTTCAATTCTGAGCCACAGCAACCACTCCACACCAAATTATCTGGTTTACGCAGATCGTACAACCACAGCCACTATACTGCTTCTATCAAGTGCTACATACTACGCCGACCTCCTTCTATCATTGACAGACTTGATATCGTTGGCGACGAACACTTATCGCGAGCCATTAAGCTTCACCTCTCTCCTCGCGCTGCACTACACTACCACGGTGATCAGCAGCAGAGATAGCGCTCATGCTACGCTACCGACAGGACGCGGAATTTACTTAGTCAATTAGGCTACAGTCCGTATCGGATTATAGTAGGTATTGAGACTCGCGAAGGATGCGAACAGCGCAGGTGGGCCATCTAAGCAAAGGGCTACACCGACTTCATCGCCTTACTCGAGCTGACTGAGGCCGTAAAAGTAGATGGCGAGAGGCAGAGAAGTGCAGCTGTGCATACTCGAAGAGGAGGAAAGACGTTCGGCAGGAAGGAGACACAATGTCTGGAAGCGGGGTGCTATACGGATATGATCAGTGGCTTAGTAGCCGAATGGAAAGCACAAGAATGCTACGTGCGAAGGTTTGAGCCTCGTAGCGCCAGCTACTTCTTGTACACAAAAGGATCTTGCCATGGACCCAGACCTGCTTGTTAGCGCGCACATACTTCATCATTGCCACGATTGCCTTGGTGTCTCCCTCACCGTACTGACTCGATCTTGTCGCCAGAGTATTCTTCTCCCAAGCTTCCTACTTGCTCAGATTCCCGACTAGGAACTAGTCCTCTCGCGCGCGGGTCGTGGCCACGTTCAGACGGTTGGCATTCTTGACAAACTCAAATGGGTCGTCGCCGTTGAAGGTAGCCACGAAATGCACAATCATGATCTTGTTCTCATGGCCTTAGAAGCTGTCAACGGTAACGGCTTTAATGGTGCAGAATTTGTCGACGGCTAGTTTAGATCGAGGCACTGTGTATAGTAGCTTGGCCAGGCGACGATTGAGCACAACCTTGTCGTCCTTGTACATGGTGATCACACCAATGCCTAACTCTGGCACACTCTGGTAAAGCAGCATCCTGATAAGCTGGAGTGCTGCTGCGTCGCCGCTGACATTGTATATCGATGTGTTTCCAGCCTCGCGAGAGCACTCGCCCGACACGTTGGGAAAGAACTAACGTTCGTCGGTAGAGACTCTGCGGTTGTCGAGGGCTGTGAGCACGTCTCTTGGAGCAACATCTTGTGCACAGCTGCTGCCTATGGCGTCTTCCAATGGCTCAGATTGGTGCCGGCTACCATCTCACCAGCGTATCATTATTCATATGTGATCTCTGCGGCCATGGCAAATGTACTCGGGTGGCTACGGTAGTTCTACACAAGGCTAACTCGCTCGATTTGCGGCCAGTCCAATTGAAGGCGTGCCATTGTTGACGTCTCGAGGACGTTGCCGTACGGATCACGAGAAGTTCCCTAAGGTGTGAGGTTGCGGGCGGACGGCATAATAGGTCTCAGCTGCTTGACATCTCCAGACAGCACCAGGAGTTGTAGATGTGCATCTTGATTGTTCACGGCCATCATAATGCCTGGTTCCGTGGCTTGTGCTGCCTCATCAAAGATGACCACGTCGGCAGGATAGTGATGGTGCTCCATGGTAGCGGCCACGAAGGTGGTGCAGCTGACGAGGGGCGTACGCTCTAGGACGTGGCTGTGCATGATGTTCTTGACGGCATCCTAAGTGTTCTTGCCGATGGGATTGCCGTGACCATCTTTTCTGACCTTGACGTGGGATCTGAATTCGCGGACATGCTGCTCAGTTGGATTCTCCTCGTGAAGCTCTTCCATCTTGACTGCCATCCAGTGGGAAGCCTCGTTGAACCGACCCGAGGTGTCTGGTAAGCCACTGCTGATGTGGTCGATGAGGCTGTCCTCGTTGGCCTGCTTTGGAAGCGGAGTGCGTGGCGCGAGAGCCACCCAAGTCCTCGTGTCTTCTGGATAGGCTCGATGACACCTTTGAATAAGGCGGTAATGCCTTGGTTTTACTGCGAGACAATCATGACCTTGACACCCATCAGCATCCGGCAGACGGTGATTACTGACAGTATCCCAGTCTTGCCGCTGCCGAGGAAGCCATCAAGCATCAAGACATGGAACGGCACACCCGAAAGCGGACTTGCCCCTCGATCTTCTCAGCATTTGGCTCGCTAGAGAATCTGAACTCGTAGCATAGGTCTTGCGAGCGCGTGACTTTGTGTGAGCCTTTGAAGATCGAGCCAAAGCTCAAAGCTGCTGCGTCTCCAGAGGACTTGCTGAAGAGGGGGAGGTGGTGGGATTAAGTCCGAAAGGGTTGGTGAGCGAGTCTTGTGTAGATGGCTCTGTCTCTGGAGGAGCCAGGCTCTCTAGCAGTATACGCATCCTTCCGGGAAGCGATAGGGACGCTGGCGGCTTGCCATTAACAAGGTATAGCACACATGGGTATTCCCTTCTGTCATGGTCGTACTAATCGCGTTGGTGCTCTCGGCAAGCCGAGAGATCGAAGACCAATCGCTAACGCAGTGTATACATTTATAGAGTACGCTTCTGCTCGGGGAATGCCAACTGATAGATGAACTCCCCGTAATTCAGTCGGATCATCAGCCTTATGTATCCTTGACTTCGCTTGTGGTTGCGATCAACCCATACTATCGCTTTGAGCGAGGTCTTTGGTGGAAGGGGCTTGCGTGTGAAGTCCAGATCATCGTTGAGAGATGCATCCTGCGCGGTGGTCAACAAAGTAGTTCTCGGGGCGCACGAGTCAGGACTGGCAGAGATGCAAATGCGTCGAAGCTTCATGGCGCTTCAAGTTCTTGACAATCTCACATGCCAATCTTCGCCGCCCAAACAGAGTTTTCTAGCGCAGCACGCCGGTTTTCCAATTCTTCTCTCATCTTCAGCAAACATCACGCATTATATCACTCGGGCAACGAACGCCTCACGGTCACTGACAGCGCACTCCTTCGCTCAGGTTATAAACACTACGCAGACTTCTTCCTATCACTGCAACCTTTCATCTATACGATAGTGACCACTTCGCGCGAACCGTTCAGCCCTCCCCCTCTACTCGTACTGCTGTATCACTCTCGCCAGCATCAGGAACAGAGCTCTCACTGCGCCATTCGATAGGATATGACCTTCCGCCACCGCGATATACCGAGTGCCCGTTCGACAACTCCACAACCGACGGCACCAATGTCCTGAGATGCTACGGCACTGAGGCGTTTACCGGGTGGGGTCCTGTCTGTTGATTACTACCGCGCGTAGCGGTGATATCTCGGACGTAACGCTTTCCAGGCATAACAGGATCGGTTCTCAGCGAATACAGAACATCTTCCAAGTACTCGTGTTCGATCGGCAAGTGGATTTACCGATCGTCGACTATACTGGCGCTGCTGTACAGTGCCGCTCGAGCCTTCCACCAATCGACGTCCGAACCATCGACCTTGACATCGAGCATTCGGCGGATGAGAAGCCCAATCAGCTGATGACAAAGTCGTCAAGGGACTGGACAAAGGATAGGGACAACCTACGACTTGCCTTGCGTCAGGGCACTCCTGATGGTAGTACTATGGAAGCCGATGATCCGAAGGGGAGTCAAAAAGGCGGACCAACCGTTCAGATAACCACATACTCGGCATCCGTCGCCAAACACAAGAAGATCGCTACATTGCGCAGAAAGCGAGGCTATGATCTCGAGCAACTGCTCCGTGATCTCAAGAAGGCCAACGCACTCAACCCAGAAGTCAAGGACATACTGCCCGTGAACGATCAGGACGTGGTTCAACAGTTTCTCTGGGGCTCACCTAAATCTCGTCGCCTACTCTACGAGATCGAACGCATTCGCAGAACGGCACCGGCGACACACCGCAAAGCCCTGATCGTGACTCGAGAGCGCGGAAGTGCCGAGTTTGTGCACGTACTCCTGTCGTACATTGGCCTCACTTCGATCATATCTGACGGGGCTACTCCGCCGGCAGAGAGATACTCGATGGTACGAAGCTTCAACAACACGAGCGATGAAGATGTCTTCATCACCACCTATGACATCCATTTGGCCGGGCAGGATCTCCATCGTCGCTGCTGTAATGTCATCTTGGTGGAGCCGGCACTCAGTCTCGCACGAGAGATACAAGCAGACTGCCGTGTCTATTGTTTGGGACAAGAGCATCCTGTGAGTGTGACGAGACTGTACCTCTCGAAACCGACAAACGAGTAACAGGAGCTCAGAATGATCATCACTATAGCGCCAAGTTTTACGGCAATGGGTGCTGTAGACGCTGCGCGCAAGGAAGCAGCAGATGCGGGCAAGCACGTGGACGACATCGAAGGGACATACGTGGCTGCGCGGGCGATGGCATACCACCGCAGAGATTGATCCAGTGAGGTCTGGCATAGATTGGAGTGGGCAAAGCTATCGCAGGATGAGGTAAATCTTGCATAGTCGGCTCCGTGCTCGTCGTACGCGGCGAATGGTACATCAGCCAAAGTCGTCTGCACACCAACAAGAAATCCGTCAGCAAGCGACCGACGAGGTATTGCATCCACAGACCCAGCCAGGGAGGGCTGTAGGCGGGCTGGGATTGTCTTTTCATAGCTTCAATATACATAGCTGTGTCCCTTACGCATCATATATGTACCAAACCTTCGTGGCTAGGTCTACCCTGCTTCCACACGCGTCGTCGCGCCGCTAGATGACTAAATTCAGGCACGATAAGGGCCCGGGTTCCCATCAAGATTACCCTCGTTTTTGGTCGCGAAAGCCCAAGGGACGTTGATGGATGCGGCATCGGTTTAGTCAGAGATGGTGCAGCACATCGCAAGAGCTTTGAAGTTATCCATCCGAACAACATTGGTCGCTGTGTCGTGAAGGTCGTCAAGGCTTCTGCCTCACCCTTGGCTTGCTCGAGGGCAGCAGCGACAGCTGGACAGTTGCTGTGGCTGTCTTGAAGCTGGCGGAAGGCTTCACTGTCGCTGTCAGCCTGCTTCCCAAGTTCGTTGACCTTCCGCTGAGTCTCTTCGGGGGCCGACGCAACCTCGTGACACTGTAGGTGGCTAACACGAAACTTGGCATGCGTCTTCTCATTCTCGACGATGTGCTGCTGAAGCTCCTGGATCTTCTGTGCATCTTGTTTCTGTTGCGTAGCAGCAGCGAGAGCCTGTTGTCGTAGAGTGGCAATGGTTTTGTCTGCCGCCAGGATTTGAGTGCTCGCCTTGATGTAGCCCTAAGCCGCTGCACGCTGGGCAGACCTGGTCTGGGGCAGTACCGCCGTCTTTGAGGCGTTGTCGGCTTCCTCTTCAAGGGCGCGAGCATGAAGCGAAAGGTTGCGTGTGTTATGATGCGTAAGAGCACGCACCAGGAAGTCCTCGTTAGTATATCCGACGACAAGAGAGTCTGCGAGACGTTTCGACTCCAGAGTGGGTTTCCTTCGGGCGTGCTCGGACGCTGCCAAAGCATCGGTGGTCTCAGTGTGTTCCCCCCACAGGTGATGGAGCTGGAAGCCCTTCGACTCGTTGTCCGCCTCAGCTACCGAAAAGCTGACCGCCAAGTCTGCGTTATGTGTATTCGCCGCCGCCAGAGACGCCGATTGCTGCTGCAGGTCCATTACAGCACCGTCGTGATTTATCCGAAGGTCATTGAAAGAACTCGACATCTTGCTGGATACCGCCGCGAGGGCAGCGTTGGCTGCCACAGCCTGGTCGATTCCGTATTGGGAACCTATAAGATCCCTGTCGCTGGTCCAATGCAGCTCTGCATACTCTTCCTTCAAGGCTGAAAGAGTTTGTCGTAGCGTGAGGGCAGAGTGGTGGTGAGCATTGGAGGTGTTGACCACCTTTTGAGGTTCTGCTCATGCTGCAGACGAAGGCCCGCCATCTGTTGTGTGCTACTCCACTCCAGCTCGGAGTACTTCTTTGTCACATCAGAGAGAGATGCCGCTTTTTCCGTTACTTCGCCTTGGCAACGCTCAAGACTGTCCTTGTACTGGTCTTCAAGTCCACGAAGGGGGGCGATCTCTTTCTTGCTGCTTTGTAGCTGGCCGAAAGTATTGTCGTATAAGAGCTGGACACATGTACTTGTCAGAACGGCCCTACGTTATGTCGAAAGCTTAGCGGACATACCTTCCATGCAGATTCTTGAACGCAATCGAACTTTCCGAGAAGTCGAGTAATAAGAACACCACGCATATTTATCATGGCTTCTTCAGTCTTTGAATTCCAATCCGCAGCGGCAGGCGGACACGAGTTTGCTACAGTCTCGACTCGGGAGATAAGTACAAGCGCGTTAACTGTAGATAGGAGCAAATGATCGTCAGCAATGTTCCTGTATCTCATTACATGTACTTCATGATGGTTGCCATGCACCCTCCAGCGTCTTTGACTTCGGCACGCTTAACTTCCAGTTCCCTTGCAGCTCTCGTACGCTCGCTCTTGTTCTCGTTAAGCATAGCAGAGGTCGCCGTGCCCTCTCGCAAGGCGGAGTCAAACTGCATGGGATGTGCATGCAAATGATAGAGCGACGTGGTCGGCTTGGGAGGTGGCATAACAGGCGGTTGGCGTCAACGGACAAGCTGTTTCGTGCGTTATTGGTTTGGCAGGAGATGGAGGAAGAGTTCTAGATAAGAGGTTGATGATGGACCAGCCTGGAGGCATGTGTCCCAATAAAGTTACTGTGCGCGCTTCAAACTCATCTCACTTTCCAGCTGTCCATGGAGACTCGCCAACGGTACTCGCAATCTCACAACCAAAGGCAAGATGTCCAGAAACGACGCGCCAAACTGCCAGGATCCAAAATCAGACATGCATAAGGACGCATATGCAAACGCAGGCGTAGAAAAGGATGTGAATGGAGGCGTTTACGTGGGCGTATTCGAAGGCGTAGCTGAAAGCGTAGATAGAGGCGTAGATGAAAGCGTAGATACGGGCGTAAATACGGGCGTAGATGGAGGCGTAGATGCGGGCGTTGACACAGACGTCAATGCCCGAAAAAACTACGGCAATGGAAAAGCAGAATTTAGAGATTAATCATCATGCTCTCAACGCTTAGGTTGTGGCTAACCACTAACATAGAGCAAGACGCTCTACTTGGGACGGCATTCCTACATCAGACGATGGCGGCGCAAGCCTCCCCAGCTAAGGCAGTCGAGGCGAAGAGGTTCCAGAATCTGAATCACGCTCTAAGTGTAGCTCGACGGGCGGAGAGAAGTCCCAGATAGATGGGCAGATATGGGCCAGGAGGAGATTGAAGAACTTGTAGACGAGCTAAAGTAATCGGATGAGCATGAGAAGAAAGATGTAGGCCGATAGCCGCAAAACCTCGTGCCCATATACCGTACGAATCGAGTCTTTCGTGGTGGTGGTTCTAATATGATCATAAATTCTTGTAAGCCTTCAGACTTCCATTCGACTGTCCACTCTCCTTCGCGTATCATCACTCATACCATGATGTATCATGGCATGCGGCCATCTTGTCAGCCCTTCTTTGTTCGTATCAGCTCTCTGCTGGATGTGCCACTAAGCCAAAGGCGAAGAGGGTGCATTACTCTACATAGTGCGCATCATCGAAGGTTCTTACAGCTTTTGTACATCTTGGTGGGTCACGATCCGTAGCTGTCAGAGGAAGCGAAACCATCGATCTTCTGCCAAAGCCCTCTATGAGTGGCTGCTCAGATGTATAGATGCTTTGTGGGGAGAGCTGATCGATGGGAGCCTGCACAAGAGGCGTAGGGTGGCATGCGGAACGGCATATGAGTTGACATGTGTGACTGCAGCAATAGCGAGATTAGCAGGGGTTGGATAGAGTTCCAGACTCCGTGAACACTGAACAGCGAGCCCGACGAGTGCAACGGTGAAGATGGAAACCAGCGGTGGTAAAGCTATTGTTCGCGGCTTCTTTGTCAGGAGCGAACACAAAGGCGGGCCCAGAACCCATCAAATCTGAAAGAAGCTGCGCCCTTTGGTGATGGCAGGGATTCTGTATGCCAGGTGCATGGCCAGAAGAGCGACAAGGCCAAAGGATCACGCGGACTGGGGGAGGGGGCGGTGGCGATTATCCGGAGCAATTTTGTTCCTAGCTGCGAGCCCGATGATTAAATGCGTAAGTTCCTAGAGGAGGCGGCTTTGTGTTGAGTGCGACCCAGCTTTGTATTAGGCAGGACTATCCCTGACTGCTCGTAGAACCAACAAGCGGGCACACTGAGCTTCGGAGAGCATCAATCAGAAAGTGCCGGAAGATTCGATTGGCTTTGCCCAATCTTCATCCAGATGGGTAACTCGCGTGCGCGGATACAAGCTCGTCCTCTGAGCAGTCTACTTCTACTCGAGCTCGAATGGATTCTTTAGCTGACGGGTGCCGGCTATACCTAAACAACAGGATGGCAGAGGTCTTGGACTCTAATGACAGCGACAGACACAAGATCGTGTTAGAATCTCCAACCCTGGGTGACATCTCGGCCAGTCCCATCCTTTAACTATACGTCTGCATGTCATGTTCATAACTACTCCATTCCTGCAGAATCTGCCCACCTGCCATTCCTCCTATGCTGGCCACTTCCAACATGTCAAACACTTTGAACACAGCGGCGACAGGAGCTGGATGTTTGGCAATAAGAACTATGCTTACAGCAGACAACAGATGAGAACAGCCAAGGCAAGGCGAAGTAATTCGAATTCTCGTTGATGTTGAGCCACCGTTAAGTCCTCAGTACATGATTCTTGCATTCGAGAACATTTTCAGTCACAGCTGCTATCGTTCGGTGCAAGAGACGTGAGTCGCTCAGGGATACAGCACACCACGACGTAGGAGTAGTCAAACGAGATGAGATGGCTCTTGTCCCCACTGAATCTTGGATGGAGCGCGACAGTGTTCCGTTGCAGGGGTGTCGTTTCAATTAGAAACATGTCCGGCCGCTGTACATCGCCTGTCTGGCTGTGAGGGCGGGATCACGCCAGTGCAATTGCAGCTCATCCATCTGACTAGCATGAAAACCTCGGATCGACCGACCAAGAGCAGATCCACTCGCCACCCATTCAGAATACCGTATAGCCATCACCGAACCATCAGGGCAGTATTCGGGATGGATTGGAGTTCGACAGTGTACCCCCAGCTCTATATCTCATCCAAATCTTATGCTTTTATTCGGCGCTTCGTCCGTCGCATCTTCTAGCGCGTATCGCATCAGTTCTTTCGGGGACATCTAACCCCTGCCGCATCCAGGGTGATTGTGCCTTCGGCGCGTAGAAAAATGGCTTTGGGATAAATCGAACGAGGTCCGTTGTGCATCGGTCGAGGACCGAGTTTGAGGCTGTGAGAGAAGCGTATGCTAGTACCATATAGTACTAGCTCCCGGACGCGCGATACCTCGCGGACTCCTCCTTGGAATCTTCGCGCCAGAACACTACAGAATGCGCCATAGACCCCGCGACATCGTCTCCTGCCGAATGCCACAAGGTCGACACGAAAGTGCGCACAAAACGTCCTTCCTCCGGTCCGCCATGACCTCGATCGCGACATGCGGCCTACAGCGCACAAAATGCGCCAGGCGTCGGATCGGCCGTAACGACAAGTGAAAGCAGCGAGAGCCGAGCTGCGCATCGCTAGAGCCATACATCTTCATGAATGCCGATTATCACGGGATGAATACGCCCTATGCGCGGTGTCCGTATTGGGAAGCGGCCATCTTGATGCAGACGTCTTGGTCGCGACAGTCTTCGAAACATCATGCTCTAAGCGCTAAAGCGAGCTTGTTCATAGGCGCACTGACGGTTGTTAGCGACAGGATGCCTACCTCTTCTCCTCAGCCCCGCGCATACCCGGTAGCTAAGAGTCGTTCGAACCTCCTCCTATCGCAGACGCTCCTTGCAGGGGAAGAACCAAGCAGGCTGCTTGCGTATCATGTGGAAGAGACGGGAATGTGGAAAGACCTCTGAGGAATAACAGGATGAGATACATGGCGGATCGAACAGACAAGAGTGGGACAGTCATTCTCCGAGAATCTTACTCGGCAGCAAGGCCATGTCAGGCTCTGTGACGTGGAGGCCGTGATGATCAGCGAAGGTCGGATAGAAGGCGGAAGTTCAGTATCAGCGGCGCACAACTTCCCGAAGGCAGAAACACAGAATTGAATCTTCGCTTCTGTCCTCATGCCATAATCATCAAGCGGTGCACAACGTGAAGATTTGCTATCGCGCGTGAGTTGCTTCCGGCGACAGAGTGGATGTCGTCTAAGCGGAGCGTCTTTACCTGCACATCGCTGTCGTAACATGCTTCACAGCCGCAGACCTTCATACAATCTCTTCTGATCATGTTGGCCTTGGCGGTTCTGGAACATCTTTTCTGCTCAGGTTGGACTTTGCGACAATCATTGCCGATATGCTCTCGTATGGCGTGGACTGCGGCTTTTGGAGGCCCTCGGAAACATACTTCCGGTGCTCGATCCGACACACCCTAGCGAATTCACTATTGAGTAGCAGTAGATCTGGCCGCAGTTAGCACTCCCGACGTTGTCGTCGGAGTCTCCTAAATCAGTTGCGGCGGCTGCGGCAGTCGAAGTGACCGTTGGTAAGAATTGATCAAGTTTTTGTTGTCCTGCTACTGATGCTCTGCAATCTCTTCATCCACTAGCGGAAACCCTCAAACGGCTTACTCACAATGCTCAAAAACCAGCTGGCTATCGCCAGCCCGTCTCTCGGTCAGCACGCCTCTCACACACTTCCTCAGAAGATATCTGCTGCAGCACAGCACGGCTTTGCGGGTATCGAGATCACCTACGCAGATCTTCGCGCCTACGCGAATAGTCTACCGTCGACCCTGCAAGAAACCGCTCTAGAAATCAAAAAGCAATGCACCGACAAGAATCTACACATTCTGGCGTTCGCTGCGTTCGAGAACTTCGAAGGGCATCCGTCTCCGCTGGGGCCACGCGTGAAAACTGCAAAACATTGGCTCGAGCTAGCTCATATCCTAGGCGCGGAGCATCTCCAAGTCCCATCCTCGTACGATCGCAGCATCATTGCAGACAGGAACGTCATCGTCTCGGAGCTCCGCCAACTCGCCGAACTTGCGGCGTCGGCACAGCCTGTGATCAAGGTCGCCTACGAAAATCTGGCATGGTCGAAGCACTGCACCCTATGGCAAGAGGCACTTTCCATCGTTGAGCAAGTGGATCGGTCCAACTTCGGGTTGTGTATGGACAGTTTCCACATCGCAGTAGCGCTGTGGGGGGATCCATACCACCCTCCAGGCATACAGCGCAATGCCGAGCAAAATTTAAATACTTCGCTGAAGAGTCTAGTCCGCGACTGTCCCGTGGAGAAGATATTCTACCTTCAATTATCAGATGGTGAAAGACTCGATCCACCTTATACGCCCAGTCACCCGTGGTACAATTCTGATCTTGAAGCTGGGCATGTCTGGTCAAATGAGGCTCGTCCTTTCCCTCTGGAGACACAGTACGGTGCTTACATGCCGGTGAAGGAGATTGCCAAGGCTTTCTTGGTGGACATGGGCTTCCAGGGCTGGGTGAGCTTGGAGACCTTTGATCGGAGGATGAGAGAACAGGCTTTTGGACCTGTGCATAGTGCTAGACGAGGGCGGATGTCTTGGGATGCTCTCGATAGTAGCCTACAAGCGGGTGAGCCAAAACTGTAGTCAATGTACTTGACAGAGCTCTGACGCCGGCAGTCCTTAGAAATTTTACTGATGGTCACTTGACACTGTCGTTATTTCTAAACCTATCGATGTTGCTTCATCTGGCGATTTTCGATTTCTTTGTCATCAGTGCCTATTCATCTTGACTCACATGCAAATGACGGAGAGAATGCCTTCACTTCAAGTAAGTGAACAAGGAAATCGGAAACGACAATCTCGATCAGTTCGACATCAGCCCACAGACAAGATTTCCGGGAAGCCTATTGATACTGTAATCACTTAGAAAGATACAGTTCTCAAAGCACTGATTTCACCGTCCTTCCAGCATGAATACCACCAGTCACCAAAATATCCTCGGAGGTCTGATATGCGCTTGCGTCGGAGAGCAAGTATACCACCAGGCCCTTCAGATCCGTCCGGTCCGCCATGCGTCTCATCGGCGGCTCTCCCGTCATGATCTCCTTGAGATGCGGCATTCGATCGCAAAGATCGAGGGTCATGTCGGTCATAGTATACCTATAGCAGCGCCATTATTAGTGCTCAGGCTATATTCGATCTCCCCTCGCTTCATGGCAGAGGGCACAAGAACCAGAAGACTCACCCTGGCGATATACTGTTCACGCGGATACTCTTGTGTGCCAATTCCACTCCCAAAGCCTTACACAATGCCACTACGGCTCCCTTACTTGCGCAGTAGTCGCTCGTATTCTGTCCCTTGCTCGCAACATAGGCCGCGATAGAGCCCATGAAGACGATGCTGCCACCCTTTGGGTTGAATTTGGTCGCACTCTGCTTTTCCATTTGGCGTGCTACAAGCTGTGCGGCATAATATGTTCCCAGGACATTGACATCCATGCATCTCGCGACAGACTCAGGCGCGCGCTCTGTGAAAGGCTCGTCTGGGCAGATTCCAGCGGCGGTGACTAAACCGTCGATTCTCCCGAAATCCGAAACAATCTCCCCAATGGACGCCTGTAATATTGAGTAATTGGTAACATCGGTCCTGTACGATTCATCAGCATCAGTACTGCTTAGCATCTCGGCCGAGGCATGAAGGAGGCGCGGGTGAATGTCACGAAGCACAAGCGTTGCTAGTACATACTTGTACGACTTGAATTTCTGTTCCGGGAAGCGTTGAAACAGCAATTGAAAATGAGCATGTGGCTCGGCGGAAACATCCAGGACTGCGACGTTGCCTCCCGACTCAGCAATAGCAAATGCAAAAGCAAGGCCAATGCCACGGGCTCCGCCAGTGATGACTATCGTTCGGCCTTGTAGCGAAAAGAGATCCTGCACGGATCGACGAAGAAAGCCGTCAGGATCGCGTCTCGCAGTTGTCGTCATATTGGCCTCTTGGGTGCTTGTGTATTACCTGATGGTGGTCGGTGTGGAAACTGGACTCATGGCTGGAATATCCAGCGTGTATAGGTGTTCATAGCAAAAGATTCGAGCGGTGTTATCTGCCGTATTGTGTGACTCCGAGAAATTACACGTTTCGGCCATCAATTTTTGTATGCAATTCCGCGCTGCATGTCAAGTGCCGGTCCACTGTAGTCGTCGCTCGATGTGGCATTTCTGTCGCCGCACCGGAAATTGAGTTCCGCTTCCTACCTCTGTCCTTACCAGTCGAAATGGAGGGGACCCCCGAGCCGCGGGTAGACTGCAACATCCTCACGTAACATGGAGATGGACGTGGCGCTATTGTGGATCCCTTTCCCCAGGTTTTCCCCAGGTCTTCCCCACTATTTCGCGGATCGACGGTAATTCGAGGGAATACCGGACCGTACGTACTGTGGAGCGACCTAGTATACAACTGAGGAGCGATCTCGGTATACATACGAGCTTTAAGTTAGGAGGCATTTGTATATTAGGTCGCTACCTAGTACGTGTCATGCTCGACGAGGTTCACATCTTCTCAACAGAGATCGAGGACTACCGCTTATTCGATCTGTTTCCTCCATCCACTATTGGCAGACACATCTCCACCAGCTGATACAACATATCGGACCGCCGCGATGTTCTCTTCACTTACGGGCTCTTCGTTGAGCTGGGCGATCACCATCGCATCGGCTGCTGGTTTTGTAAGTCTGTCAATAGAGCGCAACACTCGTTCAATGTTATGCATCGCCACACGAGACGTTCGGAACGCTCACTGACTCACACTCGTCTTAGATGCTTTTCGGTTATGACCAGGGTTTCTTCGGTGGCATTCTTACCAACAAGGCATTCCTGGACCAGTTCAATGACCCGGGCCCAACACTACAGGGACAGATAGTGGCACTGTACGACGTAGGGTGTATGATTGGCTGTCTAATCAACATGAAGACGGGCGACATTTTAGGTCGAAAGAGATCGATTCTTCTTGGCTGCTTCATTGTCATCATTGGCGCTGTCATCCAGACCTCGTCATATGGTGTCGCTCAGATGATATTCGGGCGTATCTTCGGCGGAACTGGCACTGGTATCTTGACGACGTCGATTCCGATCTGGCAAGTCGAGACTGCGAGCGCCAAGCATCGTGGTGCTGCCATTGTCTTCCAGCTCGTCTCCGTAATCTTCGGCGTCGCACTCACGAGCTGGATGAACTATGGCTTCACATTCTTGCCAGGGAAGGAGGTCTCTTGGAGGTTTCCAATCGCCTTTCAGATCTTCTTCGCTCTGATCACCATGCTTCTGGTCTCATTTCTGCCGGAGAGTCCGCGATGGCTCGTTCAGAAGGATCGAACGGATGAGGCAGCCTTCATCATTGGTCGTCTACGAGCAAGGACTCAACATGATCCGGTAGTCCTGGCCGAAGTGGCCATGCTCTCGGACTCTGTCGCCTTTGAGCGGGCGCACCAGAGCGGCGTCACACTCCGCGAGATCTTCAAGGGAGGCA
This sequence comes from Microcyclosporella mali, assembly GCA_002785985.1. Classification (NCBI taxonomy): domain Eukaryota; kingdom Fungi; phylum Ascomycota; class Dothideomycetes; order Mycosphaerellales; family Mycosphaerellaceae; genus Microcyclosporella; species Microcyclosporella mali. The sequence goes on along the minus strand of NHNU01000004.1, from coordinate 1,616,673 downwards.
AGAGCCAGACGCTCCGACGTATTCTGTTGGGCATGGGTACCCAGTTCATGCAGCAGGTGGGCGGCACAAACGTCGTAGCAACATACATGCCAGTCGTGCTCACGCAGTCCTTCGGTATGAGTGCTCGCCTGGCCCTCATCCTGTCGGCTTCGATCTCCCATTGGTTGATGATCTGGGCCGCTCTCTGCGCATTGGTAGTGGATCGCGTCGGTCGCAGACGGCTGATGCTCTGGGGCACGTTTGCCATGAGCATCTGCTTTGCCCTGATTGCCGCTGGTCTGGCCGTCGACACTGCGGCGACATTGATCATGGCGCTGGCTTTTATCTACCTCTACTACACCGCATATGGCTTGTCTCTGCTGTCGATACCTTTCTTGTATCCAGCAGAGGTCAACTCCCAGCGCATGCGAAACGTGGGGACTTCATTCTCCACCCTCACGAACTGGGCGACGTGTTATATGGTGGTCTCAGTGACACCGCCTGGGATCGCCACCATCGGCTGGAAATACTACTTGATCTATGCCATCACCAATGCAGCTTTTGTGCCGCTGGTATACTACTTCTACCCCGAGACGGCACGGCTGAGTCTGGAGGAGATTGATGCGGTGTTTGCACTCAAGTATGGCGGTGGCAGCACGCTCAGCTACGCGCAAGCGACAAAGGAAGTCGTGGCGAGCCGAGTTCTGCCGGAGGAAGCAGCTGTCAAGATGGGACTCGATGGCGAGGTGGAAAGGCAGGAATTCGTGCATGATGAAAAGGTATGACGGTATGGTAGAGAGATTTCAAGTGTGTGTGCTGTGGTGTAAAGACGACAGACCCTACGCGGACCGGACCGAGTGCCGCCATTCGATGACACCGCACTTCTTCCCCGCACGCAGACAGTACATGTAGTTCTACAAAGGCACAGCACAATTGCAAAAAAGGAACATGTATCTCGTCTTCATCACGCATCATCACTGTTGCATGACATCTTACAGTGCACACGATGCCAGAGACGTATGAACCTCGTTGCCGAAACCGCACAACGCTCATCCCGTCATGCCCATCGCCGCTGAATCACTCACCCCTGCAGTACTACAGCTCAACAAGCACAAGCAGGGGCAAAAGCAGAAGCAGAAACAGAAGCGCGAGCACGTCACGACGGCATGCAAGGCGTGTCGCAGCAGCAAGACCAAGTGCGATGGCGAGACGCCTTCCTGTGCCAATTGTGTCCGGCGGGCTATACACTGTCAGTACGAAGACGTCGATGACAAACGCAAATTGCCTTTTCGTCAGGCGCTGGCACGGCTGCGTACGCATGTTCGCGAGCTGAATCGCCTCGTTGCCGCAAAAGGCTGTCAATCGCTTGTGCCGTCGATATCGCCACCAGATCTGGACATGATCAACAGAACGCTCCGGGGAATTGGTCTCGAAGCATTGGATGAGCCCCCAGATCGTGTTCCTGACGAGCTTCCTAGTCTGAATATGCCACCATCACAACCTCTAAGGACGGAAGAATCGATGTGTCACCGTATCGATGACAGTATACCCGCTTTTACTGGCGACAGTAACTTACAATTTCAGGACTACCTAGCGAATCTGGACGGCGTCGATTGGAACAGCTATTTGTCGTCCCCTGATTGGCCTTCCATGGGTCTATTTGCAGCAGAGGAGGAACCTGCCTATAGCTGCGTCGCCACTGGCCTGACTATATCAGAGCACTCACTTACATCTCATGCTGGTCAGGATACTGTCTCCCTCGACGCATCAGCAATCGTGGCACCACTCACCAGGGCTCCCAATCCTGCAAGATCTCGCGCACATTCCCCAGGCCAGGATGAGATTGATCCAGAGCTGGTAGGTCAGATCGCTGCGCACATCGGATCTTTACACATCGGGCCAAGTGGGAAACTTCAGTACTACGGAGCAGCCACTAATGCTCGTATATTCGATGCCACTAAATCGATTTCCATGCCGCCCACCAGGTCACGGTCCATGAAGGACGAGGTGCATCGTCTCCTTCAGCAATCCGATCTGGACAAGACTGTCGACGAGGACCTTGCACATCACTTTCTCGATCTTTTCTTTTCTCGCCACAATTCGTGTCATACGATCGTCGACCAAGCTGTTTTCTGGTCTGCGCGAGCGAGATACAGGGAACTGGACGAACCGTCAGGTTTCTACTCCGAGTTTCTGGACAATATGATGTGTGCGATTGGTGCGAGCCATGATGCTCGCTATCATTCCCGACTTGTGACCTTTCCTCGGACCCTCGCTGAGTTCTTCGTGGATCGCGCAAAAGCACTGCTCGATGATGAGCTTGATGTGCCTTGCGTCTCGACCGCGCAGGCACTCATACTACTCAGCAGCCACGAAGCAGGAGACAATAGACCTGCTCGCTCATCGATGTACAGTGGTAAGTTGATCCAGCCTCCAGCGAACGAGAACCCAATTTACGGACAGCCAGCAAGGGTACTGACCGACTACATCAAAGGTATGGCGATGCGGTCAGCATTCGATTTAGGGTTACATGTTCCCGCTCAGCCTTACATCGTGCAAGGTATCATGAGCAAAGCTGAGGCGCAGGTGCGCCAGCATACTTTCTGGACTGCCTACATCCTTGACTAGTAAGGATGCTGTCCAAGGTCTGAGCCGGTGAGAGGTGTGAGCTTGCTGACACGCCGGTAGTAACCGAAGCCTCACTTTCGGTCGCCCATTCACATTTGGCGAATCCCTGATATGTGCCAATCGGCCCAGTGCGCGCTTGATGGGTGATCTCGGTGTCCGCATCTGTGATCAGCGACTGAATCTGTTGGACCAGGTGGAGCCAATAGCGAGGGCGCTGTAAGTTCCTTTGAAACGTAAACTTGAGTGGCAGCTCGACTCATGGTAAGCACATAGGTATGGTGGCACAAGTATGGCTGCCAAATCGTTGCAGGAACTGTCAGAATCCTGCACTCTCAAGATGTTTGCCTGGAAGGAAGATTTGAAAGTCAATGGTCTGGATGTGCCATCCGAAGACCCCAGCTGTGTTGTCGGAGCACAATTAATTGTCCTGCAGTAAGTAGCGAAACGCCTCTTCAGGGGCAGAATCAGCCTACGACTCGCCTGAGCACCACGCACGCCTCATGGATACCGCTCATGCTAAGCGCACCATCTAGTATTGAATATCACTACCTACAGATCCTCGTCCACCGCCCATGGACTTCTCGCGCTCTACAGCCGATCCCAGCACAAGGGCCTGGCTTTCTACACGCACGGCGGACCTGTATTGCGTCTGCTTCTGAGGTAGCGCAACTTCTTTGTGTCTTTGAAAGCCAATTCGGCCTCGGCCAGATTGATGTCGAGACTGCCCAGTTACTGCCATCAGCAGCGCTGATCCTCATATTTGCCTCCATTTCAGAGCATGGAGAAGACCGAACCGTCATTATAGGCCATCTCAACACAGTCTTGCGGGCTCTCGATACACTTAGCAATATGTTCGTCAGTGCAAGAGTACACCTGGACAGCTTGCTCGCCATTCAGCGACAATGGTGTGCCCTGTATGACAATCAGCGCCACAAGCGAGATATCCATCGAGATTCGAGAAGCAGCCAGAAGCGCGCGAGGCTCAGGTGAGCATTCTAAGGCAGTTGGCTAGTGCGCTAACACCTTGGGGCACACCGTGGTGGGAACTCACCCATAATTTCGATGCCCATATCGAGCCTGCGAGTTGCCATGATCCCGAGCTGCACGGAATCCCATTCAAACCGCAAGTTAGAGACCGTATGCGTGTAACAGTCCAACACGTGTCTCGTCACGTGGCTTATGTCCACTCGGAAACCAGAATCCGATCGGTCGCCACTCCGGACCTTATTCACTCCACGGCGGCATTTCCGAATTCGACACTCCCGACATGCGGGGACATCTTGCAGCCACATTTCAGCGGTGTTCTCCTAGCTTCAAAGAGAGCACATGCGACCACAGACTACCTCCTATCTCCGGCACCTGATCGTTCTGTTCTAGACGAAGTCCACACCAGCAAATCGCCATGTATCCATCTCTGGCCTCGACACTGGCGCCAGGAAGTCGCTGCTATGGAAGCAATTATCTCCCGACGATCAAAGAGTTCCAAGCCTTGACATCCCGGACCACCAACCCCGATACTTACCCATTTGCTCATCGGATTGAGAAGAATGTACCAATCTACCGACGGGCAGACATTGACCTCGCCAATGCCGCAGCTGTCCAACAATTCCAAGATGAATGGTACCACGGTCTTCTCCACGGGCCCGGCGTCTTCGTCATTCAAAACTTCTTCCCGGATACGGCACTCATTGATGAAGCAAACACCGCGTATGCTGCTATAATTGCCCAAGAAAAGCAACAAAGTAACGGTTTCGCCAAAGGTGATCATTTCGCCAACGCTGCGACCAACGACAGGATATGGAATTCATTCTCCAAGCATTGCATTCTGGATGCGGCGTCCTTTCTCCGCTACTACTCGAATCCACTCTTCCGCCTGGTTTGTGAAGCGTATCTTGGACCTGCCTACCGCATCACAGCACAGGTCAACGTTGTTAAGCCAGGAGGCAAGGCACAAGTATGCCATCGGGACTTTCACATGGGCTTCCAAACTGCTGCTACGGCAAGCAGATGGCCGAAAGCAATGCACATTGCCAGTCAACTTCTGACGCTTCAAGGTGCCGTCGCGCACACTGACATGCCGGTCGAGAGTGGACCTACGCGACTCCTCCCACACAGCCAGCTGCTCGAATCGGGATATCTGGCATATCGGCAGGGCGAATTTCAAGACTATTTCCTCGACACCTACATATCCCTCCCCCTGCAAAAAGGCGACGCCATCTTCTTCAACCCGGCTCTGTTCCACGCAGCAGGCGAGAACCAAACGGCAGACTTCGCCCGCGCCGCAAACTTGATCCAAGTGTCCTCTGCCTTTGGTAAGCCTATGGAGTATATCGATCGTGCCCCTTTAGTACAACACACTTGGGATCTGCTTCAGGGCAAGTATCGCGAAGAAGGTGCTAGTCCCGAAGTAGAGACGTTCCTGCAGGCTATAACGGAGGGCTACCCGTTTCCCACGAATCTGGACCGCAGACCTCCTGCACCAGATGGGATGGCACCCGAGAGCGAGAGTGACGTGCTGAGAAGAGGTCTGCAGGAAGACTGGACTGTTAATGAAGCGTTGAAGGCACTGGCAGACATCGATGCTGCTGATCAGGCGTGAAGGTGGCCGAGATGAACGAGATCAGAGACGGTGAAGATAGGATCAGGCGGGCCACTGCAGTGATTTCCGACGTTCATTCCACGTTAGATCTCATGAATGCCGAGCTTGCATGCCTTTAGGCAGGCAATTTTTCGTATAAGAGTACGGTAGCAGCAGCTAGATTGGGTGGAAATCGGCGGAGTCGCTAATACTGATAAGCTAATACGCTAGCGCTTCATAATTGCAGGCTAGCTTCTGAGAAATACTAGGTTTAGCTAAGGGGTCACTAGGGTACCTCTAACCTATACACACCTCCACAATCTCGACGAAATGGTAGCATTCTTGCTTCACCTAACCGTTGTTATCAATTCACAAGTATGCTGCTCCACCGCCGGCTTTTCTTCCGTTCACCCAAGCACTCGCTCTGTCAGGTCCGGCACGTCTCCAAGTTCGACCGGCTTACATACGACTCCAGTCTGCCCGTCACCAAGCGGCGCTTTGTACCTGATGATGGGTCGTATCCCCAGGGCTTCCGCGTAGGCGCAGTCGCGGCCGGCATCAAGTCGCAGCCATCATCAGAAAATGGAACGGTCCAGCCTGACCTGATTCTGGCCGTGTCTGATGCGCCGTCTGCTGGCGCTGCCGTCTTCACGCGCAACGAATTCTGCGCACCGTCTATCACTGTCAGCCGCAGAGTGCTGCAGGCCAGCCGCGGTCATGGTCTGAGAGGCGTCATTGCGAACTCGGGTTGTGCCAATACGCTCACTGGGCAGCCTGGACTGGACGATACTGCTGCCATGGCCACTGAAGTCGCCTCCTTCCTTGATGCTGACGAGGAGGCCTCCATGGCAACGCCCGGCACGGACTCATCATCACCGTTAATGGTCATGCACACTGGCCCTGGAGGTCAGCGATTACCCATCGACAGCATCAGATCGCATTTCCCGGCCTTGCGTGACTCCCTGGGTCGCTCCCATGCCCACTGGATTCACGCCGCGCATGGCCTACGCACCACCGACACATTTCCGAAGCTTCTCTCACGCTCATTCAGCCTGCCTTCGCATCCCTCTACTCGTTTTGCCATCGCCGGTCTTACCAAGGGCGCCGGCATGATTCATCCCAACATGGCCACGACGCTGGGTATCCTGTGTACAGACGCTACTGTCGCGCCAGATACGCTGCAGGAACTGCTGCGGACTGCTGCGTCGACCTCGTACAATTGTATCTCAATTGATGGCGACACTTCCACGAATGACATGGTCGCCATATTTGCTAATGGAGCGGCGCTTGCTGCAAGTGATCCCGCCCGCAATCACAATGCCATCGAGCTTACAATCACGCCATCCGCCGATTTTCTGGCTTTTAAACAAGTGCTCACAGACTTCATGGCCAGCATGGCGCAACTTGTAGTGCGAGATGCTGAAGGAGCTTCCAAGTTCTTCACCATTCGTGTCCGAGGCGCCCCTTCTTACGATGTGGCGCAACGTATCGCCTCAGTCATCGCGCGATCTCTCTTGATCAAGGCAGCTATCTACGGCAATGACAGCGTCTGGCATGGTGTTGTGGCAGCGCTAGGTTATGCTCTCCTAGATACTCCCTTCGCGGGAAAGGGCATCATTATACCTGAGTCGACATCGGTAGCTTTTATCGACGAGCATGGCATGACGAAGTTTTTCGATCGCGGGGTACCTGTCACTGTCCGTGAAGATCGAGTCAAATCAATCATGGAAAAGGAAGACTTGGAGGTCATTGTCGATTTGCGAGACTACGGGGACAAATTTCAGAACAACGCAGGGCAAGAGGCGGTATACTGGACATGCGACGTAACCCACGATTTCATTTCACTCAACTCAGGTGTGGAGCGGTGAAGAATGACTTCATTAGCTTCTCGTCGCCACGCGAATCATGAAAATGATCATCTTTCTACAAGACAAATTTATTCTACCCTTTGCCGCTGCTCTCACCGGTAATTGACCTGACCACGGAATAGACAACGCAGGCCATTCTCGCTGATCGCTGTGCGACCGTGCAGCGTGCCATAATTGTCAATGATGAGCAAGTCACCCACCTTCCATGGATGCTGGTACATGTAACGCTTCTGATACACCCAGTCGTCCAGCTCCTTCAGTATGGCGGCAGACTCTTCCTCGGTCTTTCCTTTGACGCGAAGGTTCCAGCTCTTTTCCGTGCCCGGAGGAAATTGCAAGGAGACTGCAAGGCACTGGCGTCCACGCTCCACTGTCATGGGCTTCTTCTCGAACCATTTATCCTCAAGACTGACCATGTGATGGCCTGTCTCCACGATCTGGTACTCGAACATGGCGTCCTGCAGGACGTTGCGCAGCTTGTCTGGCATCTCAGCTACGGCAGCTACCTGATCGATGACAGTCGTCTCTCCGCTGCCTGGAAGGTCGTTGAATTCGCTTGCATACAGCATAAGAAGGTCCGGACGATGTCCGACGAACAAGCCATCCGTGTGGCAGGGAAGCATGCCTCGACCAAGCACTACGTTGCCCTTTTCTCGTGTTGCCGGCAGCTTCATGAGGTCAGATCCGCCAGTCTGGAACTTGTGCTGCACTGGCTCACCCAGAGCGCGTACGACGGAGCGAAAGCCATCTTCAGAGAGGTCGAGGTTGCGAACGAGCACAAAGCGTTGTGCTGCGGAGACAGATAGAATCTGCTTCACCAATGCCACTCGTGAGGTCTCGTCCGTCGCAGAGCTGCCATCGATGACCACGCCGCCGCCGGACTCTGTGAGCGCAGTATGCTTTGGCGAGAACGATGTTGGCAGTGGAGTGGTAGCTGTGTGCTTCGGATATGCAGGCACCAAATCCTTGACGTCCGCAAATGGGTTCTTGACTAGGCGATTCGTGATTTGCTCAAAAGCATCGCGATACGCAGCAACTTTTGCCTCGCGGCCGCCAAATGTGCTGTCAAGACCGCCCTGCAAGCCGCCACCCAGATGGATGCCGATCTTTTGACGCCAAGCTGTAGTGTATGGCACGAAAGGCTCCATGGCCGAGCGGAAGTATGCTTTCTCACGGCCCCCCTGCACTTTCAGCGCCGGCTGTATGTCAAGGGCAGTGCGAACGACATCGGGGTGCCAGTACGGATGACTAATCCTCTTCCCGCAGATGCGAGCGACATAGTCTGTAAACTCGCCACTGTGTCGGGTGATGTCGATTCCATCGATGACCTCCTGTATCAGTGCGCCCGACTCGCGAGAGTCTGGCGGAAGCCCCAGGTTGAGGAGATCGTTGCCATAACCCGTTAAGACGTGGTTCTCCTTGATATATCCGCCTTGCAGCAGCGCGGTAATGGTAAGAGCGATGTCGACACGCTCGTGCTCGGCCGTAGCCAGTGCACGCATGCTCTGGGGTGCCGCAGCTACAAGTTGCTCCGTTGTGAGATCAATCGTTACATGTGGAATGCCCAACGCTGCCGTGAGCTCGGCAGCTTCTGCGTGCTCGTTGCCCCAGGGGGAACCTGCACTGTAAGCAGTCACTTTGAGTCCCGACATGACTGCGAATGTCGTCACAGCGCCAGAATCGATACCACCGGAGAGGAGGGTGGCGACTTCAGTATCGCCGGCTGTAAGGCTAGAGATGGCTCCTTGCAAGGAGGCAACGAATGCAGAGCCAGCCTTCGCGAAGTCGTCGATCTTTGGGCTGAGTGCCGCGGCGACGACGGGATCGGCGTCCACCTGCGAAGACCATGACCAGCCGCCGACGCCGACGTTCTTCAATGAGATTTGGGCATGAGCGGGCAATTGAGAAACGCCGAGAAAGCTGGTGGTCTCGTCACGGTTGATGATGCGAGCATCTGCGAGCCCAGTTGGCATTTCCCACTGAGAGCGCGCTATGTGCAGCGTGAAGGCATCAGTCCCGATGGCCCAGGCACGAGTGGTGGTGTTGCGTACCACGTATAGCGGTGGATCGTTCATTGCTCCAGTACGCAGCCGGATGTGACTTGGCTGCACTTGGAACGAAGTCGCCCACTCTGAGAACGCTGTTCCCGCTGGACCGGTATTCTTCCAGTCGAAGTTTGCATACTTCAGCGCAGCGCCTTCACCGTACACATACACCCCTCCAAGTCCATGGCTTTCCGCTACTTGTGTCTGCTTGAGTGATGGGATTGGCTCGCTGGACAACAAGATCCAAGATGGGGAGGCAGATTGCGTGTGGTTCTTTGTGAGAATCTGCTTCATATTCGCCTGGCAGTCACCGGCGGCGAAGGCGGACCGATGAGATTGCTTTGCCTTTTGTCCCAAAGCACGAATGCCGTCAACAAACTTGGTATTGATGTGTAATCTCGTCGAGCGCACAGCTTCCGCAGGCCATGACCCCATCATCTGCGCTCGGCGCACGGCTTGAGTCACGAGCAGACCCGAAGGCACAGTCTCGTGCAGGAGTCCATCGGCCATCGCAGTCTTGGCGTCCCACTTGTCGGCAGTGAACAGCATCTTCTGCATGACGTGCCTTCCCACGGCTTGCTCCAGCATGAAACCTCCGAAATTGCAAGCTATGCCCATTCGGAACTCAGGCATGACGAGCTGGCATGACTCCGAGCCGATGCGATAGTCGCAGCAGAGAGCAAGCTGCAAGCCAAGCCCGACAGCATAGCCATCAATCGCTGCGACAACAGGCTTCGCAATGCCGGCGACAGTGGTGTAGAGGTCCGTCACAGCATCTAACCAGGCATCCACCTCATTGCCACCAGTGAATGTGGTCGTCTCGTTGAAGTCTCCGCCCGCGCTGAAGGAGCGTCCCTGTCCCCCTGTCAAGACGATGCAGCCGACTCTCGCATCGGCATCAAGCTCTGTCACGATGGTGGCGAGTTCTCGCATCTTGTCCTGGCTGAAAGGATTCTGTGGGTGACCTGCCGAGAACACGACAGTGGCCACATGATCTTGGACAGTGACTGTCATCGCATCGTGGTGGTTTGAGACGTCACCGTTGCTGTGTTCGCTGGTACCGTTCGTGGTACCATTGGAAGTGCCATTGATCTGTGGTCCGGCCATTGTGGTGACGAGTTGACTCGACAAGTGTGATGGTCAACGTAGAGGCAGCGACAGCCAGAGACTGACGAGCGAGTTATAGTAGATGCCCTGCCCATGTCTCCCGGCTACATTCTGCGGCTGATCTTTTGCTTACCGCCTGACGACGACACCCGCTGACTGCAACGAATCACGCTCATCATGAAAATGATGCTTGATGCTTGCAAAATGCTGTCGAAGGATCGATTTCCCCACAAGGGACTTATATGTCAATATGCAAGTGTAGTCATCAATATCATTAGCTTTTGAGCTGATGAACGCCGGTCAAACTCTCGACCTCAGCCGCACAACGCCCGCCGGGAAGGGCCGAAGGGGCGTTCTCAGTTCTGTGGCCACAACGCAGTCGACGACGAACTTGTTGTTCAATCTTTCCAACGCAAGCAGTGTGGGCACCAATTGCTCTTGTGGGCAACGTCGACCAAAAGATGCAGTCAGCATCGCCTTCGAGCAGTGCTGACTGGGATGCAGAAACAAAAATCATCAGTCGCCAAACCGACATCCATGAAGTCAAAGTTTCATTCTTGGCACTCTTCTCCAATGCCACAGCATCCGACCTTTTGATCATTACGATCAGCTGCATCTGCGCACTCGCTGCAGGCGCTATCGTTCCACTTCCTCCGGTATATCAGTCTGCGCCCATGCATCGTCGAATGGTCACTGACATCTGCTCCCGCTGCTTGACAGATAATTTTCGGCAGACTTTCGTATCTTTTCACGAATATCGAAGCTGGCGCTGATAGCAACGATGCTGGACATCTCATTTCGTACTATTCGCTCTTCTTTGTCTACATTGCCATTGGAGCCTTGGTAGTCTGGTTTGTGTCCATCGCTGGCTTCACGTATACGGGGTCTCGCATCGCGAAACGGATCAAGATCCGCTATATGGAAGCTGCTTTGCGGCAGAATGCAGCTGTCTTCGATACGGTCAGCACGGGTCAGATGTTGGCACAACTCGGCGCGGATCTCAATGCCATTCAAGACGCCTTGTCGCAGAAACTATCCATCACTATCAGTGCGGTCGGGACACTTCTGGCGACTTATATCGTCAGCTTCGCATTGTACTGGAAACTCACTTTTATTTTGATCTGGTCGCTCTTTTTGAGTTTAGTGCTTCTTTATGCTGGAAATCGAATCGTAAGCCGTTACTCGGCTCGCCTGATGAGTGCCCAGAGCACGAGCAGCTCGATTGCAGAAGAAGCTCTTAGCTCAATTCGTACGACGACTGCTCTTGGCCTACAGAAGGTCGTTAACGAAAGCTATGGCCACTATCTCGAGGCTGCACAGAACGCTGGTTTCACATTGAAGTCTTTGATGGGAGTTATGGTGGCCATCACAGTGGGCACAGGATATTTGAACGTTGCTTTGGCCTTTTGGCAAGGCTCCAAGTTCCTCGTCAAAGGAGAGGCATCATTCATGGCCGTCGTCGCCATCACGCTGATCACCAAAAGTGCTGCCTTCTGCGTGCTCGGCGTGGGACAGAATGCCGAGACTTTCGTCACTGCTGTTGCTGCCGCTCAGAGGATTTTTCAGATCATCCGCCGCAAGTCAGCCATCGATGCCGCGGATCCTGGGGGCTTGAAGTTGGACTTTGTCACGGGCGACATCCAATTTCGCAATGTCAAGCATGTGTATCCCACACGTCCTGGCATAGTAGTGTTGGATGAACTTAACATCACACTTTCCGCCGGTCAGACTACCGCAATTGTAGGGCCATCGGGCTCAGGCAAGAGCTCGCTCGCCAAATTGCTCCTACGCTTCTACGAGCCTGTCCGAGGGGAGATATGCCTCGACGGCGTAGACATTAGTACATGCAATGTGCAATGGCTTCGCCGTCAAGTCCGCTCGGTTAACCAGGAGCCCTCATTGTTCGATACATCTATCAGAGAGAACATCGAGTACGGCATGCTCGGCACGTCGCTCGAAGATCTTCCTGCTGATGAAAAGTATGAGCACGTAGTGCGAGCAGCCAAGGCCGCGTGCGCTCATGACTTCATCGCCGCGCTGCCAGAAGGCTACCAGACCAGTGCCGGCATACGAGGATCTAAGCTATCTGGAGGCCAAAAGCAGCGAGTCGCTATCGCCCGGGCTCTAGTCGCACAACCGAAGATCCTCATATTGGACGAGGCCACTTCGGCACTGGACACCAAGACAGAGATGGCTATACAAGCCGCGCTCGGTGTCAAAGCTACTACTGGCAGCGCGCCAAGAACGACGATTGTGGTTGCGCACCGACTGTCGACTATCCGACATGCGGACAACATCGTCGTCCTGAAGGATGGCAAAGTCGTGGAGCAGGGGCAGCATGATCAGCTGATGCGGCGGTGTGGTATATACTTCGACCTGGTGGAAAAGCAGAAGTCGAATGACGATGATAACAAGAAAGGTGGCGAAGACGTGGATGATGACGAATTGCGCGAGAAGGAGCTTAGCCTGCCACCAGCCGACAAGGTCGTGAAAGAGAAGGAGGAAAGCAATGATTTGGAGACATCGATGCTGAGACCGTCCACAGACAGCGGCCGTGCTGTCATCGCAGCTACTGTGGAACAAGCGTCTTCCCTCCTGGCTACAGTCCAATTCGTCTTGCGTCTCAATACACAAGAGTGGCAATGGATCCTCATCGGCCTCATCAGCTCCATCATAGCAGGATTCGAAGAGACCGCCTCCGCAATACTCTTTGGCTATGCCGTTGTTGCCCTCACGCAGCCTCCAGGCGAAGCAGCCTCTGCGACCGGTTTCTGGGCCTGGATGTTCTTCCTCCTCGCAATGGTTATGATTCTTGTCTTCGCGATCCAAGGATCGGTGTTCGCGTACTGTTCCGAACGTTTGGTCCGACGGGCACGCAGCATGGCTTTGGCGCAAATGCTTCGTCAGGAGATGGCTTTCTTCGACGTTCGGAGCAATTCCGCTGCCGCGCTGACGAGTTTCTTGTCTACCGAAGCGGCAGATCTTGCTGGTGTGAGTGGAGGCACGCTTGGCATGATACTCATTGGGATCTCCACGCTAATATCGGCGTTTGTTGTGGCTTTGGCTTTCCACTGGAAACTTGGTCTGGTATGCAGCTCTGTGATCCCGGTACTAATTGCGAGTGGCTTCATCGGCATCTGGGCCTCAGGCGAATTCGAAAAGCTGAATCAGAAGCATGCGCGCGAGTCAGCACTCTATGCGGGAGAAATGCTGGGAGCATACCAGACAGTTGCGACCTTGACGCTTGAAAATTACATCCTCGCGTCTTACGAGCAGAAGCTGGCAGAGTCCATACGAGAGGCAGATATAGCCAGTTGCAAGGCCAGCCTCGTGCTTGCATTCGCTCGAGGCGCTGTGAACGCCTGCATGGCGCTAGGATTCTGGTACGGAGGGACGCTGATTCTCTCCGGCGAAATTTCCTTGCTGCAATTCATTATCGTGTACTCTGCCATCATCACCGGAGCATACTCGGCAGGACTCGTGTTCTCCTTTACCCCGAACATTGGCAAAGCAAAGAGAGCAGCGACAGGTCTCCGCAATCTCCTCGAGCGCCAGTCACTGATTGATTCCTCGGCCAATACGGGATGGAGACCCACTCAAGACGAAAAGCTGGAAAGCCACATCGAATTCTGCAACGTTGATTTCACGTACCCCAGCAGACCAGGCCATCTCGCACTCCGCGACGTCTCATTATCAATTCCCCAGGGCGCGCGGGTAGCGCTCGTAGGACACACAGGCTGCGGGAAGAGCACCATCATCTCTCTTCTAGAACGCTTCTACGATCCTGATCGCGGCGGCATCTTCCTTGGCAGCAAGCCTATCTCCTCATTCAATCTCGCCACATATCGGAGCTATTTCGGACTGGTCAATCAAGAACCGACCTTGCTTCGCGGCACTATTCGCATGAATCTTCTGGCTGGGCTAGACAGCCAGCAAGACGATAAGATCGCGGATGCACAGCTGGAGAGTGCATGTCGCCGTGCAAATATTCTCGATTTTATATCCTCTCTGCCGTAAGTACACTCGTGCAGCATTTCCTTCAATGTTGGCACGCGCAGTCTTCTTGGTGTTGATCGTTCGACTGACTTGAATTAGTGACGGATTCGATACTGTGGTTGGCAACAAAGGCGATCAACTAAGCGGTGGACAACGACAGCGTCTGGCGATTGCTCGTGCTCTGGTGCGTGATCCGATGGTGCTACTGCTGGACGAAGCTACCTCAGCCGTAGACACGCAGTCCGAAGCGCTGATCCAAGCGGCTCTAGACGAGGCAGCTCAGGGCCGCACGACCATTACAATTGCGCATAGGATGAGCACGGTCAGAAACGCAGACCTGATTTACGTGTTGGATCGAGGGAGTGTGGCTGAGAGCGGGAACCATGTGGAATTGATGGCGAGTCGTGGCCTGTACTGGTCGCTATATACAGCTGGGCTAGAACCGGGAGTATAGACAAGGAAGAGTTTTTGAACCCACACCCTGATTATAGACATTTCCCTTGAATGATAAGAGTCTCTGAAGGTATACAGGTACCTTGCTAGACGGGAGTGCGGGCCGCGCCTTGACAGGGGCAAGGGTCAGCGCATGACGCTGACTACACCGTCTCCACTGCGGACTTCACCAGTCGACTTCCCGTCATCTTCAACACATTTCGGCATGGACTTCATCATTTCCTGTCGTCGCCAACGTGGCCGGCGAGCAACTCTGAAGAGATGCTTCTTCACTTAGCTGAGCTGAGCGCAGGGGCTCGACGGGCATCAGTCCGATGTTACTGGCAGCTGAACTCACCAGCCCAGCCCGCATGTGCCTTCCACACCCTTGATATCATCTTCGAGCTCATTGCGATCTGGGAACTCAACGACAATCATGCTGGAACTGATGAGATTTGCCAGCTTGGCTGCCTTAAAACCGGCATCGGCCCAGACCTGCTTGGCCATGCTATCTGGGGGAACGTCCGATCTGGAAATCTGGACATCATCGCTGTCAAGTTGCTTTTGCCTGTCCTGAATGGCTATCCTATTCGTAGCGACCTGCTAGAATCTCGCTTCTTGACCTGCAGACTCGTCGAAAAAGTCGTCGACAATACTCCAATCGGTCGTGCTATCACCGCATTCGACTCTGATCATAACGATGGCCACTTTCCCAATCTGCTCCAGCGTGCCTTGCAAGGCGCTACGGGTGGTCTCCTTCTACATACGCTCCCGGGTTCTCACATCCCCTTGGTTCGCTCGGCGCTCGCTTCACTAGAGTCGGAAACTGTAGCTCGCTTGTCTATTCCGTGGATCCTCCATGCTGCACCGACCAGGAAGCGCATCGCTATGGTTGATGGCCGACCAGATCCGACAAAGGCTTCTTCATCTCGAGGCGTATACCGCGCTGCCCATACTCTTGGTGTAGATCTGGTCATCCTGGATCATGCGGGTCATTGGACGCAGGATCCTGCCATGGCACACATGCGCAGCGAATTCATTGCGTGTGATCTCACTCTCGACGAAAAGCTGCCCGATCGCATCGTTGAAGCCTTGTCGACTGCAAAAGCACCAGTGGACGGCATTGTCACATACACCGATACTCACATCCTAGCTTCGGCTGTTGCTGCCGAGAGAATGGGACTACCAGCTAAGCCGCCGTGTGCACTTGAACAGTGCCGCGACAAAGCCAAGACACGTGCGATCGTATCGCCTACTGTGCGGGCCTTTGCCGTCACGTCCTTAGCAGATCTCAGTGAACATCTCAATCGCTTTGGTTCTTCACTGCAATATCCTCTCATTGTCAAGCCGACTACAGGCTGCTCCTCTGACGGAGTCAGCAAGATTGTGTGCGAAGCTGACCTCCGCTCCGCTGTGCAACGGAACCTCAACAAGTTCACGGGGATAAGTACTCTCATTGAACCGTATATTGATGGCCCAGAAGTCGATGCAAACTTCATTTTCCTTGACGGGAAGCTGCTGTGGAGCGAGACCAACGACGATTTCCCGTCTTCCGCAGAGTCACCCGCGAAGCAATCGTGCGCAAATCATGCCTCTCGATCCTTTGTGGAGACTTCGACGATCATGCCCTCGATACTTCCACCTACCGAGCTGACTCTCCTGGAGTCTGTCTTGACAGATACATTACTCCGTATGGGCTTTCGCGATGGCGTTTTCCACTTAGAGGCTCGCATCAAGGACAGCGGGAAGGTCTTCGGTGACACGCCCCGCGGCGTGGAGCTGATCGATTGCACGGTAGACAGAGCACTCGAGCCAAGCGTCTTTCTGATCGAGATCAATCCCAGACTCCCCGGCCATCAGGAGTCATTCGCTGTTGAGTTCACCTACGGCATCGACTATTTTGCACTTCATCTCCTGCTTTCGGCCGTAACACATGACCGCGAATCACGAACCGATAATGAGGTTGCTTTTACAGAGTCAATCCGCGCCTTGAGCCAGCCGCTCCCAGCTGCTCATCGCTATCCGTCTCACATCGTCTTCATTCCAGCCGAAAGAGGCGGCACGTTTCGAGGAGCTACAATGCCGCCAGATGACTTGATGAAGCACGTGCCCAGGTACTCCATTTTCCTTGAAAAGGGAGAATTTGTCCCTGATCCGGAGGCTGAAGGCAAATGGCCGTTTGTTGCCTTTTTCTTGGTCGTTGCTAGCAAAACAGGTCAAGAAGGAAGAGATCAAGTCAGGACGATTGGCGAGCTCATTCGCAAATCTTTTGTCTACCACATGATATAGGACGAGGCCTAGAAGGAAAGGTTGTGTGACTTCACGCTCGACTTTTCCAGGCCGAGCGGTCTTCAAGCCCAACAGGTGTCGTCACCCCAGATCGTGCATTGCGAACTCAATTCAGCAAATTTGGCAAATAGAACACTGACAATTAATTCATTTCCATTCTCGATAGGCTTGCGTATGCTAAAATCCCTGAGCTGTAGTACGCAAGTATCCACGATGTGACCAGGGTCCGAAGCCAAGGATGCGAAGCGGGCCATTCCTGAAGATCATGGCCCCAGTCCTGGATGACTGTACATGCATACAGAGGCTGACAGCTTCGCCAACATCTCTCATCATCCATATATCACATGGAACTTGAGCTTCGTCAATCAATCAACGTTCGGTGACTGTGGCTTCTATCCCAGACCAAATACCTGCGAACTGCAATGAACAGCGATACTTCTGTTTCCGCTCGCCAAAGCCGCGATCCGGGAACAGAATTGGACAGGATATGGAAGCTCAATGCTATCGTTCCTCCGCTGGTCAGCGATATTGTACACAGTCGGATCCTTGGGACAATCACAAAATGTCCCAAAGACAAAGCAGTGTCTGCCTGGGATGGGGAGCTCACATACGATGAGCTGGGCTCGATATCGCGAGCGATTTCGAATCACCTTTCCGCGCTCGGTCTGGGCCCCGGGGACATCGTACCGATATGTTCAGAGAAAGGCATGTGGACTGCGGTGGCGGTGCTTGGGGTATTGCGAGCTGGCGCGGCGCTGGTTCTCCTCGATCGATTTCTTCCGGTATCGCGGCTGCAGAGCATTGTAGAGCAGACAGAGGCGAAGCATATTCTCTGCACCACGTTGACTGGCGACCTTTGTTCTTCCTTGCTCCCGAGCAAGCCCATCCTGATCAGTTCGTTGTCAGACGTTGGTGAAGCCGAGCTCAATGGACACATAAGTCCGCTTGTGCGAAACGCCCAGCCTACCTCCACGGCGTACATTGTCTGCACGAGTGGATCAAGCGGCATTCCCAAGTCGTGCGTGATCTCACACGAAAGCCTGTGCTCTGCGCTACAGCATCAAGTTCCACTTTTGGGCTATGACCGCACATCTCGCGTCTTCGACTTTGCCTCTTACAGCTTCGACATAACGCTACACAACCTCTTTGCCACTTGGTGGACTGGAGGTTGCGTCTGCGTGCCCAGCGACTCGGAACGGACGGAAGACCTTGCGAACACAATGACCCGGATGGGAACAACTTTTGTCACACTAACGCCGACCGTGGCTCGCCTCCTTGATCCAGCGACCGTCCCATCCTTGCAGACACTCGTACTTGTTGGCGAACTGATCACTGAGCGCGATACTAAAGTATGGTGGGGCCGCACAAAGCGGCTTGTTAATGCTTATGGGCCGAGCGAGTGTACGTCGTACAGTACACTCAACGTTTCCGCAACTACCCCGAGCATGCTTTCCAGTATCGGTGTTCCTGCTGGTTGTTTGGTATGGATAGTAGATCCAACGAACCATGATAATCTGATGCCGTGGGGTGAACTGGGAGAATTGATCGTGGAGGGTCCGCTAGTTGGTAACGGATATCTTGGTTTGCCAGAAGAGTCCGCAGCAGCCTTCATCGTCAACAGGCCGAAGTGGCTGGTCCAACGCAAGAATGAAACCTCTTCGCGACGCTGCAGGCTTTACAAGACAGGAGACCTGGGCTACTACGATCATGAAGGTAGGATCATCTTACAAGGCCGCAAAGACAATCAAGTCAAGATCCATGGGCAAAGAGTGGAGCTTGGTGAGGTGGAAAGTCAAGTGCAAGCAAGCATACCAGATGTGTCGCACGTCGCTGCGGTGCTCATCCGAGCTTCAGACTGTGCCGAGCCAATCTTGACAGCTTTCTTGGTACGCTGCAATGCCGACTCTTCAGCCTTCTTCAAGGATGAGATCCAGCCGTTTGAGGTTCCGGCAGAGGCATTGGCAGAGATGGCAAGGCTATTGCCTGGACATATGATCCCTGCCAAATTCTTCGGCCTCTCGACTCTTCCCATGACCTTGACAGGCAAGACCGACCGGAAAAGGCTCCGCGAGATTGGCGGCTCCCACTTACGCAGACAACTTGTATCCCTGGCAGGACAGAACGTGATCGAAACGGAGACGGTGGCCGAACGGACCTTGCGTGAATTATGGTCCCAGGCTCTCCACGTTGATACGAGCGTCATTGGTGTCGGAGACAACTTCTTCCAGTGGGGTGGAGATTCCTTGTCAGCCATGAAACTCGTTGCGAAGGGGCGCGAGGCAGGATTGAAGCTCACGCTCCGAGACATCTTCCAAGCTCCAACACTGCAGCGAATGGCTCTTCAGTTGACCAGCCTCCCAGACCAACAGCAGAGCCCAGAAGATTCCAAGGATTCCAACTGGCAAAGTCTTGTTGATGCGAGCGACAGAGATGGCATCTGCTCAGACTTGTTAGCCCAATTGAACGTGGACGTATCTTGGATCTCGGAGATTCTGCCTTTGACTGATATGCAGGAGCATTTCATCTGCGATGGCATGGCTGATGACCGCCAATATGTTGACTATTACTATCTTGACCTTGGCCGCTGCGTCGATGTGGAACGGCTCAAGGGGAGTTGTCAGCAGATCATGGAGATGTTCCCAATTATGCAAGCGGTGTTCTTGCCCTCACATGGACGACATTGGGCTGTCATCAGTACCGACAAGACTTTGCCATTTTCTAGCATCAACATCGGAGAATCTTCCAGCCTCGACGGAGCTCTGGCGTCTTTCTGTCTCGGGGACATTGCCTCGTTCGCAAGAGGCCAGCAAATCCTTCGCTTTGTGCTTCTCCGACACAAAACGCAAGGCATGCGTGTTGTCATCAGGCTGTCCCATGCCCAGTACGATGCAATTTCGATCGGTGTCGTCTTCAAGACGCTCGTCGACTTATATCATGGACGAAAACCAATATCTAGTGAAGCTGCCACCTATTCCGACTTCCTCGAGCACCGTGCCAAACAGCAGCAGGCCTCATTCGCCCACTTCAAGGCCATACTATCAGGAGCACGATACACAGATATGCGATCCTTCTTTCTGCCGAAAGAGATTCCACAGCGTCCCGAGCCATATCGTATCAGTCGAATGGTTGCCACGCCTTCCGGGCTATCGAATCTCACGCCTGCTTCACTTATGAGTGCGGCGTGGGCACTATTCCTATCACGAGAATTTCACTCCGATGAGGTCGTGTTCGGCCGCTTATTGAACGGCCGCAACGCATCACTTCCCGGTATCGACGAGCTCGTAGGCTGCTGCATAAACGTGGTACCTGTGCGGATCTCCCTGGCCTCTGGCAGAAGCGCAAGAACAGCTCGCGCCATAGCACAAGACGTACAAGATCAATTCGGCAGCCTCGGCGAGGCCGACTCCTGCGGATTCGATGAAGCTGTTCAGCACAGCCTGCCAGACTGGCCATCAGGACCAGAGGGACGTATCTATTCCGCTACCATGCATCAGAACGTGGCGGAAAATCAGGGCTTCGAAATGGAGGCGGATGGATATGTTGGTTCCTTGCGTCGGTTCGAGAATGAACGACGCCTACCGTTCTTCCTCTACATGATATCGTATCCGCGCAGCAAAGGGCTCGAGGTCGAGATTTACTCTCATACTCAGATGGTTGCTCTGGACAGGGCGCGAGATGTGCTGGACAGATTTTGCCCATTGGTCGAGAGCTTTGCCGATGCTGTGCGCCAGGATGCCACGATCGTGAGGTCTGGCATGTTGCATGTACCGTAGTGGGGCTGATGATGAGTACATATGTAGCACAGGTAGTATATATAGCGTGCTGCTGAGTGTGTAGTGACAGTCTGGTGTGTGTACTGACTACATCTGCAGAAGCTAACGGCGACGGCGTGCTGGCGGCTGGGCTCGGCCCGACCCGACGAGCTGTCGATCAAATGCATTCGTTGCCGCGTTGCCATTTTTGTATTCGCGCGAACTTGACTTCTCGTCCCTCAACTGCACCTTGACAGCAAAAATATTCTTGTGCACAACCTAGTCGTTGAATCGGACCTAGTCCCGTACAGGCAATGGACGACAAAGCAGAGGAAGTATCCATCAACCATCACAGCATACAAGATCAAGAAAATCAAGAGAATCGTTGGGAGCTGACCTCGAGCGCTGCCGGGAAAGGTGACTACGACAAGGCCGACGGGCTGGTGCAAAAGAGATTACCAAATACCCCCACGTATGTGGGCACATGGCGACTGTCCAATGTCCTTGCGAATGTCACCGCAGCACAGATTGTCAACAGTTTCGCGACTGGCGTGTTGACCGTGGCTATTCCCGAAGTTGCCCAAGACGTCGGCCTATCTCCAGACCTGATTTATTGGTGAGTGCTGTCCACAGATGTCTGATAAGGCAGTGAGTGATATGAAAGCTGACCAGTGCTCTCCGTCCTCCTGCGATAGGCCGCAAGCCGTCTACTCGTGCGTATATCTCTCCAATGCTGTCAAGCAATATCGTATAGACTGATCGCAATCAATGTCGCTATGTCAGACTGACATGTACATGCTCCCTCATCACGCTGGGTGCTATTGCCGACGTCGTGGGACCCAAGAAAGTCTTCCTGCTCGGCTGCACTCTTCTCTGCGCTTTCAATGTAGCTTGCAGCAGATCCGAGTCCGGAGCACAAATCATCGCTTTTCGTGCGTGTCTTGGACTGGGTACTGCAATGTGTATGCCGACTGCCATCAGCATCATCAGCAGAGTCGTCACCGCCGCGGAAGAACGGGAAGCTCGGAATACGCGACCAGATGATCTTGACGCAGCACAGCAGAAGAAGAAGAAGAAGAACAAGACTTTGCGTTCTTTCGGTCTTGCCCTGCAAGGTCTGGGTTTGCCTTTCGGTTTCTCGCTGGGATTGCTCCTCGGTGGCGTCTTTGCGGACTCCAGCCTGACTTGGCGATTCGCATTCTACCTGAATGCGGGACTGAATGTCGTGATCATCGTGCATGGTATCTGGGTCTTGCCTCCAGACGATCGCTTGCTCGGGTTCTCCTGGTCGCTGATATTGGCGAAGACTGATGCTATCGGGGCTCTATTGACGGTCCTGGTGCTGAGTCCTTTGCTGATAGCGTTTGCGTAAGCACTTTCCCTTCCTCATACACCTCCTGGCATTCCTGAAGACTTGCTTTACGTATTGTTGCCTTTGATCCATTCCCCGCATTAGATACTGATCTCGCGATCTCGCAACATATAGGTTCATCGCCTCGAACCCATCGAGCAGCCGGCAGGCGTATGTAATAGTGCTGCTCGTCATATCAGCCGTCTCTGCTCCGATATTTCCGTGGTGGATGCATCATAGACACAAACGCGGATTGGTTGCCCTCATCCCAAACCACGTGTGGTCGAATCGAACGTTTTCCAGTATCTGCGCGATGGTGCTCTTGACTTGGGCAACTGTTCAATCACTGGAGCTCTTCCTGAATTTATTGTAAGTGTCAACTTGAATGTTGTTCATGATCGTTCGAAAATGTTGACACGCTGTCAAGTTATCAGAACGTGCAGATGCTCAGCGCCTTTCAAGCCTCTCTCCGATACCTTCCAGACGTGGTGTTAGGCATGATTATAAACCTGCTGACAGGTCTTGGGCTTGCACGAGTATACGCATATCCGCTTACGCTATCAGCCTGTCTGATCAGTTGCTCCGCACCTCTGATCATGGCCCTGATCAATCCAGCGTGGCCATACTGGTACGCAGCTTTCTGGGCCGTGCTGCTGAGCCCGGTGAGCGCCGACGTGCTCTTCACGGTGGCTGCCACACTCATCACATCGACTTTCCCTCCGGATCGGCAGGCGATGGGTGGCGCAATCTTCAGCACTTGCTCGCAGCTGGGTGTCTCCGTGGGTCTCGCCATATTCGCAGTTATCTCTTCGACGGTAGCCGAACATGCTGGCCAAGGTCCGGAGGACCCGAAGACACTCATGCGTGGTTATCGCGCAGTGTTCTGGGCAATGCTAGCTTGCAGCGTTCTTGCTGTCGGTATCGGTGCTTTTGGACTCAGGAATCTTGGTGACCTAGGGGTAGGAAAATCTCGGTCTGTTGGCCGCAAAGCATAGGCGCTGTATATTAGATGATTTGAATACTTGCTGGCTGCCACACTCGACTCCAGCAGGACAGTATGATAAATTATTGCCAGATCATAGCTGGTCGGTATCCCAACACATGGAAGCAGCATATGCTTCGCACGTGCTTTGAAGGGGTGGGAAGCGGCAGACAAATGGAGGTGTGTACGCCTCTACGAGATGTCCTCCTCCACTCAAACCTTCGCGCTGCTGTCGACTTCTATAAGCTCATGTCGAAGCCAGATCTTCTCGCCGCGGTTGCCATCCCACAGCTGAACCGACGGTGACCCATTGATGCGATTCCTGAGCAGACGTACCAAGATCTCGAACCCTCCCAGGCATACAAGATCCGCAAACGAATCTGTGTCTGGAGCGGTAGACGAGACGTCAGGTACGTGAGCGGCTACATAGAGCATCTTCTTTGGCAGATGGAGAGGTGCAATCTGCAATGCGCCTTCCTTCTTGTTCGCACTAATCTCGAATACAGCACCATAGTCCGAGACCCAGCGTCCGATCCAGTCATGCAACTGTTCGGTATCAAGTGTTGCAGTGGCCTTGACATCAGCGAAAGGGATGACGATCTCGGCATCTACCACTGTTGGCAGAGGCGGTGCCGGCCAGTCGTGCAAGTAATGGATGGCTGCCAAGATTTTATCATACACCCTCTCGCCTTCGTGTGAGTTGGTCATGACAGCGACAGCGCGGAGCGAAGCCTCATCAGAGGTTTCTTCATCATCACTGCCCTTATACCCGATCAGATTACACCTCCAGCCTGGCATGTTGCTTCCTGCATGCCGAAAGCCCAGTCGATTTACAAACCATCCATGTGCCATACCATCTTGTACTTCGGTGAGCATATATGTTGCGATATGTTGCGCAACGAGTGCTTCGGGTTTTCCTATCCAGGAGTGCAAAACAGCTTCTGCAATATGAAGTAACTCCAGCGGCGTTGACCACAACCCTGCTGCAGCGCGCTCAGGATTGATGCGTTGGGCGGTTTCGCAGGGCTGGTGGCCATTATAATAAGCTCGAGCATAATCGCCGCGAGTTTTGACGACAGATTGATCCAGATGATCAGCATCATTGAGATCCTCATGCCGTGGAGGCGTATACGTACTCCTGCGCAAGGCCAGCGGCTCGAAGACCAGATCACGAACGATCTGCTCGAAGGATTTGCCGACGGCTGTTTCGAGGAGCAGCTGCAATACAACAAATCCCCCTCCAGAGTAGTTGAAACGGTGTCCAGGCCAGGTTTTGAGCACAATCGGAAGCGTGTTTGTCCCTCTGGACCCAGCAAGGACGCTGTGAAGTGATGGCAGTGCCGACAATGACGCCGTCGTTCTCTGCTCTTCTGCTCCCCCAGAACACGTATCGTTCGGCACATAACCAGGAAATCCCGCTGAACTACCAGCTTCCAGGCCAGAAGTGTGACTGAGCAGGTGCGCGATGGTGATGCATCTCGCTATGCCCACACATTCGCCTGCCTCCAAGCCATCAACCAGCTCTACTGGCAGGTACTTGGAGATGGGATCATCTAATGCAAGAACGCCACGTTCGATAAGCGCAAAGGTCGCCAGAGCTGCAATGGGCTTGGAGATGGAACATGCTTGAAACAGGGTTTCGGTGTCGTTGGCGCCGCTGCTGATGCAGTGAGACGTGATGCGGCCTTTGTCGAGGACGGCGATGGATATTGTGTGCGTGCCGAACGATTGCAGCACTTGTGCTGATGTGATGTCGTTGTTGGGACATGTTGCATTCGCGGTGATGAGGTCGTCCAATGCTTGTGCCCATCGTGGTGGGTCCATGACGCCTGATTTGCCACCCAGAGGGAGGACGGACGATGAGGGGGCTATTCTCACACAATAAGGCGGTCAATGTCTTCTACTCGTCGCCAATTTCGCCCTGCAGATGTTGTCATGTTTTTCATCGCAAACGGCACCGCGGGTGTTATTGTCGTTGATTCATGCATGCAGTAGCCACGGAGCTACTGCTGTCAGCAGCTGCATCAATTGAGGAACGAGCTAGCTGACTGGACCCTGTCGAGATGACTTGTTGTTAGCCAAGAAGAGAGATGAACTCCCAGAACCTCAAGTTCTCAAGGAGTAGATAACCAGAGTTCTTCAGCAGTAGATGACCAGATTTCTCAAAAAGTAGTAGATAATCAAAGTTCCCAAAAATCCCTCCAACCAGCCCTCCAAGAAAGCTTCATTGAAATAATCGATCTCGACAGAATATGGCCCGCCAATCCGATACCAATGCCGCTCTTGCCCTATCCCCTCCAGTCCTGTCCTGGGACGAATGGTCTCCGCTGAGATCCGTCATTGTCGGCATCGCAGCACATTCCTGCTTCCCGCATGAGCACGAACGCATGATCGCCAGCACCACCTCATCGCAACACAAAGACCGCTTCGTGCCGCAGAATCCCTTCCCAGCCGAGATCGTCGCTGCCGCAGACCGCGAGCTGGACAATTTCGCCGACATCCTTCGGGCGCGAGGCATTCATGTACTGCGGCCACAGGATGTCGATTGGAAGGCTATCGGCGGGTATACGGGATCCATGGTGCGAGATGGCCTGCTAGTCGTGGGCTCAACCGTGATTGAGTCAGCGTATTCGTGGCGCTGCCGCGAGCACGAAGTGGACCTGATGCTGGAGAAGACGCTCTCCAAGCTGGCAGAGCAGGATGAACGGGTCAAGATTGTGCGCGCTCCTAAGCCGCCTGCGCGCGAGACGCTGTACGATGGCTACCCTGACGCGAACGGCGTGAACCCACTCAATGGCGTGCGCTGGGCGATCAACAACAGCCGCATCGCCTTCGATGCCGCCGACTTCCTCCGCTTTGGGAAGGACTGCGTCGTGGGCCAGCTCAGCCATGTCACGAATGAGAAGGGCATCGAGTACGTGCGCAGCCATTTACCCGCAGGTGTCAAGCTCGAGGTGCTCGAGGTCAATGACCCGGCTTCGATGCATCTTGATACGGGCTTGCTGCCTTTGCGCGAGGGCCTGTTGATCTACAACCCCGTTCGCGTCTCACGCGAAGCCATCGCAAAGATCTCGTTCTTTGCCAACTGGAATTGCAAGCCTTTCCCTTTTGCCCCTAGGCCGCGAGACGATCCGCCGAGCTTCATGACGAGCGCGTGGCTGGTCATGAATGTCCTGGTACTGGGTCCAAGGCTGATCATGGTCGACGAATCAGATCCAGATTTCGCCGACTTCTTGGAGAAGGAATGTGAGATGGAAACCATCCGAGCGCCATTCAGGCATGTCAACAGCCTTGGTGGTAGTTTTCACTGTGCGACGATTGATCTCGTGCGGGAAGGTTAGAAGAATGCTCGATCAGAGATGGACGGTGCAGTTTAATGGCGGGCATGTCGTGATTGACGAAGAGATGACGACAGTTATGTTTGTCCGTCCAAAGCATGGAGCATATTTTTTCTCAGCGTACAACCTTCATTGCTTCATCTTCCGTCACAAAACGCTCTCCAGTGCCGCCCTTTCTCTCACGCCAACACTGGATCCGGTTTGCACGCAATCTCGAATGTGATTGTCGTATTGCAAGACCGTTCTGTAGAGGACGTCCGCGCCAATGATGCTAGAAAAAAGTGGCAGTCAGCCCATGATCAGCTGTCGCCATTCGAGTTCGTCGCAGTACGTGAATGAAGTCGACGACTTACCAATCCTCCTTTTCAGTCCATTCTTCTGGAGCATGGCTGATGCCACCTCGGCTGGGAACGAAAATCATAGCGACAGGAACGTTGGCCAACGCCACGAGAGCGCTATCGTGGCCTGCATGCGACCGTAGACGCTGCATACGGCCGCGTCCGCATCGCGCCGACGCCGATTGCTCAATGAAATCGAGTAGAACAGGGTCAAAGGCTTGTGCTGGGGAGTGCCAGATCCTATTCATCTGAAAGCTCAGTCTGCCGGCCCGTTCCACGGCAATCGTCTCCATTTCGCTGCGGATGCGATCTTCCATCTCGGTCAGTATCGATTCTCGTGGGTGCCGAAGGTCGATAGAAAAGTTGGTCTCTCCGCTGATGACGTTTGGGCTCGCGTTGGGCACATTCATTGTTCCCACGGTTCCGAATGCGCCATACTACGAGTTGATGGTCAGCGTCGAGCGTTTTCAAAACCCCAATGAGAGCAGGGGCGGAAATTGTTGAGGTTTACCTTGATGCAAAGCTCTTCTACCAGCAGGACAATCTTGCTTGAAGCGGCCAAGGCGTCGGCACGATCCGGCATGGGAGTGGAACCTGAATGAGCTCGCTCGCCTTTGACGACCACGCGAAACCAACGAATGCCTTGGATCTCATGCACGACTCCAACTTTGCATGACGAGTTCTCTAGACGACTGCCTTGCTCGATATGAAGCTCCAGGTGTGCCGATATTGGGTTCTTTCGTGCATCGCAGGCAGCTTTACCAGCATAGGAGATTCGATCGAGTTCCGTTCCCAACGTACAAGTGCCACAGCTGCTCTTCCTGTCCAATGCCGACCTCAAGTCGGTATGACCAGACCAAACTGCCGCTCCGGTGCAGCCAGGGGAGAACCTTGCGCCTTCCTCGTTGGTCCAGTTGACAATAGTAAGGCCGGCGAAAAGTTTGATGTTGGACTCTTTGATCGAACGAACGATCTCCAAACCACTGAGGACTCCGAGGATACCATCGAATCGCCCACCTCAGGAGGATGTCAGCTCGTACGGCGGGAGATGGGAAGTAGCACTACAGACCTGCGGGCTGGGTGTCAAGATGACTGCCTATCGCGATAGGCGCTACGTCGCGACACAAGCCGGGCATTGTGGCAAACATATTCCCCATCTCGTCCACCGTAACGTTGCAACCCAAGTCCTCTGCTGTGTCCCGGAACCACTCTCTCACTTTTCGATCTTCATCTGTGAGCGCGAGCCGCATCATGCCTCCCGGCCTGTCTCTCATGGCGCCCCATTGGGCTGTGTACATAATGTCGTTCCATAAGCGTTCTCCTTGAATGTGAGCCATTGTGTCGTGAAAAGCGCAGCAACAAGAGGAATTGAAGCAGACCAACGACGAACTGATACTTACGGCAGCTAGGGTCAAGATCGCACTCCGGCCACTACGCAGAGCTGAATGCGAGACGACGCTGCGTGCATGATGCACTACATGTTGCTGTACCTGCATCAAAGCTCGGATGCAGTGCTGAGTACAGCTGTGGAGTGCATGATGACACATCGAAGGATGTACCTGCATCACTCGTTTCGAGCGTGCCAAGATTACGAAGAGCTCGCAGCAAAGACGCCCTCTTTTCTGTTGGAGAGAGCAGCAGTCATCGAGTGTTCCACGTAGGGAGAGATTCACAAATCACAGCTCGAAGTATGGACTCACGCAATGCCCGCACTGAGAAGCGAAGCCAAAATTTCCTCATGTCGGACGCAGCGAGGACCGAGCAATACAGTAAAGATGCAGATACCATGAACGACCACGACGGAATCGTCCAGATAGACGAATGCGTGCACGATGCATTTGATAGAAGAGCAGCGCGACAGCCCGATGCAGCAGCGATAGATGCGTGGGACGGCCGACTGTCATACGAGGAGCTTCGTCTGCTTTCCGACCGCCTTGCAAGCAGCATTGTGCAGAAGAGCAATGTGAAGGAAGGCGAGGTGATCGGCTTCATGTTTCAGAAATCCAGATGGGCGATCGTGACCATGATGGCTATCCTGAAAGCGGGCGCTGCGTGTATGGCATTGTCTCCCGGACTCCCGGTGCAGCGGCTGGTGACGATGGCGTCGGATTGCAGGATCTCAACATTGATCATCGGGTCTGACTGTGATTCTGAAGCGAAAGCCTTTGCTGCGGCTGCTAAGCGGGAGATGGTGTGTATCGTGGCAGACGAGACACTGGCGGAGGCGGAATTTGAGCAGCAAAATAACAATGGATGCCCGAAGCCAGGCAGTCCAGAGAGTGCTGCGTATATCCTGGCCACATCCGGGTCGACTGGCCGTCCCAAGAGCATCTGCGTGGAGCACGTAAACCTCCGAAGCAGCGCAGCAGCGCACGCGGCGGCATGGGGCATTGGACCAGGCACGCGTGTCTTCCAATTTGCAGCCTTTACGTTCGACGTCAGCGTGGCTGACATGTTCACGTCGCTCATGTACGGAGCGTGTGTGTGCGTGCCGAGCGAAACTGAGCGATTGCAGGACCTTGGCGCAGCGATACAGCGCTATCAGGCCAATTGGACATTCCTGACACCGTCCGTAGCCATGACGCTGGATCCAGCGAGTGTGCCGTGCCTCAGAACACTGATCGTGGGCGGAGAGCCAGCGACACGGGCGCTCCTCCAGCGGTGGTGCACACATACACCGCAGCAGCAGGAGGAGGACGGCAGCGCCATATTATTCGGTGGTGGTAATGACGAGAAGGGGGTTCGCGGAAGAGATCGTCCCATGGTGGATATGCGCATCTGCTGGGGGCCTGCAGAGGCGAGTGTTTATGCAACAGGCACGGCGAGAGTGCACCGCGACAGCGACCCTCTCAACATCGGGTTTGCGCTACCAGGAGCATGTCGTGTGTCGGTGGTGCCCATCATCGAGGAGGCTGCCAGTGATATCGCTGCGCAAGGAGGAGGAGGAGGAGGAGGAGGAGGAGGAGGAGGAGGTGGGGAGGTGGGAGAAATCGTGATCGAGGGCGCAATCGTTGCTCGAGGCTATATCGGCGACCAGCAGCAGCAAGGAGGCGTCCGCAACGGCTTCGACAGCGACGGCGGCGAGAGGTCTGCGACAGTGACTGAGACGCGACGTGGCTATACCGCTCGACGGCGATACCGTACCGGCGATTTGGGTGTGATGCAGGCGGACGGGAGCATTCGAATTGTGGGCAGAGCGGACAAGCAGGTCAAGATCCGTGGACAGCGCGTCGAGCTGGGCGAGATTGAGTCACGTGTGCAGCTGGCTCTGGCCGGCAAATCCCGCGGCATTGCGAGCACAACACAGGTCGTGGCTCAGCTCGTGCCTCAGGCTTCTGCTTCTGCTTCTGCTTCTGCTTCTGCTTCTACTTCTACCTCTGCTTCACCGTCGTCACGCACTCACGGCAACGGACATGGACCCGTCTCCACTTCCGCCAACGATCACGACAATGGCACATCCACGAATGCAGCACCACCGCTGCCCCCATCCTTGGTTGTCTTCGTGGCCACCGAGGATTCGACGCTTCTCGCCACCGACCCTCTGGCCCTCCTTCATTCCGTGTTGGACGAGCTCCATACCACTTTGCCTCAATATATGATCCCGTCCGCCATCGTCCCTATCCGCAAAATACCTCTGACGGCCAATGGCAAGCTGGATCGTCATGCTCTCCAGCAAATCCACCATCGCCATCGCCATTTTGCTCAGAGCCAGCTTTCTGCTGCTGCCGACACGACGACGACATCATTGGGAGATGATGTGACATCCTCAGCTACATGCACGCCTCCTTCACTAGACTCTCTCCGCAATGCAGTAGCCTCCGTGTTGCAATTACCTTCGCAGAATATCCCGCTCTCCGCCTCCTTCGTCCAGGCGGGCGGTGACTCGCTGAGGTGCATCTCTGTCATCTCTCACCTCAAACGTCATGGCTGGCTTCTTCTGTACCAGACCCTCATGACAGCCCCCAGTCTGAGCGAAGCAGCGCCTCACATGCAGCCTATCCGACGACAAGAGGATGCTTCACCACGTCAGCTTCTTCCGCCACCCGCCTTCTCATTACTGCCCGATCATTATCGTTTGGACGAGCTGAAGCTCCGCTGTGCTGCCACTTGTCAAATCTCTGTCGCCCAGGTGCAGAACATTTATCCCGCAACGCTCATCCAAGAAGATCTCGTGGCGGCCTCACAATCTCATTCAGACGATCCCTACATATCCTACTACCACATGTCTGTACCTTACCATCTCATCGAGCGCGCCCAGTCACTTTGGGCGCAATTGTACGAGGACTTGGATGTGCTGCGTACACGTTTAGTCTACTACACGACCGAAGCTGATCAATGCACTCTGCAGATCGTTGTCAGAGAACGCTTGACCATACACCGGGACACTTCTCTCGATGCTGCTTGTCTCGATGCCGCCCACATTAGATACGGCCATCCACTTTCGCGGCTTTCAATAGTGCCTTCTGAAACCACAACGACCCTAGTCTGGTCGATACATCATTCGTTAATTGATGCTCACGCATTGAGTCTGATATCAGACCGACTTGCGTCTCTCTGGGATGGTAAAACGGAGCCATCTAGTCACCTCCAGTTCAGCCATTACATCGCTTTTTTGCGCTCATGTCCGTGGGATGCTTCATGCAACTGGTGGGGTCAATATCTGCGCACTGCGCAGGAGACTTCATGGCCCTCTCCCACTGTCCGCGAGCACAGAAGGGTCCGCACAATCTCCGCGACCGCCCAGTATGCCCAATGCGAAATGCAAAGTTTTACACGCTCGTCTTTCTTCCATGCGGCCTGGGCTCACACTGTGTCCATGTATTCCACAGAAGATAATGTCACATTCGCATCTACTCGATCGGGCCGTCTGATACCGATGGAGGGCATTGTCTCTGTAGTCGGTCCGACGCTCATCACGATTCCAGTACGCGTAAAATGTGGAGGCAGACAGACATTGCAGGCGCTTCTAGAGGCTGTGCAGATGGACTTGAGCGAAATGGCTGCTCACGAATATATGCCGACGAGTACAGCCGCGATTAATGACAGCAGCACACTGAATGTGCGTGACCTTCGGTCGTTACTTGTGGTGCAGGCGATGGCCGGAGATGAAGAACCTCCTTCAGCAGCCTTCCGCCTCCGCGAGTTGAGGAATCTAGCAGTGGCATCCTATCCGGTCACTATGGAGTGTCGACCCACTTCGGAAGGATGGTGCGTCGTGATGAACTTCGACGAGAGTAGCTTGTCGCAGCAGTACGCGGCAGCAGTACTTGACCACTTTACTCGGACTGTAAAGTGTTTCATGGACCCGTCGAACCTTGCTCGCTCGCTCATCGAGCTTGGAGATCTCGTGTCCTCACCGACAGACGTGTCGCCACCAAACATTGAACAGGTGACAGACATCATTGCGGAATTTCGACGCAGGCTGGAACTCGATCCTCACGCTTCTGCTGTTCAGAGTGAGCATCTACATTATACTTACGCACACCTCGACACATTTTCGGACCGCATGGCCACCAGACTAGCGAATGAGCACAGTATAAAGCCCGGTGCTCTGGTAGCTTTCTGTGCAGAAAAGTCGCCGCTGGTCATACCACTTCTTTTGGCCATCTTGAAGACAGGCGCCGCCTTTGTGCCGTTGAAGCACGATGACCCAGTCAACCGGCTTAGCTCTCTCTGTGATCAGATTCAAGCAACGGCGGTCGTTGTTGATACAGCAGCTGCTGTGAAGCTCGGAGATGGCAACCACAAGCTAATCGAGCTCCTCGACCTATCATCTACAACGGAGGATGATGAACAGACTACCAACCAGTCCTCGCAAGACACTCTCGTCATCCGGCCTTCTGATCTTGCCTACGTGATGCTAACTTCTGGCTCAACTGGCGTTCCCAAGGCAGTCCAGATGGAGCATGGAGCGCTTTACGCTTCCGCGATCTCGAGAGCTGATCACATCAATCGCGGTCCGCATTCTCGCGTCTACCAATTCTCTTCCTACACTTTCGACACCAGTATCGAGGACATCTTCACTACTCTTCTTACCGGGGGCTGTATCTGCGTGCCCTCCGAGACTGATCGCCAGTCTTATCTCAGTGAGTCTTTCGCCATCTTGAAAGCCAACACTCTGGATATCACTCCATCAGTCGCGGCCATATTGGAGCCAAGTGAGTTTCTCGGTCTTAAAACACTCATCTTAGGGGGCGAAGCAGTCACAACCACACTAGTGACCAAGTGGCTTGGTGCAGTCAATCATCTCTACAACACCTACGGACCGACTGAGGCATGTATCGTCGCATCAGTTGAACGGATCACTTCGGTCGAGGCTGAGCCTAACGATATTGGTCGCTTCACGACTGGCAAGCCTTGGCTGGTCCATCCTGAAGACCACAACCGACTGGTGCCTCCAGGTGCGACAGGAGAACTACTGATAGAGGGACCAATTCTCGCTCGCGGATATCGCAACAGCGATATTGAGACCGCCAAAGCATTTGTATCGCACGTCACTTGGGCGGTCGATCCCAAGCGGCGCTTCTATAAAACCGGAGACCTAGCAAGATTCGCCTTCGATGACGGGAATCTGATTTTTATTGGCCGTAAGGACTCCCAGATCAAGATTCGGGGACAACGAATTGAGCTGGGCGAGATAGCAGCGCACATTCAAGTTGCATACCAAGCGAGGGCCGTCAGCGTTGACAAAATGTCGTTCGGGGCACGCGAAGAGTGTCTGGTAGCATTCATGGTGCTGCAAAATTCCTTTGGCGCCGACTCGCCTTGTGTTTTGGCCATGGACGGAGGTCTGCGGGAAGCCATGTTGCAAGCGGAACGTCAGCTGCGGTCTCAACTCCCTGCTTACATGATCCCATCAGCTTTCGTGCCACTTACTGCGATGCCAATAACAACATCTGGAAAGGTTGACAGGCGGCTCCTCTCGAGACTGGCCGGCACGCTGTCGGAGGACCAGATGCGGCAGTACCGACTCGAGGACCTACAAGACCGATCACCACTTCAACAGGCGACGCATATAGCGGTCGCCAAATGTTGGGAGAAGGTCCTGGGACTCGAGTCAAGTTCTCTCGGACAATCTTCGAATTTCTTCCGAGCTGGCGGCGACTCCTTGAGCGCAATGCGTCTATCGGCAACCTTGAATGCCACTCAGCTTGATCTCAGCGTTGCAGAAATTTTGAAGCATCCTGTGCTCTCTGATATGGCAGATGTAGCTCGTCCACTTGCGCAGGCCCAACAACGGGCGGATATCAAGGCCAAAAAGCTCGACAACCAGGAGTCCCTGAAGCAGCGCATTCGTTTGTTGTACCAGACAAAGTTTGCGAGCATTGATGATATGGAAGGATTGTCATTCGCGACGCCCACACAGGAAGCGTTGATGGCATCTTCTGCTCGATCGCCATGGTCTTATGTTGCACGTTCGGAGTCATTCCTGGCTCGAAGTGTCGATCCCAAGAGATTGCTTGATAGTTGGCGCTCCGTGATCGCTCGGAATCCCATCCTGCGCACTAGAATTGTCTTTGTACCGGGCATGGGGACTCTGCAGGTCGTCGTCTCTCCCGAGGCTGACTGGAGAGATAGAGCGGTTTCGTCCCCAGACAAGATGGATCATGGGTCGGCTCTGCACCATATCAAGCTTACAGTCTCGAATGAGAGGCATGTGCTGGGTGAAATTGCTCATCATGCCATATTCGACGGCTTCAGCGATGAACTAGTCAAGAGGCAGGTCTACGAAACATATCGCGGCATGCCCTCAACAATCTCTCCTATCCCTTTTACGACGTTCGCGCATTTCATCGCGGGTAGTGTAGAGGACGTTGCCGCCCGGGCATTCTGGAATCGTCAGCTGGATGCGGACTCTAGCAAGGCATTTTTCGCCCTCGCTCCGAAAACGCGAACAAGAGTCGAAGAAGTCCTGAGTCTCGATACTATTCTTCCAGGGACGGGGTTTAGCTCTCTCGTAGCGGATGGCTACAGTGCCTCAGTTATTTTCCGCGCTGCGTGGTCTCTTGCTTGTGCGCTGTATACCGATAGCAACGATGTCACCTTTGGGGCAGTCCAGTCTGGCCGTAACGCCGATTTGCCAAATGTCCAGCATGTCGTCGGACCAACAATGACGACCGTACCTCTGCGAGTCCGATTGGACCGAGACATGGCTCTGCTGCCATTCTTGGAACAAATCCGAACGCAGATGATGGAAATGAGTTCATTTGAGCATGTGGGCCTTCAGACCATCGAGAAAATGACCGGAATCGATTGTGATGTGTCGAATTTGTTGATTGTGCAGCCGCAAGCTGGAGAACAGCCGTATGACGAGTTCCTGGATAAGAGCGAGCCTGTGTTTGCATATGCAGAGGGAGGCGCAGGCTACTATTCGCATGATCTGGTCTTGGAGTGTGAAACACTCGACAACACGACACTGCGGCTCAAAGCAATTTTTGACAGCACCCGTGCCACAGTCGGCCAGATGACGGGCATTCTTGACTCGTATGCACATATTCTGGGGAGCATTTGTGAGAGCTCGGGACAGGCGTCGATCCAGACACTCGCTCCACCTCTTGATGACATGGCTTCTCAGTATGCAGAACTCAACAGCAAAGTGCCTCAGTCTCCAAACATAGCAACTATTCTGGACGTCTTCCGGGAACGCTGTGAAGAGAGCCCCAGCAGCGATGCAGTTGTTGCGTGGGACGGGATTATGACATATGCAGAGCTGGACACTGTCTCGAGCCGTTTAGCCTGCTTTTTAGTGAGAGAAGGGTTCGCAAGTGGCCAGGTCGTGCCCTTGTTGTTTCCAAAATCACTCCTTGTGGTGATTGCGATGATGGCCGTGCTGAAGTTGGGCTGTGCTTACGTCGCGTACGATACCGCGCAGCCAGCTCAACGCTTACGGTCGATGACGGAACAGGTCGGAGCCACACTTTTTCTGGCGGGCTCTTCGGGTCCGGCGGCGATACTCGAGGGCACATTGGCGAGGGGCATTGTTATCGACCAAAGCCTACTCGACACCCTGGGTGAGAGCGACAATGAGATGATGCCAATCATCAGACCTGATGAGACGGCGATCATCGTCTTCACTTCGGGCTCTACATCGCGTCCGAAGCCCATCATGCTTTCACACGGAGCGATCACCAGCTGCGCACGAGAATACTGCGAGAAACTGCAGCTCAACAGGGACAGCAGGGTGCTCTCCAATGCCGGCTTCGCATTTGACATACATGCTTGCGAAATCTTCCTGACCCTTATGACTGGAGGCTGTATCTTCATAACTGATCAGGATCGGTCCAAACTTCCAACTACCATTCGGCAGTGGAAGATCAATTGGCTTTTCTCCACCCCATCTGCGTTAAGTGCAATACCTTCGAGAACTTCCGTTTCTAGTGTTCAGACGCTGATGATGATCGGGGAGGCGCCCACGAAGGAGATCTACGTCAAGTGGGCTGTGCCTGATCTTGTCCTCATCAATGCGTATGGTCCAGCAGAGAATACGCTGTTCTCCACTCTCAAGTATGTCGAGAGCTCTACGCAAGCTCCCAATGAGATTGGGCCGCCCATCAATTGCGCCGCATGGATTGTGGATCCTAGTGATGCGGCTCGACTACTTCCTCTGGGTGCCGTGGGTGAGCTGTTGCTGTCTGGAAACCAGCTCGCAGATGGCTATTTCCGTGATCCGGAGAGGACTGCAGCAGCTTTCATCGACCCTCCGACATGGATGAGAACACAGGTTTACGGACGCGGCAAGTTGTACAGAACCGGAGATATCTGCCAGATGCATGAAGACGGGAGTCTCAGAATCTTCGGCCGCAAAGACTCCCAGATGAAACTTCGAGGTCAGCGCCTTGAGGCAGGAGAGATTGAACATCACCTGCGGATGGTCTTTCGGCATATGCGAGTTGCGGTCCACTGCATCAATGCCTTATCGGGTCAAGTGCTCGTGGCCTTTATCGAAATTGGAGGGTCGTCTGCTGTCGACTCGTTACTGCCGCCGGACCAGGCGTTCCGAAGAGAATGCCATCAAGCGTCGGCGTACCTCCACAGCCAGCTACCGGCGTTCATGGTCCCGACCCATTTCTTCCCTGTCTCATGCATGCCAACAACCGCGTCAGACAAACTAGATAGGAAACGGCTCTCTGAGGCGGTCAGCAAGATGTCCAGCGTCGAAATGGCCAAATTTTCAGTCGCATATAGCGCGATCGCAGACCCTCCCACAACCAAAGAAGAGATTATCCTGCAGAGGTTATGGGCGAGTGTGCTCAACATCGAACCAGAGCGGATCCAGCGGAATACCACATTTACATCTATTGGTGGAGACTCAATTGCTGCGATCAAGCTCGCTACGCTGCTCACTGAGGAGATGATAGGACGGACGCTTTCTGTGCAGACCATCTTGCTGCATCCTAAGCTCTCCGACATGGCGCGAATGATTGCCAGTGGTCAGACTCTTGGGGCGACTCCAATGCCCCCGTTTGAGCTGATGGGCGGGCATAAGTCTTCAATAATTGACGAGGTCCTGTCTACGCACGCACTGACAGCAGACAACGTCCAGGACATGTATCCTACCACGCCACTCCAGGAGGCTTTGATGAAGGCGACAATGAATTGTCGTCGAGCATATATCAGTCACCAAGTGTACACTGTTGCAGCGGATGTGACGACGGTACCCCTGCTCAGACGAGCACTCGAGCAGTTGATCTGCCGCCATGATATTCTGAGGACCACGCTTCTGATGAGTGCTGAGGGGACCATGCTACAAGCTGTGCTTCGCAATGCTGGCGATCAGATCCAATTCGTTGAATCCGTGGAAGCATACGTCAGTGACAGCGAACAATCAACAATGAGTCTCGGAACCACCCTGTTCAAGGTCTGTATAGTGGCAACGGCTTCGAGTCCGACCGCCGTGGTCTTTACGGCGCATCATGCAATTTTCGATCGCTTCTCGTTGGGACTTCTACTGGAGGAGCTGACGGCTCTGCTACGTGGTCATCAGGCGGCATCGTCGTCTTCAATACCCTTCAAGCATTTCATTCGCCATCTACAGACATCTGCAACTTCCACATCAGAAAGCTTCTGGCTATCTGCCTTGCACGGGGAAACGACTAGCCAGGTCTTCTCAAAGGCGACCGTGGCTAGCATGGATCGAGTCGAGCATAAAATCGTACGCAAAGCTAAGTTCCAGCCGCCATCGGAATACTCGCTATCGCTTGTGGTGCGCGCTGCTTGGGCAGTCGTACTGTCACTGTACTCTGAGTCTTCGGATGTCACATATGGACTGCTCGTCAATGGCAGAGGTGATACTGACAGCGTCAGTGGACTCGCCAAGGTATCGGGCCCTACCATCGTGACTATTCCTTGCCGGATGAACATAGATCAGTCGTGCTCGGTCCGTACTTTGCTTGAGAGACTGCAGACTTTTACTGTCGATTTGCTACCGCATTGTCATATCGGAACTCATAGGATTGGCAAACTCAGCGCGAACGCTTCGAATGCTGTCTCTTTCGACAGTATATTGGACGTCATCGATCTGAGCAGCGATGCGAGCGGCCAAAGTGCTTTGGTTTTCTCAGACGCACTGGAGCTTTCGGGCGATTCTGGGTATTATTCACATCCCGTGATGATTCTTGGAGAGATTCTTACTGGCGGGCATCTGGACCTGACCATGACTTTTGACTCATCTATCGTCGATCCTGCCACTGCAAACCAGGCGTTAAGTCAGCTCGACCATATCATCGGCCAACTCTGCTCTGCGGCGACCGCTGATGGTGCGCTAGCTGATATCGAGCTGTTGATGTCCAGCGAAAAAGAGTTGGTCAACTCGTGGAACTCCATGGACATGTCCAACTGTGCGAACCACAAGTGTATACATGAGTTGTTGATTGAGAGTACCCAAAGACATCCGTCACGGATGGCTATCGATGCGTGGGATGGTAGCGCTAACTATCAGGAACTGGACGACCTTGCTTCTCGTCTCGCTGATTATCTCGCCACCAAGCATGGTTTGAAATGTGGGGACACAATTCCCATCTGCTTTGATAAGTCTTTCTGGGCGCCGGTGGCTATGCTGGCGTGCTTGAAGCTCGGGGCTGCTTATGTCCCTCTCGATCCTGCGCATCCAACTCAGCGGCTAAAGACGATAATCGAGTTTGTTGGCACGGGATTTGTCTTAGTCGGAGGGAGTCAGTTCGAACGTTTCCAAGGAGGCGCCTTCACCGTAGCAATTCTGGACCGCAGTCTGATGAACGGCTTGCCAGTATGCGACTCTGTGAGTCGAAATCTGGCAACGCCGGATACTGTGGCCATGGTGCTTTTCACGTCCGGTTCGACAGGTCTTCCTAAAGGCGTCGAGTTGACACATACCTCATTCTGCACTTTGGCTCAATTGGTCGGCGAGCCAATGGACTTCACCAAGATCAAGGATCTGCGGGTGCTTCAATTTGCAGCTTATGCCTTCGATGTAGCAAATGCCGAAACCTTTCTGACACTCATCTTTGGCGGCACCTTGTGTATCATACAGGACGAAGAGAAGCAGAACAACCTCGCCGGAGCCATCAATCGACTCCGTGTGAATTGGCTGTACCTGACGCCATCTGCCACGAAACTCGTGGATCCACACGAAGTGCCACTTCTTGAGACCTTGATTCTCGGGGGCGAAGCTGGTAGCAGGGATATCGTGCAGAAATGGGCATCGCACGTGCATTTGGTCAACTCTTTTGGGCCATGCGAAGGTGGCATCTGGCCATCTTTTGCTCACTTGCGACCGGATGACAGCCCACTCGATATTGGCTGGTCTGCGGAGACTGGTCTCTGGATTGTGCATCCTGACAATCACGATCAATTGATGGCACCGCTCGGTGCTGTTGGAGAGCTCATCTTGCAAGGACCGATGCTTGCCAGGGGCTATCTTCGTGAGCCTGAAAAGACGGCAAATGCCTTCATCGCCGCGCCTAAATGGGCACAGCAACTCGGAGCCGAGGGACCATTTTACAAGACGGGCGATCTGGTGAGGTATCGCAGTGACCTGTGCGGTAGCCTACGATATGTCGGACGACGAGGCGGGCAAGTCAAGCTTCGAGGACAGCGATTGGATCTGGGCGAAGTGGAACACCATATCAAGTCTATGCTCAAGAAGAAAGTCGAAATCGCATCGGAGATTGTCACTTTTGTGGATCGAGACCAGCCACAATTGGCCACTTTTGTGTGCTCGCTTGATTTCTATGCTAGGGAAGATCTGGACAAAGCCTTGCCGTACCAGAGGATGTATGGGCTGCTCGAAGATTTGGTTCCGCGTTTGCGGGAGATTCTACCGAGTCACATGGTTCCTTCCGTATTCATCCCGCTGGAGAACATGCCCTTGACGACCTCTGGTAAGCGCAATCGAAAGCAGTTGAAGGAGCTGGCAGCGAATATGAGTATACAAGAAGTTCTGTCGGATAAAGCTCAGAATGATAACGCGAGCGTCAATTCGAAGATGGAGAAGCTGCTACAGCAGTTCTGGGCTAAGCTTTTAGGCATCAAAAGTGACGAGATTGGCGGCTCGGACGACTTCATGATGCTTGGAGGCAATTCCATTGACGCCATGAGGCTCTCGTCTGTCTGCAGGTCAGCAGGCGTGAGACTCAGTGTCGCCGATATCTTCCGCAGCCATTCGCTCGCCGACATGGCTACCAAGGCAACAGATATCGACCAGAGCATTGGAGAGCAGTCGGCGATCTCAGAAGAACGAGGATTTATGAACGATGAAGCGTTGGTCCTTATGGCACAATCGAGACTTGGCATTCACAAAAGCGCGATTGTCGATATCGCTGTCGCTGGAGACTTCCAATCGCATGCGTTCTTCTACGCAATGCTCCGGTCCCGAGGTACTGATAATTACCTCTGCTTTAAATTGCCGCCGAGTACGGATCCCGGTCGCTTGCGCGACGCATACAACATCGTTTTGCAATCGAGCCCTGTACACAGGACGGTGTTTCTACCCTATGAACGCAAAGTGATGCAACTCGTATTGAAGCCGGATGCGTGGAAAGTCTCTCTACATATCGAGACGCAAGTCAGCAACGCCGATCTCGCCGTACAATCTTGGATATCCCAGGACCTGCAACGACCTCCAGCTCAAGATTTTCCAATCACGCGCGGCGCCATTTTCCTTTCCGGCGCACAGGAAGATGTTCAATTTGTGGTACAGCAGCCTCACTCCCGAAACGATGCGTGGTCCGATCATATATTCTGCCGAGACCTGTATGCCGGATATCAAGGGCAAGCAATCGAACGTCGGCCAACCTATCTTGATTACCTGCGGCACAACATGACCTTGGAGCGGGAGAAATCTGTTGCGTACTGGTCTGATCTCTTGGCTGGCAGCAAGCCCACAAGCATTGTGAAACACGTGCGACCCACTCACGCCAATATCGTCAACACCACAATCGAAAGGACAATCGCAACTCCTATCGCCGCTGGATTTACCACGGCCTCCATACTGAAAGCCGGCTTCGCCATCCTGCTCGCAAACTATTGTGGCTCGCAAGATGTCGTTTACGGTCATCTGACGTCTGGCCGGGCATCTCCTTTCGCGGGCATCGAGAAGGTTTCTGGGCCCGTGTTGAACATCATTCCTGTGCGCATCAGGGTCATGGATGACAGACAAACATTATTGCGGGATGTGCAAGACCAGCACGTACGCAGCCTCGATCACGAGTGGATGGGTGAGCGGGATATCATTCGCCATTGTACTGACTGGGAGTGCCCAGCACGTTTCTCCGCCGTCGTGCAGATGCAGAATGTGGAAGAGATTTCCGACGTGAAGGCGAAGACTGGTGATGCGGACTCCTGGCGTGTAGCTCTGTACCCTGTTGACTATGATTCAGCGGATGTCTGGATCTTGGCATATCCTGAGCAGGAGGGGCGATTGTTGAGGGTGACTTTATGCGTGAGTGAAAATGTCATTCCGCGGACAATAGGCGAAGAGTTGCTCGACGAGCTTTGTGTTGCGATGCAGGATCTGGTGGAGTGCGACAATAATCTTACCACGATGAGAAGCGGGAAAGGCTTCTGCTTGCCAATTGATGGGCCCACGGCGTCCCCTGCGTCTCGATGTGTCTTGGAGGATCAGGTGTTTTCCGAGAGCATCAGATTGCTGGTGGACCGTTGCTGGGAGTCACTATGGCATGGAGCTTCGGTAGCCGCGGACGACTCGACTCCGTTCTACCGCATCGCATACGAGCCGTGGTGTGCAACCCAACTTGCGTCGGATTATAGAGCGGAAGGCTACGATGTCGAGGTTGAAGACATTCTAGATCATCCGAGCATGCGTGAGCAATGCAGGCTACTGAGTTCTATAGAATTGCACGCATAGGTAGATCATTGGCCAGAAGAGTAATATTTTGGAATTTCTGGGATCTAGATTGCATCACAATCAACAGAATATGCTGAATACCTTCTTCCATCTCGGCCACTGTGCTCGTGCGGCTCGTTCCTCTGTGACGAGCTCAGGAGCATTCGGCTCCGAAAGGGCGGTAAAAACGTCAATGTCCTTCATGCGAACAGGTTGAGTACGGTACCAAATTTTGTGAATGAGGTAAAACGAAACGATCAGCGGCAGGGCTAGGTATGCGAGGAAGAAGTTTTGCACCCGGTCTGAGACTGACATGTTGCCGTAGCCGACCGGTGCAAAGCCTACCCAGAATTGCGCCACAAGAATCAGGAAGATCAGGACGACTGAGAAGACAGAGCCCCAGATCCCGAAAGGAGAGAGATAAGGGACATCTGCAAGGTCAACGCCATGATGTCTCCAAGCTTGCCTCACACGAATGTGGGCCACTGCTATGGATGCCCAGTTGAAGAGGGCACACAGACTGGACAGTGCAAGTAACCAGTTGAACACCTCCTCTTGTGCACTCGTTCCAGCCAAGTACGCGAGCAGACCAAAGGTCGATGTGAAGCAGATTGCCACTAAAGGGCGGCGCTTGCGGTCGATGTACCCGAATATACGTGGTGCTTGGCCCATGTCTGCCATGGCAGCTAGTGTACGCGAGCAGGCATATACACCCGAGTTCGCTACACTCAGGACTGACAGCATGATGACTACGTTGATGATGGAGGGGAGGACCGTGATGCCAGCATTGCTGACGGCAATGACGAACGGCGATGCGGACGCATCTGCAGATGACGAGCCTCCTAATAAGCGAGGGTCGTCGTAAGGGACGAGCAGCCCTACTAAGAGCAGAGAGATGATGTAGAAGATCAAGATTCTCCAGAATACCTGTTTTACGGCCTTCGGCAGCGCTTTTCGTGGGTTTGCTGTTTCGGCTGCAGCGAGGCCGACTAGTTCAGTTCCAGAAAAGGCAAAGGCAGCTGTAACAAGCACAGAGCAGAAGCCCTTGAAGCCGTTATTGAATGCCCCAGGATCGTAGTAATGGTAGCCTCCAATGTAGGAGCCATCGGGACCGCCGCCGCAAACAAGAATTACGCCGAGAATGATGAAGCCAATTATGGCGATGACCTTGACCAGCGAGATGATGAATTCGGCCTCCCCGTACGCTCGGACACCGAACAGGTTAATGGCGACCACAACAGAGAGGAAAATGCTGACCCACGCATCATTGTTGATCCGACCCAGAGACCAGTACTGAATCGTCAGAGATGCTGCTACTGTCTCAAGTGGCAGCGTAGTGAGCCAGAGAATGGCATAACTATAGTCGATGCGAGCCACGTTAGCTTTGACTCGTTCGTCCGAGAGATCCGCATACAAAGGAAGATACTTACTTCCAGCCCATGGCAAATCCCCAGCTCGGATCGATGAATCGAGTCGAATAGACTGAGAAAGCTCCGGCCACCGGATATGCTACGGCCAATTCGCCCAATGCATGTACGATGCAAAAGATCATGCTGCCGATGACCACGAAGGCGAGCAACAGGGACGCCGGCCCTCCAGTGCTCAAGGCCTGGCCAGAGCCAACGAACAGCCCCGTTCCGATGGCTCCGCCGATAGCCAGCATCTGCAAATGCCGGCTACGCAGGCTGCGAGCAAGTGAGCCCTCAGACGTCTTCTTTGCTGCGGCTTCGACATCGTAACGACGACCACTTTGCTTTGTCCCGCTGCTTCGCCAGTCATGTCCTTCCAGTGGACGGAAGCTGTCCACGAGAGAGCCTAAAATTGGGCGCCGTTTAGCCGTGGAGCCGGTCTCATTGTCCGAGATTTCAATGCTTTCCTTTGGGGGCTTTCCAATGGTCATGTCGATGTGAGTGAGCAGAATCGAGCAACAGGGGATAATTTTCACATTGGACCACCGCGGAGACTACTCTCACGATATACATTGCTCATGTTGCATGTCCGTTCGAAGGATTACAGCGGGAAATCCTGTTGCCCTGAGGATCGTCGTACTCGTGTTTCAAACGGCAGATCTTCATGCCAGTGACTCAGCTTGCTTGCCCTAAAAGCGCTAGCTGACCGACGTGCCGTAGCGGGGAACGGCACGACCATTCTTAAAAGGACAACCTCACCCTAAGGAGCTGTGTACAGCCCCCCAGCGCGCCACGTGCGTTGTCTGCTCGGGGATTTTTGAGACGGCTTGCTCTTCGCTTGTTCGTCAGCAAGAACCATTGGTCAACAAAGATTTTAGTGTGAACTTTGTATGCTGCATTTTGTTTGCTTGCACTTTGTTCGCCTTCGTTCCGCATCTCGATTGGTGGCATTCTTCCCCGCTTCCTTCACGTCTATTCCTTGTTCGTGATAGTCGCCGGGTCGTTCCCCCTTATACGTCTCGTTGAGACCCCGGTTCCTGTGGGACGTAGCTAAATCCTTGGGCAGTTGTAGTTCCGTGCAAGCTGTTTTTTCAACACTGATGTGTTACTATGGATAGAGTGCTAACTGTCCTTACATTCCAGGCATCTCGGCTATGGCCACGATCCTATAACATACATTCGTCGACCCCTAAACCATTGAATGCTTCATGTTTATAACTGTCAAGCACACCGTTATTCTCTTCGATATTACGCCTAACGAGGTGGCGCATTCTCGGAGCCCTTTGCGAGTCACACGGTTAGTGCTAAAGGCCAATCGTTTGGTGGGTCAAGATTTTCAGCATGGGTGAAGGCCAGT
This sequence comes from Microcyclosporella mali, assembly GCA_002785985.1. Classification (NCBI taxonomy): domain Eukaryota; kingdom Fungi; phylum Ascomycota; class Dothideomycetes; order Mycosphaerellales; family Mycosphaerellaceae; genus Microcyclosporella; species Microcyclosporella mali. The sequence goes on along the minus strand of NHNU01000004.1, from coordinate 1,571,902 downwards.
TCGAGAATAATTCGGAAGGTCCGCACAGCCAAGATATCCCTGATCCTGGTTGCATTAGTGGGAACGATATGTATGCCAACGATTATTCAAAGAGACATCAACACCTTTCAGCGTGCTCGCCAGGCAGGGCGAAGAGATGCCGAAGCCTACCCGAGGATCAATAAGCTTAAACCGGCAAATGCAATCGTCATAGCATCATCCTGAGCGGGCTGAGCCCCAGATCTGCCCGTCCGTGCTTAGGCTGAAGTGTAGGCCGGTGAGCTCACCGCCCTCTTCCCAAAGAGTTGCTCGGGACAACATCGCTGATCCGGGATCCTACGATCGCGACTATTGCAAGTTTCGCCTAACAGAAGACGGTCTGTAAGTAGGCGAGAGATCATACACTGCCCGGTGCATATAGGAACGCGATTAATGCATAAGTCCAATGTCCGATTCCAAATGACCGTTAACTGAAACGCTTGAGACCATAACCGACTCTTCTCGATGTAAAGTCTCCATTGTAGCGATCGCCTGTTGTGGCAATAAGTACTCAAGTCCTCACTGCAGGTCTCGCCCTAGCCATGCTGGCTCACGCCACAGTGTTCAGCTGAAGAAGCACGTTGATCTGGCCCCAAGCGGTCATGATGGCATGGTTGGACGCCTCGAAGGATGAGCTAACACAGCTTCTACACAGCTTGAGGGCATCCCTAGTCAGCAATATGACTACAGGAGCGAGGACATCGCAGCTGTGGCAGCTTTCGCAGTGCGCGTACAACTTCTGCAAATGAACATCTGTCGAATCAGTCTGATTCGCCCTTTCCAGTCAGCATGACGCCGCCACGAGAAGATGTCGAGCTGTCAGAGGAAGATCGCAAGCGGGCAGCCCGCAGGATACAGAACAGAGATGCTCAACGTCGTCGGCGTAAGTTCATCCGAATGGACACGATCGCCTGAATCTGCTGTATGGGTACTGACCTGATATTGCACCACTCAGGTCAGTCTGTGCAGCAAAAGTTGGCTCATTTGGAGCAACTCAAACTTAAACAACCACAATGTCATCAGGGACGCACACAATACAGTGGAGTTCCTGCCAACGCTTTACAAGGCGACATGGCCACTGATCAGGCACATTTCTACGGTCTCAACGGCGAAAGTGTACCTGTTGAGGCCCTAGGAAACCTAGATGGCTATACCGCTGGGGACTTGAACATGTGGTGTGGTCCACTCACGCCACACCCTTCATTAGTGGGACTTGCAGAGAGCAATTATGCTGAGTCTCTCCCATCAACGCCGGCTGGTGATTCCAATCTTGTCGGCCCCCAGTCGAGCGTCGCGCCAAGCCCATTGCCTGCTGGCTGGGAGCTCACGTCCCATCCAACGATGACACCAGGGGAGCTCACCTCCCAGCCAACGATGGCACCAGGAGGCGTTGTCCCATCTGCAGATACACGAGGAACCCAAAGCCTACGGCATGCCACTTTACTTGCACATCAACAGCAGATAGAATCACAAGACCGCCGCAATGTTCAACTGCATCCTCCTGCCGTGGCTTATGAGATGGCACCAAGGTATAGCTCGCCACCTTCATCTTTCGTGCCTATCGGCACGCACACTCGCCCTGGTATCAACCCCATGCAAGTCTCCGACGCCGCCAATACTCTCCCTCCACAGCAGCCAGGACCCTCCGGACCATCTTCGACTTCCATGCAACGCCGGTTCAACAGCTCGACTGGACAACATGCGGGAGCTCGTAACGCTAGTGATACGACCAATACCGTTGGCGGCTCACGGGCTCTGTATATCGCTGTACGATCCGCTTCAGTGTCTATGGTACGGGCACTACTCAAGCACGGCGCCATGGTACATCTGCGGGACGAGAATGGAGACTTGTCAATACACTATTGTGCGAAGTTGCAGCCTAGTCAGAGCGAGGAGGCTTTGCAAATTGCTCAGCTACTTGTAGATCACGGTGCGGACATCGATGCTCGGGACCATTTAGGTAGAACGGCGTTGCAGCATGCTGCCGCGGCTGGAAATGTCGGATTGGTGGAGGGACTGGCAGAGCTAGGTGCCGATGTGAATATCATGTAAAAGTGAGGGCTGTGATCCCTCTTATGACAGATCGACTCTTGAAATGAGTGGAATAATCAATAAAAGCGATGTATTCTCACTCTGATTCTGCCGTGGAGCTACTGTTGAGCTCAATGACAGTTGTATTGATTGACTCCACCCCTGACTCGAGATACCTTGATCAATGGGTTTTATGCTTCCAAAAACATCCCAACGCCTTTTGATGCTAGTCGACATAGCAAGGGAAACTCGCTCCCGCACAGGCAGTATGAACTTCAAAGCTTTTCTATGATCCCAAAAGCGCCAGTCATCAATCTCACTTAAGATTGAGTTGCATCTGCAGCTGTATCTGACTCCTCCAGCACGCCGAACTCGTGCAGCTTTTCTGTGAACAAACTATCTTCATGTCCAAAGTATGACTCGTAATCTGTGGCATGTCAGTGTACCTGTCATCGTGATTGACTATCGATGACTTACGATGCGCAGAATTGTACTCTGGGCAATTCGCCCGCAGCCACGTGTCCGCCACATGAAGGTTGCTCATTGGAATCTTGGGGAGAAGATGATGCAGCAGGTGGTAGTTATCATCATGTGGCTGTAGGAATTTCTGGAACCAGTTTCCCCAAGGAGAAGAACGAGTGAAGAGCAGGACGCTGGATGATGGAAGGCCTGAATGATCCATGATCTCGCGAAGGACATAGAAACCGTACGACACAGTGCATCTCGCGATGTGGAATAGAACAAAGAAGGACGGAACGCGGAAGCCAGCAAGCTCGAGAACGCTGCCGTTCGGTTCAAGCATGAGTGTCAGCATCGAGACCACTGTCCACCAGAGAAGCAGGTACGTTGGAGCGTCCGTGAGCGATCCAAGAGCGTTTTGTGTGAAAAGCACGGGATCGAGGAGGTCGTAGAGGAATAGTGTCCAAATTGATTTGTGGGTGTATGTGGAAGTCTGCAGGGAAGCACCGAGTCAGTAAGAGTTCCATGCCGGCAATAGAACATAATGGACTGGACTGACCCGATAGTGCTTAAGAGAGGTGTCACTCTCAGCGCCACTAAAATGAAGGGCGGGAGGTCAGCAGGCGTCGTAGACATAAATCCTTCCTCCGCTTCACACTTACTGGTCTGGGTCCATTGGACTACCCAGGAAACGGTGGTGCAAATCGTGCCCATGACGTTGAAGCTCCACGGTCGACATGGCCGGCGGTGCAAGGAAGAGGTTCGCAATCGTATCATTGAGTTTCTGAAATGGTCAATGACACTGATATAATTCGCGGTGGGAACACGTACTCTGTCTTTGACCAAGTTCCGATGCGTGCTGTCGTGAGCTAGACAGGAGAGACCTCGCTGACCCCAGGACATGATGAATAGTGCCGAGACGAATGTCAGGACATTTGGGTATCTGACATAGAGCTGATGTCCGGCAAGCAGGAGAGCCCAATCCTGGACAATTTTGCTATTGACATTATCAGCCTCAGCATAGCCCATCAATGGCCATCATCGTTGACTCACCTTGAACATGCTGTCCCTGTTGGCGTCTCCCATTGACGTAGCTTTTCCGCGGGAATCTTTGATCGAAAGCCCCTCAACTCCGCCAGGACTGATCTCGCTTCTTCTCTCATGATGATAAAGCGGCGTTTGAGCTAGTTCTAACGTCGACGCGAAGAGTAATTGGCAAGTTCAATGTACTGAGAGCCTCGCTGATACTCCAAAAGAAACGGCGGTTGAGGAGTCAATGAATGAGGGCGAAAAACCACGCTGTCAAGCATTTATAGGTGACATTATTGTTGGCCTCAACGATCAACTCCCCTGAGAAGTGGACATGCCTCAGCTGCGGCTCCGCTCCGCCCTTCCTCTACGCTCCCTCCTCCACCAACTAAAAGAGCCTACGCTTTCCTGGTTGGGCTCACCGTTCAGCTCCAAGAGTGGATCTCCACGTAACAGAAACAAGAACGGTTGCTACTAAATTTGCTGTCGACCTCTGCGCAGACTGCGTGACTCCTGCAGGATCCGAGGGACGAGTTAGAAATGTGACCGTGCGCACGATGTTGTCAAGCGTACGGACTTGATGACACACCCTCGTTCCACATGCCCGAGAGAGGCAACTTGATCTTCATGCGGCTGATACCTTATTTCAACCGCGGCTGGTAGTCGAGCGCTCTAAAGCGTGCGTCTCCTTACGAGGCTGATCCACATCCATGCATCAGACCGTGCGATGCAGGGCAACTCGGGGGCCCTGAGACGGTGTACACAAGCGAGGCTACTGCGATGCAGCACTTCCTCTTCCTGTTCGGCCACCAGAGATCCATCGCCACAGCATCTATTTCTAGCGATCTAATCATCCTACTGCCAGAGACGGGCTCAGAATTTAGCCACGAGCACCTAATTTTGGGATATCATGGAGAACGGCCTCACGAGACGCTTCAACCGAACTTGAGGTGAGGACGAAGACGCTCTCCTCGGCACATTCGTCGCCTCGCAGGCTGAACACGAAATCAAATGACACATGTTCTTGCTGCCTTCTCGCTTCGAGTCAGCTGGAAGTCACTGTGCTGTACAGAGGCCCAGGTTCCCTTCCAATGCCTACGAAATCTTACTGAAACTCGTACGAGTTTGCTGGACCAAGTCTGCTCAGCTATGTCAACGGGATCTATGAACCCTCGCCTCCACTATGCTCTCCGCGAGCCGTCTCCGACTGAGGCCGTGTAATATTTCTCGGACCATGTCTTCCGCATCGTAAGGCACAGTCACAACACCGCAAATCTCCTCAACAGCCTCGACAAGGTTTGCCTCGTCCAAATTTCCTTCCTCGTCAATCGAGGTGAATCTTGGCGTTGAAGCGTAGACGTCTCCGGGGAGGCAAGTGATGGAACCGGCATCGTTGTCTCGCATGAGCAATCCCAGCGACGACTCGCTGCTGATGTCCGACCGGGCTCCAGATTTCCTTGATAGCGATAACCATGTCTTGAGCAGAAGCCTTCGGCATGCGTCCAGAAGTGGCAATCGATGTATGGGCACATTCTGTTTGCCAACAATCTGGTTTGTCACATGCATGCTCCCAGAGTGAATCTGAACAGCGCCATGTACGACTAGAACTAGCGCAGTATCTGATGCTCGGTTAGCGCTGGTGACTGCTGTAGCGGTCTGGAACTTCTTCTCACCTTTGAGCGAGAGTCTGTCCGACCCTTTCAGCCAGTGGAGTTCAGCTCCGGCTTGCTGCATGTGTTGTGCGAATTCGGAATTTGACAAAGCGTTGTTCTGATCCAGTGGGCCGCGGAGCGCTCTCGAGGCAAACGCCCAAGCTGCGGAACGATGCCGAACAGATGAAGAGAAGTCAGGTCGCTCGACCGCGGCCACAGCGTTAGCTAATGATGTGTAGCAAACGACGCTGCTGTCGGAAATAGGATCGTGGGAGAATTCAGGCCAGTGACAGTGCAGATCCGCGCGAGCAAGATCATGCGAGATGCCGCCGAAGGGTTTCAAACCTACGAACATCAACACGCTTTTACTGCCAGTGGACGATGCTTCCGCAATCTTCTTGTTGAAAAGTGATGCTACACATGTTTCGATGCGCACAGTCCTGCTGAAGTCGATGATGACAGGCCCGTTTGTTGGTCTCGCGAAAGCGGCATCGATCTGCTTCTCGAGTCTTGGAATCGAGGCAAAGAACAGCGTCCCAGTTGCTGATATGACTCCCAGGTCGTCAGATTTGGTGTTTTGTGATTCGAGCGACTGCACTTCTGAAGCGGCCGTCTCCTGGTCCAGTATTTCCGAAGTCCGTACTTGACATGTCTTCTCATCTGAACTCGTAAAAGACGAGTATGACGGCACCTCGCCCGACGGGTTTGCATCGATAGAACGCGGTATGACCGAGTAGTTCTGTGCGCATACAACGGTCAACTGGGCCGCAGTGTCCGACGCGGCGCACAGAGCATGCGCCACAAGAGCCAGTGCGATGCCAATTCCGAATCCAGGAAGGAATCCAACAAAGGTACAAGATACCATAGTACCGACCACGACCAGCCATTCAAACCAAAGCAATTCTTTGGCTGACGCCCAGACTGCGTCGGTCATCAGTTCGATTCCGAGGAAGAAGACCAGGATGGACGCCAGAATTGTCGGTACATAAGGTAATAGTCTGGCTGAAACAAAAAACAGGACCACACTAAAGGCTGTGACAACCACACCCTCAACTCGACCGCCGTTGGCAAAGGTGAAAAGCCTGGTGTTTGACAGGACAACCAAGTTCGGTAGCGACCCCACTGCACCGGACAGCAAGTTTGATACTCCGTGGCCCAGGAGCTCCCAGTCCATGTTGTACCGGGGTTGGTCGAGCATGATAGCCATAGCCGGTATGTAGATTGGCAGATTTAAGACACCGATCACGACGGTGAGAATAATGTTCTGGGTAGCATTGCTCAAAGCAGACCACTCGACAAGATTGAAGTCAAACAAAGCCCAATAATTCCACTCAGTTCCTAGACCGGTCCGGGGGCTGCTTGCGGCATCGACGGTAAAAAGCCAGCCTTGCGATGCCAGCTGCTCCATTCCAGAGCTCGTGGCCTGACCTGTCGCCGCCACTACAATCCAGAAGATTGCCGCAATGGACAGGACATAGGCAGGGACGTACATCGCGTGCTCCGTAAAACCCCAGGTAAGCTTGCTCAGCTTCTCAATACGTAGAGAAATGCAAAGGAAGATCGTCGGCAGAAGAGAAGCCACCAGCAGAGGGCCATGCTGATCGTTGAAGAGGACCGCTCCAGCGGAGGAAAGCGTGAGCTCGGGCTCTGTAGGTGGAAGAGTGAGCTGCAGACTCAACAAGAACAAGGAGAGGCCGATGGCGCCGAGAGTTCCAGTCAAAACCGTCCTGGGGAAATATTCGACCACCCAACCTAAGCGAAGAAGTCCAAGGAGGATAAAGCAGCAGCCAATGAGTAAGCTCGTCAACGCATATGTTGCGACGACCGTCGGTAGTAGCTGGGGACTATCCGGACCAACGACTTGCTGGATGTCGGTTGCCATGCCGCGCAGAAAGGGTAACACTTCAATGAGCATGCTTCCCAACGAGCCCGCGAACAGAGAACCACCCAGTGACAGGGTCAATTGGTTGATGATTGTGGACATGATGTACAGGGCCATTGCTTGGATTTGCAAATGTGCGAATTGTACCCCTTGTTGGCCGGAGGGGAAAACCAAGAGGCCAGTCGAAGCAGCATCGAGAGTGTTGAGCAGTACCCCTAGGATAATGGCCGGCGTGCCTCTCGCCAGCCGTCGTGGTAAGTCGCGGACATCTCTGCTGGCAATAGTGGCGGACAGTACAGGAAACATCGCGTCTGGCCTTGATGGCGGGGATGGTATAGTGAGCAAAAGCTTTGCAATCAGTATGCAAAAGCCTCTTGCACGTACGATGGGAAGGAAATGTACATCTTCCTCACCTGGTGGGTCCTGACCCAGACGCTAATACATGGAGCGGCGACTCCACCATGGCGATTCTGCCATGGAGATGTGAAGCGATCCCTGAGCTACGCCTAGAGTCCATGAGTACTATTCCTGGAAATGTATTTGTCCTCGGCCGAGTCATAAATTCTCGGTAACGATATACAATTGATCGTTGGAACTCCGGCGTCGGTTGCAGAATGCTCAGCCGCAGCGCATACGGTATGTTGGGTAAGTCAAATACAGACCACTTTAGCCTTGGGATCCTGCCAACAGCCATGCGGCATGAATCCTGCGCGCACGTGGCGCTGCTGTTGACTCGGGCCGCTGCAGGGGCTGCCGTGCTGACTGTAAGGTTTCCCTTGGCTGTGGGTGATCTTCAGATCGACACTGCAGCACTAATCCTTGTCCGGTACGCCCAAACTCGCCTATCCACACCAGACTATTGAGGATCTCGGTTGGCATGACATTTGGAGTGCTTGCATGAGGCGGACCATCCCCCGCTGCATGCATACATTCACCGATGCTCGTAATAGAGCTTTTGTCGATCGTCTGCAATGATTCGAGGATCCGACATTCAGGCAGGACAGAGCGCATGCCCAAAAAGCTAGGCGACTCCAGCCTTGAACATGAGTTCAGAGGCATGCAGTTGTGGGTCTTTACTCGACAGTCATGGCCGACATTCTCTCGAGTGAGCGTCGACTGTCTTTGCTGAGCACGAACTTCCCCCGAAGCAAAGCATGCTGCTCCCTTGCTCTCAGCTTCCCAGAACATCGATATGTCCACCCAGGAGAGGCCATCAGTGGCCACGCACGGTTGCAGGGCGACATCACAGGGGTGCTTGAGGTGCAGCTCGTGGGTGTTCAGTCGACAAGAGTCACACCGAGAGTCGCGACAGCCATTGACATCACTGGCGAGCACGAATTTCTCAGGCTCTCCCAGACTTTCTCTCTGCAAAAGATCACACGGAGCAGCGATGGCCATACAGACGTCCCCTTCGTCTTTGTCCTTCCCGACGTCTTGTTACCGCATGCTTGCACACATCGCGTCACGACGGCCAGGGTGCGTGAGGAGCATCTCCAGCTACCGCCCTCTTTAGGCGCTCCCAAAACTAGAGGGATCCTGACGACTCCGGATATGGCACCGGACATGGCGCGAATCCAGTATACGATTCGGCTCGTCAACTTGACACGAGGGGATGTAGCGAACACATTCATGGAGACGTCGATCGCGAAGCCCATCAACATCTTCGTCATCCCGAAAAGGATTGAGCGGCCGCCATTGATGGATGAACACCTTGCCAAAGACTACCGTCTCCGAGATTCCATTGCGTACAGGAGAAGCATGTTCCGCAGCGCTCTTGGCCGTATAACACTTTCGGCCTCGCAGCCCCGGAGCATTTGCTTGGCACGGCCGGCACTGCGGGACAGAAATGCAAGCTCGTCCAGCTCGTTATCCAGTGATTCCGATTCCGCCGTCTACCAGGAAACGGCCGGCCCTTCGACATCAAGTCATCTGCAAATCCATTTCACTCCGTCATCGTCAGCCTCTACAGCAGAGACGCCTAGATTGAAGACTCTGGCGATCAAGCTGAGAAGTCTGACATTCTGGTCCTCGGAACCGTGCTCCTCGACACCGTCCCGCTCGGAATGCTCGCACAGTGTGTCGCTACAGTGTTATGAAGAATCATTTCAGCTGCCGACACGTTCGCTAGAAGCTGTGGAATGGCGAGCCTCTGATGAAGCACCGGGAGCGCTCATGGCTCACATTCGCGCCGCGATCTCCCTGCCAGCGCACAAGATCTTCTTGCCTTCCTTTCAGTCGTGTGTCATCTCCCGAGCATACATGCTCATCTGCTCGGTCAAAATCAGCGGTCCCAGCGCACGACACAGCATAGTCGCCAAAGTCAAGTTACCGTTACAGATGCATGCCGATTATCTGATGTAATGGCCGATGATGCAGAGAATATGGATAAGTCAAGAGCAGACCGTAATGGCAGCCGTATCCATAAATTCTGATGATGGCAATCTGATCAACATCAATCGGTGGATGAGACTGTGATTAGACAGAGGCCGAGTCGAATACACAATCAAGCGACAGCTCAAAGCTATGTGTTGCACAGATCGCTTGGCGCCCGCGCGAAGGACATGAGGTCAGCCGTTAGAACGCTAGCAATAAAAGCGTGTGCCGGTCAGCTGCGCAACACGCATTATACGACTTTTTAGCTATCTACGTATAACATCGGTAATATGTTGCTAGAATCCCTAGAAGATATGTCGCTAGATAGCTCTATATCTATACTGTCGAGGGATCAAATTCCAAGAATATAGGAGCTATAGTAGATATACTATCGCCGCGTTTTTTAAATTTGTAAAAACTACGACTTTGTTAGAAATTATAGATTCCTATAGATAGCATTATAGATTATCGAAAATTATTAATATTATATTATAGAACGCTGCCTAGTAGTATAAGGAACATTTTCCAGTCTTTGCCTTGTTTATACGTCTTCTATTGCGCATATACTACTATATTTTGCGAAAAAAACATGAAAATTTCGTACGACCGGTGTGTTGCGACGGCCGAATGGCACACGCTTTTATTGCTAGCGTTCTAGCTCCCGCGGCTATGCTGCTAATGGCACGCCGTTTTTGTGTATGAGGCGTGAAAGGCCAGCAGGATGACCGCTTATTGTCCGCTGCTGAAATTCTGCATGGTGGTGTCCAGTATGCTCTTGATGCTCATCATCTGAGAAGAGGTAAAACTTCACCCTGATGTCTATACCCTCTCCCTCGAATGTATTCTCACCTCCCACCCCCATCAACCATCCTCCCAAACTCCAACTTCATCAACAATCGATCCAGTCCTCCACCCTTCCAGATCTGAAAATCGCCAGCCTCCCTCGATCTCACGTCCAAATACCTAGCCGAGCCAAGTCTCTCATGATCCAACTGCCGCAGCCGATGAACGATGGACTTGAGATCAATGTCAACTTTCTTGCGTGCTCTGTCCAGCTCAAGCGTAAGTCGCTTTTCCTCATCGGTCGTATGCGCATCCTGTTGGTCATCCAGCGGTTGTTGAACATCGAGAAGCCGTATGAAGAAAGCGATAAGATTGTCGATGTTGCCGAGGAGAGATCTGAGTTCGCGAGTATACGAGATATCGGTCAGGCAAAGGGAGTAAGTGAGTGCTGCCAGGAATGCACGATGGCCAGATGCTATGGTTTCTGGGTCTCGTTGTGCTACGGCTGTATGCACATCTTGATGCTCGCTGTTCCTAGAATGTGCGAAGCTGTCTGGAGGCGGCGGTCTCTCTACCCATTCTTGAAAATGATCACAAGAGCCTTTAATAATCTCACCCTCGAAGAAAGCTGCTATTTCAGACAACGTGAAAATGGCGGCGCTACATGTGGCCCAAACTCTGCGCATACCAGTCTCATGTTTGGTACGCCGGGTTCGAGCACTGTTGCTTTGCGCCTTTGAGAATGGCTTGTCTCTGCGTGCGGGTGTTCGACGCCAAAGATCGCTCAGACGTTGATGGGCTCGTCGAAGACTGAGCAGATATGAGTTGATGGCAGAGTATGTGGCAACGTCTTTCGATGAGAGAAATAGGTCCAGGGGAGACGCAAAGCTGAGGACCAACTCGGTAGGCGTCGGGAAGAGTAAATCATTGAACGCGATTGGGGAAATAGCGGGAGCAGTGTTGCCCTCTGATGTCGACGGCCGAGGTGGCGAGCTTGAGATAGTTGAAAGCGAAATGTGCTTCTGAGCAAACTCGAGAATTTCGTCCCCGTCCTCCTCCTCTGCAACCAAAGTCCTCCAGACTTGTTGTAGTGCTTGGTGTAGCTCGGCGTCCTTGATTGACAATCCCTGCAAAGCCTTCACCGGGTCTTGCTGTAGAAGCTTGCCCATACTCTGCTGGCGAGATTGCATGCGACTGTCGGCTTCTGTGATTAGTGCGATAGCGAAGTCCCCGTGATCGATGAGGAAGAATTGACGTAGACAACGCAGTACCTCCAGTGTCGCACTGGTAGGCAGGAGATGCTGGAGGACATTCTGAGAGAGCGAGAGTCTTAGGTCTGCGATGGTTCTGGAAAATTGGGCAGGTATCATAGGCATGGACAAGACTGATAGTCGTTTCCGGTGATTCGAAGCAAGGTCAGAGTCGGCGGTGTCCGTCTCTGACGGCATAAACGATACGCTCTTGGGTTGTCGACGACGGTGTTGTACTTGGTACAGTGACTTTCCGATGAACAAAATGGAAGAGGCCGTGGCCGCGTTGACAAATCCAGGCAGAAGTTCCTTATCCTGACGGAACGCCAAGTCGTCAGCATTGTCGGCCGTAATGAAGAAGTCCTGGGTTCCAAATGACGGTAATCTGCCATAGATGATCCAGGCAGAAAGCTGTCTGAGCCAAGCAGTCTCTGCAACCTTCGCCAATTCCGTTGCCGCCGCTTCGATCTCCGGAAAGCCGGTCTGCGTCTCGATGCGAAGCTTGTCGATCAACCTCGCGCTTGTACAAGGCCCTGTGGCCTTGCTGGCGGAATTTTGAGTAGGGTCTTTGGGAGGCGCAATGAAGCATGCAACCTCCCAGTACCACGCCATCAAACGGTGCCAGTCATCAAATTCGCCGACGACTGAAGCCAAGGGCACGATCTCATATGCCCCGACCAGAGAGGCATCTCTCGTCAATATCTTACCCTCAACGTCTAGAATTCTTTGCTGAAAGCGCTGTAGATGCGTATGCTGCATGGATGTAGCGACCGCTCGACATATTATGGATCGATGAGACGACGAAATAGACTCGAGGTGCCTCTTCAGCTTGCGATGAAGTCCAGACAGCCGGCCGATGGAACGCAGAAGAGCTCGCTCAGACGGGGACAGAAGCGGGAAGTCCTCATCCTGAACGTTGTAGTGAGCAGACTCGCGATCGCCAAACAGCGGAGAGGGATGGCCTGATAGTGCCAAGAGGACCTCGTGCAGCATATCTGCAGCGTGTTCCAGTCATCTATCGGCCCTGGTGACCGACGGACTGGACTTGAGGTGTTTACGCTAAGCGCTGCGGATATGGCGATCGAGACCGGCCAAGAATGATGAGAGAGCAGAAGAGGTGGGCGAGAGTATGACCCGCGACCATTTCACAAGCAGACTAGTCTCTCGTTTAGTGCGCCCAGAGTGCGAAGGTGAGTGAATGTTTGGGATGGCAAGGCTTGAAGGCGCGTGCCACGTTCGAGACCGTTTCTGGCCCCCACACTTCGATCTTGCTTTGGAGCAGCTGTGGTAGAGCTGCAGCTGCGACTCCACTCTTCACGCGGGCACCGGCACCTGCACCTGCATCAATCACAGGGCCCGAACCATCACTCGGTCGTACCTTCCCTCTGTTCAGAGAGCTGTACATAAAGGCGGTAGGAGCTACACTTCTCACCTCTCTACCACTGCCACCACCACCACCACCACCACCACCACCACCACACATCCTCTTCCAGATCCTGCATCACATCCCAACAGAAACTTGCCACAATGCAAAACATCCGCGCCAAGATCAAGCGGAAGCTCTCCATCCACGACAAGAACCGTTCGTCCCTCTCTCCCACACCTCACCTGCAACCCCCACCTTCCACCCTCTCCGCCCCACCCGACTGACCACAAATTGTTGTTCCTTCCAGCCAACCTCGACGACATCGACGACGAGAATGATGTAGACGAAGAGACCACAGGCCATCTGCACCGCGAGATCGAAAAGGCCGAGACGGATGGACACGTCCACGGCAAGCCCGGTAGCTTCCTGAACAAGCTCATCATGCATGGCAACAAGAGGACAGAAGACCAGCTCGCGCGAGAGGCGGCAGAACGGGAAGCGGCGCAGAAGGCAAAGGCTGGAGCGTCATAGCAAAGAGTTGTTGGGAGAGGTGAAGGTGGGGAATAGGCATTGGGTGATGATTTGCATTGGCATAGGCTGGGGACAAAAGTACAGTATGAGTTTTACGACAGTATGAATGTGAATGGGATAGAGTAAACGACACCACGTCTTGACAGTCTCTCAGTTGAGACGCAGCTACGACCATGCCAACAACTGATACCAGCTGATATCTACCGCCGCCTCCGCTTCACCATGGCTCTCCTTGTCTTCGCTCTCCACACGCCGACTGGTAATATGCCGAATATTGAGCCATTGTCGTGAGGTCTCTGACGTGGACCACGGCAGTCCGTGCCTTGACGACTGATCATGATCGCATTGTTCCTCCGCAGCTTCACGGAATAATGAAACTAAACTCTGGTACATCATGTTTTACTCTCCAGGTATAGCCGATCGTCAACTCACCAGGTCCAGCACAATGACACGGCACATGAAATTGTGGCAACCCGGATCGGGAATGCCCTGACCCGGAGCGAAAACGCTCAACTGGTCAAAGAGACCAGCAGCGTAATCGCTCAAACAAGTCAGGACATCCCCTCTCCTCCTCTCCATAACGTGTGCGCACAAATGCAGGAGCGTTTTCGCTCAACTAACGTACACAACACACACCAAAACCAAACAACAGAACCGCCTTGTTCCTCATCCATCCATCCATTCGTCCATGCCATGCGTCCCGGGGTATCTCAAAGTCACACGCAATTCCAACCCATCACAAAACTCCTCAATGCATGCCTCGTATCATCATTCGTGTCCATTCCTCCTCATGATGCATGCCAAAAAAAAATCCATTCACAATTCCCAATCGCCGTGGAAGCCGCCGTTGAGTAGAATTGCCACAGTCATCTGTCTGGCTTCCTGCATCTTCTCTTGACTCACTTCCGTAAACTCCTTGCCCTTGCTACTGGCCAGAGCATTCATCAATGTGAACATGCCGCAGTCGTCAAAGTTGCTCTGTTGGCAACTGTGCACGTCACTGTCAGTCCACTCGTCCGCAATGTACTTGTCGCCGAGCTCCATTTTCAACCACTCGCGCATGATGTCAAAATAGCGCTGATTCGGTCTCTGGCTGGACATTACGGTGTTGGCGCTGGCACTGTCCAGGCACTCAATGGTGCGCTCTCGTGGCGATATTATCAGGAGAAACCAGTGCGCGCCGCTGTTGACAGGGAAGAAAATCTTGCTGGCCCGCAGAAGTTTTTCACCTTGAATGCCCTGGCGTCTGGACCATGTCTTGATCTTTTTCACGCCGTCGCTTATTCTTGCGTCCTTCACATTCGTGTACCATCCAGAGTTATACGCTGCAATCTCCGGGACACTGTTTGGACCCTTGACATAGCCAGTCTGCTCCTTCTTGCGTGCTACGATCATTGCAAGAATGGCGTTGATTGTTTCGTCGTTGAGCCAACCGGTAGGTCCTCCCTTGCCGATCTCGTTTTTCGCCTTGATCTCCAAGGACCTGCCAGAACTGTCTTTCTGTGGCCACACTTTGCCCATGTCGTACCTCTTGAGCTCGACACCATCGGGAGTTGTTGCGAGCACTTTCCCGGCATCGGTCGTGCTCATGGCTTGAGATACCTTGGCAGCCCATTCTGGTTCCAGGGCTCTAATAAGCTGACTCCTCTTCTTCTCCGCCGCAGCTTCTTCCTCGGCTTTCTTCGACAGCTCCTCTCGAGCGATCTCCTCGTCGATCAAGAGTTGTGCAGCCTCGTCGGCCGCTTGCTTGCGAAATTTCTCGTGATCTTCGTCTGTCTGGCGCTGTGCTTCCTTCTTGAAATCCAGCCTCAGGTAGTTCCGCGTCTCTTCCGTCGTGACTGTTACTTGGCGTTCCTTCTCACGCAAAATGGTCTCCAGCGACCTTTTCGACTTGATAGTGATGCTTTTCGTCCTGTTGACGAGCGTGTTGATATCATTATCCCTGGTCTTTTGGCGGCTTGACAGAACTCTTCGATAAACAGGCACAGTCTTCGGGATTGTGTAGCCAGGGATGCGCAGGTCATCTGGCAATGGACAGATCACTCTCGATTTCTGAATCGCCGCGGCTTCTTCCATCGTCCGCGCGCGCATCATCGGATTTCTCACCGGTTCTCGGTATGGCCTACGCTCGACTTCTTCAATTCCGTGTAGCTCAGTATGATGGCCCCCCAGCTCGTTGTCGCTGCTTGCTGGCCGTGAATCTGGTGGAGTCTCCAAGCTATTGGATGCCTGTTGCGCCACGTTCGGCTGCTCTGGTAAGATAGACTCCATGTGTGTATTGGTGTTCGGTAGGGATGGCGACATTGACGTTGATGTAGCACGCTGCGATTTGCGCGCGATCCATGTGTCATCGTCATCGGATTCGAAGGCTCCAGGCACATGTGCTGGGCGCTCATCAAGCTCAGGGAGCCGCTGTGCTTCGTTATCGGCCATCTGTGAGGCAGCCACAGCTCGACGCTTGCGGCCAGTGCTGTTCGTCTCAACTGCGAAAACTTCTTCTCTTGCTGGCGATTCACTGTAACCGAAGATCTGACCAGCAACGGCGTTGAAAAACTGCTGCACGTAATATGCAAGACCGCAGACGAACATGCCACCGATGTGTCGTATAGTGCTGTGCTCTTCACTCCAGTCGTCAGGGAGGGATCTCTTCGTACACGTGCTCGATTGCTCAACGCCGATTCTAAGCGCCGGATACAGATCCGCAATAGCCGGTTGCTGCGAATACTTGAGCGAGTGTCGTGAGATGGGCGTGAGAATCTTGCGTGGCGGCGACGTGTCCTCGTCCGATGGCGACGTTATCGGCGAGACTGGTTCCTGCTCTTGCTGCACTATGGCTTGCTTCTGTTCCTGAGTAAGGGCGGACGGGTGGAATATGTGCCGCTTGGCAAATCTGGGGTTATAGAGGGATCGGCTCTGTTTGAAGGTGGTGAGATGGCGTGTTGATTTCAAAAGAGGGCTCACGGTAGCCAGGGATGCCAGACGCTCTCTTTCAAGTCTCTTCTCCTCGACAAGTGCTATTGCTTCCTGCCAAACTCGTGCTCGGGCAGCGTCGGCTATGGCCTTCTGTTCCTTGAGAGTCGCAGCTTCTGCTTCTTTTTGGGTGTCGTGGGGTTCGCGCCAGGCGATGTATGGACTCAAGTCTTGCACGGTGGGTGTCTGTGGCTGATAGCCCGCTGGCAGCTCTCCGTACGCTGTCGTGCGCTGCTTGAGTATACTCTTCGGTGGGTAGCGGAAACCGCTCGTGTAGCTTGGTTGATAACCTGGCGGTGGCTGGAACTTAACGTGTGGTATGGGAGGTGCGTCCGTCATGAGCTCATCGGGATCACCAGGGAGCTTGACCAAGGGTGGAGTCCTCGTCTCACCGGTGGGGTATACTCGCGGCGGAAGCGGCAGCTCTGGTTGTGGTATCAACGGCTGTTCTCCTCCTCCTTCATCTTCCTGCTCGTCTTCTTCCTCCCCGAACTTGCCAGATTTGCGCTTTAATTTCGGTCGCGGCGGCGTCGGGGTAGCGAACTTCGTCTTGTACGTGAGCTTCACGTATGTGCTCTCGGTGGCGGGTGACCAACGATGACTCTCAATGGCGTCAAGCTCCTCGCGACCATGCGTGCGCATACGCCGCCGGCGAGTCTGCATCGGCGGCGACCGGTTGATTGGTACCACGCGCAGTCGCGGTGTAACTGGTGAAGCGTGATGATGATGATGGTGACGGTGTCGAGCAGTTGTGCGGAGGGTATGCGAGATGGATGTGGAAAGTTGTTGTTTTCGCGTGTTTTACAGTGATGCGTAGGTGTAGTTTGTTTGGTGGGAGTGACGTTGGTCGCGGCGCATTGAAGGTTGATGAAGCTGGACCTTGAACTCCAGTGTGGACCGCTAGCTCGGCCCGTTCGGCAGCTTTCTTTAGAGCTAGAAACAGCAACACATGTATATGTACTTCAGCGACACCGTCATGACAAGACATCCCATCATTGGCAGGATTGCTGCTTAGGAAGCGAATGCCTGATGCATTATGAAGTGAAAGGCCTCGTCCACGGTATACTGCTTACGACGCGTGGGGTTAATAGAGAAGTCGCATTCCATCGCTCTTCCCCGATCTGGTTGCAGACTGGAGCTCAGCCTTATGGCACGACTAGTCCGCATCCGGAGCTGTGTCTCAGAAATGCATACCTCAGGCCGCTTTCGAGTGCCCCCAAGGTTACAAGGCTCGTCTTTCACATGCGACAAAGCTCTCACGACAATGTGAAGTTGCTTCCCCATTGATGCGGCGCGCATGTGGCTCTTTCCCTTCATTGTCGCGCCTGCCTGTGCTGAATGCAGGCAACCTTCTTGTCTCGGGCACGTGCCTGATGATGCCGCAAGCCATCCGGTCATTCAGCCATTTCCCTCACCGCATCGCATTGTACCACCTCAATTGCAGCACTACCACTACTCTTCCCACCTACACCCTCGCCTGAGCCAGCGTCTGGAGACATGGCCTTCTTGAAACGCCTCTCAGACAGTGTGTGGTCATATGTTTCACCGCGACGCACCTCCACCAGCGACATCAATGTCTTGCCTACGCCTGCGACGGACCGGCCAGTGTTCAAGAAGCCACCATTGCCCGGCGCCCGGCGAGCTTCGGCTGATGACTGGTCGAAAATCGCAAGGTCCATGAGTCCGGGCGAGCGGATTGGAAAGTGGAAAGTGCGATCACCAGCGAGCATACCCACATCAACCACAGCTGGCATCAAGAGGAGGAGAAGCAGCAGCAGCTCGCTCGCGCAAAGCCCCACCTTTGGACGAAAGAGGAAGATGTCCCGAATGGACATCGACAACGAGGGTGAACGTGCTGTGGACGAAGTCATGGAGGATGATTACGACGACTTCATGGACAACACCTCAGTGCGACAATACTCCAGCCCGCGTAGTCACGGGACCGAGACGCCGTCCCTAGAGGAATATGAGGAAGATGAAAGCATGTCTGTGGACAACTCCCTGGTCGTCGGTGAGGACGCGTACGTTCCACAGCGCAAGGTCATCAGTGTGCCTGAGGAACATAAAGAGCGTCACATTTCCTCTGAAGAGTTGCGGAGCCAAGGCTGGGATGATGATTATATCATACTGATCCAGAAGATTGCAATGCGCGGATACGAGCCGGTCTTGCCTGCGTACATGAAGTTCGAATACCGCTTCCTCCCGGATGGTCTTTTCGAAAGGGAGGACGACGCTTTCATCGCCAGCATCAAGCAAGAGCATTTCAAAGCCAGCAAGGCATTGGAGCGGCTTGTCGAACTTGGAGGTCATGTCAGAGATCGCATCTTGATCAATGGGAACGTCAAGCCCGAGGAACAAGTGCGCCGGCAACTGAACTCCTACCTGCGTTGGGCGCTCGACGATGCTGGACTTGACAAGCACACCATGATTCCTATCCTCGCGATGGAATTTCAGCCAGCAGGTACTGAAGCCGCAGTCCTTCGGGCCAAGGCCACAGCGAAATGTCGGCATCTCGCCACTCGCTACAAGAACGCTCTTCGCGTCACGCGCTCGATCGAAGCCTCCCCGGCCTCAGACGGTAGTCACATATCATACCCGCTCCCCACATTCTACTCTATCATCTCGTCACATGCGATCGTGGCAGTAATGGCTTATCGACCTGAGCTCGATGACGCGGAGGTGACTCCCATGGCTTTCTTTGACTTTAAAGACACGAACTACGACGTGTGGAACTCTTTGGCGCTTGCGATTGTTATTTGCCATGTGCGTAATGTCCAGATGCGGATCGCGAAAGATACTGGATTGGGTACAAGACAGGGTGGATATGGAGAGAAGGAGGAGATCGCAGAGCTGGATCCTGACTTGTGAATGATGATGATGATTATGATGCAATGGCGAGGATTGTTCGACGCTTGCTGGGCGTTCCCGTTCATCTCGTTGTGCTTGCTGTTAAGATACCCAACACTGCATATTCTTGCCTTGATGAGATGTACAAGACGATTTGTGTCCAACTCAAGGTTCTCCATGCCTGACTTCGTTTTGACACAGAATATGGGCCTCGCTGTGGAAGTCTCAATGTTCCGCCTGCGACATAAGGAAGAAGTTCAGGTCACAGCTTTCGTATCCCAGGTCCATGACCATCGCGACATATAGGAGGCAAAACAAGGAGCACATCATCCATTCTCGACCTCCTACTGAATTGCTACTTCGTGACATGAGCACTTAACGCATCACAACCCGTTCGATCCCCAGACACCATATCCATGAGCACGGCTCAGGCTCAGGGTTCATGAGATGTCAGCATACCCTCAAGCGTTCGTGTTGTTGGGTCGCACTGCACGAGATCTTACCACCGGCTCTCCAGATTGCCTGACAGAAATCTATCCCTTAAGCCCCGCCGGCAGCGTCGTCTCCTGTATTCCAATCCAGCAGGACTCATGCCAACCCAATTACTTCACCATTCCGTACCCAATGGCCATGTCTAGGCGTACAGGAGAGCTTACTTCCCTCTTTCTCCTCTCCCAGTAAGATTCATGGAAAACATACTTGCAGCCTATAGCAAGTAAGATCCCAAAACACAAAATAACTGGCTGGACGGCAGGACCGTGGACTCGGATGGCACATACTCTTCATTCTGATCGCTTATGCTCCAGGACTGGCGCGTTCATGATGCTGAGATTGACCAATCTGCCAGCATCAACGCAATCTGATGCCAAGCGTCCCTAATTGAGGCGACTTCCGGATACCAAGTGATAGCTCCGCAGTCGTCCAAGTTTGCTCTGTCTTCATCCGTAGCATCGCGCCTCCGCTCTAGGGAATAGATTCGAGCGTCGTCCAGGGCTGCATATCGGCGGGAAGACTGATATGCCATGGGTGGTCCGTGCTTGTGGGGCACAGAAGGTCTTAGCCACACAGCACTGGCTGCCCGCATCGACTTGTCCATCTTGATTGATTGCACATGCCTTTTGCCCAAGACCCTAGGATCAGTGAACAGCAATAGTATGGGCAGCAACTCGTCGAAAGCTGAGCCCAGCAAAGCTTCAGGCGATGATGCTAGCAGCTCATTAGATGAGAAGCACTTGCCAGATGAAAAGCATTCGCAGGACGAAGAGCACCTGTGCTTCCTCCCAGCATACTCTAAGCACCGCGCAGGAGATGTCCGTTGGGAAGGATACCTCCATCACGTTCTACTCCACCGGACAGGCTCCTCGCACCCCTTCGACGATACGCCTTGGCAAAACGATCCCGATGGTACCAAGAAACACGATACCGATGCTCTCTGTCGCAAAGATCCGATCGGCTACGCGTTCTGGATGTGGCAGCACGAAACCAGTGGTGCACGCGGAGAACAGCCTCATCTCATGCCGACAGTGAATTGGAACGGCGTCTCGAAGATTGGAGATCTGGAGTCTGTTTCCAAGGCATACAGCACAGGCAGCGAAGGCCAAGTCGAAGAGAGGTTAGCGGTGCTGAGTGAACAACCTCGATCTTGCTTCAGCGACTTTTGTGTTTCCTTGGTCTCTAGGACAGGAAATTGGAGATTCTGGCGATTTGTTTGAGAAGTGTTCAAGCAGACATGATCGTGGGGCCATATTTGTCCACACGTCCCTTCAGAAGTATGGCGGACAAAGTCGATAAGGACTCTGAGCCGGAGCAATATGGAGATTTGAAGAAATCTCAATGGGTTAAAACTGTTGGTTGGATATTGTTCCCCCCTTCGGTGGAGCTCAGGGATAGCTGTTGAAGCTTGGTGTACCGTCGCACCCATAAATGCGCGAATTTGAACCGTATTTCTTCTGGTCCTCACGCCTTGCTGTTGAGAACGCCGAGCTGGAACATCAGCGGGCGCATCTGACTCGGTGGACGGAGCTGAATGAGGCAGTTGAGGCGCCAACAGTCCTCGCAGAGATGAGATAGTATATTCATATATGTAACATGCAGATTCAAGCGGCGTGAAGGTGAAGTTCAAATTCTCCGAGAGGGGCGCACGGACCAAGCTTCAGCATCACTTCCGGTCGTAGTCTTTCCGAGCACTGAACCGTCACATCACATTGCCGTTCTGTATACATACATCATACACATCGTGGGGCATTAGCACGGCCCAACATTGGTCAAGCATTTTCGGTCATCGTCGTCGCGAAGCTCGTTCGGAACAACTATGACCAAGAGGCTAGAGCAGACAACGATCAAGTTTCTGTCGTAGTTTGTCAACGATATATGCAAGAGTCAAAGTACGAGTACAGGCCATGTCGATAGTTGGTATATCTGAGCTGTCGGATGCTATTCTACGTCCAGACGCGGGCGAATATCAGGACATGGCCAATCGCCGCAATCCAAGACATTCCAGCTTCGTGGTGGTCGACGACCGGCCCTCTAAGCGCTTCTGCTGCAGAACTGCTTTTAACTTGCGCAAGGAATGCGTAACGATAACTGGCAATTTCGTGGCTCCAAGGATTTACGTCGACGACGACTCTCCTGATCCTACCTCAATTCCAGAAAGACAAGGTAGTACATTCTTGCCAGGCCAGAGCGACAGCGACGTGCTTGTAATTGGGGCTGGATTACTACCCGCGTCTGGGGTCATATTTGCTGGTATCGATAGCGATGGTCGTCTAGACTACATTCAAGCCACTTATATGACTGGGTCAGAAGGCTCTATACATGCGTAGCTGAATGGATGTGTAGATGTGTAGAGTGCGATCAATATTGGCGACGCTATCGCGTTTGGGGAGCTAGGGAGTACAAATGCCGAATCTGCCGAGCTTGATGGTGACAAGAAAACGAAACATATTTTCGCTGGAGCTGATAACAGCAAGTTGACGGCTGGGTCATCGCACTAGGATTTCCGGACGCTCCTCGCCGCGAGGTGCATCTAGCAGACATGAACGCTGACGGCTGGGATGACTACCTTGCTATCGACGGTGCTACAGGAGCTCTCTACTGCTACTTGAATCTGGGACCAACTACTGACGGCGCATGGAGTTGGCGAGTCGCTCGTAGTACTGCCAGCCGCTGGGGTGTGGAGAGGTGAAAATGCAGCTGATGGTAGAAGAGGAACTGGCCGTCTTGATGAACAGAGACAGGCATCAGGGTTGAAGCCGTTATGACGGACACAATGCGAGCCGGGTGTACAAGACTCCATTTTTCGGGTTGGCAGTATGCATTGTTTATGAGTGAAGGATATGCAGGGCGTTGTCGTCCCTTGAAACGTGGAACGAGTAAATTGAAAGACTGATGCCTATAGCATATGGAGAACGAAGCTCTTGTATACGGGAGACGCTCCAGGACCAATAGACCACCCAAGACGGTGTGGATACCAGACAAGGCTATGGTTGACCATACAATATCACGGAGGCTGGGAGTACGTCTAGCTATCCCATAGGAGGAGAATCCCATGGGTCGTAGAGCGCAGATGTCCAGCCCTCAGCTGCACCAGCACAGGGCGCATATAGAAAACACAACCTCCGAGATTCTCAAGATATCAAGGCTCCCAAATTTTCTCCTCTTTCTCCTGTAGACCAAGCAGTCCCACTCTACCAACGCTTCACAATTTGCACAACGGCAACAGCAGTAATGACAGACTCTGAGTGTTCCACCACGCCCGACAGCACGTTCTCCATTATGAACGACGATAGCTCGAACTTTACATCGTTGGACTCGATTACCAGCACGTCCTTAGCAGCCAACTTGGAGGCTCATGACGGCCTAGACTCTGCTGTATGCGCCCCAGACATCGAAGATTGGCTACGAGATATCCTATTGCAGCAGGGTATCACAGTACAACCAGAGAGCCTCATGCGCACCAACGTCTTGCCTCCGGGACATCAGCGCGTGGTCCTGGAATTGGACGAAGCCGGCGAGGTTGAGCAGAGCTCCTTCGACAACAGCTTGGAGTCTTGCGTCGGCACAGTCGGCAGCGATCGTGTGTACTTGCACGATGGAATCGAGGATGCCGCCCCTATATCCACTACGGACCATCACGAAACCGAGCAAGAAGACCACAATCGACAAGCAATTAAGGAGGAGGAAGGCGATACACTGATGCGTGACTCTCCCAACGGCCAGCGCTGAGCCATACTGGCGCCATGAAACGGTCGAAGCGCAAGAATGGAGATGTAGCTGGGACAGAGGGCGCATTCCAGCGTGGAAGGTAGGGCATTCGAGCGTATATCGAGGTGTTGGGGGCAAATTCGGTTCGCTCTGAGGGTGGTGGTGGATCGAGGTGATGCTTTCATTTGGTGATATGTAACGAGAATGTATAGGTCTTAGGATCGCAAGTCTCCCATCCGTATGATGACCATGTCTTAAGTTGTACGTCGCTTTCTACTGGAACGACGAGCGCAGCCTCTGCACGTGCTGCCGAAAGGCAGGTATCCGGCATTGTGGCTCTATGAGGCTCGGCCCATGGCGGCGCGGCAGGATGGTGTACATCCGGCGTCTATCTTGAGGTGAAACAGGCACTCCGACGATCATGTCGTAGCCGCCAGCCTCGTCGTCTCGTTGCAACCACTCGTGAGCTTCGGACCATCGGCGACACAAGCGGCTTTGCCCCAAGCCGTCGACTTCCGGTCTTCGTGATTCGTCCGTGATGAACGATAGTGGCATACTGACGGCGCCACAATGGGCTATGGCTTCGGTTAGCCAATACCTTCGGACTCCAAAACGGCGCGCTATACATAACTTGATGGGAGGCAGGATACTCATAACGTCTGGGGCTTGGCCTCTACGGTCGTTTCTCATTCTGCACATTATCTAGCCTCTTCATCGCCGCTTTTGTTACACATCCCCACTCTCCTGTCGCAAAATGGTATCAGGAGTGCACGGCTGCTTACCGGCCACGTCCTGCCTGTTCCGACTTCCGCGACATTCGCTGAGCTGTGCGCGTGAGTGCAGTCTTTACCTCGCCTTTCGGGAAGCTATCGATGTCATAGTAGTTCGGCGAGATGTCTAGCAACCATTCAGGCTTGACGGCAGAGACTGTTCGGATGTAATTCTTGCTGGTGAGCACAAACTCATTGTACACGACCCATTCAGAGTCCTGACCAAGAACAGTCGATGGATGGAGCAGCACACTCTGATTGTCCTTGACTGTGACATATGTCTTTCCAGACGTGTCCTTCTTGGCAACCTGCATGAAGAAACCTGACACCAGTGCACGACGAATGTTGGAGTAATAGTTCTTGTCCGTGAACGGCGTGGAAACGAGCTCGACCTCTTCGCGCTCCATGATGCGCTTGAGTTGCATACGAACATTGTCTGCTTGCTGCAGTGCTCGGAAAGAGAGGAAGTGGTCGTGGGTCCATTGCTTTGGGTTTGCCTGAGCTTCAGGTGACTTGAAGGCGTGGTATACGTTGAGCATGGTCAGGTGATCTCCATCCTCGTGGGTGAAAAGCGCCTTCATCTCGTCGGCACGCTTGCGCGCAGCGGCAGGCCTATTGAAGAGCTGCGGTACGGATAACAATGCTGTCAGAGACAGAATCTCGTTTGAGCAATAGAACTCGGGAGAAGAGATGAGCATGACAGCCAGGGCCGGGTCAAGCGGGAAGTCAGATGCGAGCTTGCCAAGCGCGGTCAATTCTCCTTCGTCGTCTAAGCATGCCAGGTAGTTGAGCTCTTCCAACGCACGCATTAGTGTCTCTGGCGCAGGGGGATCCATCAGATCGAAGTGCACGAGGTCATCCACGCCTAGCTTCTTCAGCTCCAGGACTGTGCTTGCCAAGTTGGAGCGGAGGATTTCGGGGTACGACTGGTCTATGAGCTCCTTCTTGAAGGCCTCCTCGGTATACAGACGGAAGCATTTTCCAGGCTTTGTACGACCAGCACGACCGGCTCTCTGTTGTGCGGAGGCCTTGCTAATAGGCGAGACAAGAAGAGATTCGACACGAATACGAGGGTTGTAGACCTTTTGCTTGCTGAAACCAGGGTCCACGACATATACAATACCGTCGATAGTGAGCGAGGTTTCGGCGATATTGGTAGACACGATGACCTTACGGCCAGCCTTGCCACCTGGCCGAAAAGGAGCGGGTGCCGGCTCGAAGATCTTCTGCTGTTGTTGAGGAGGGAGCGTGCCGTACAGAGGATAGACCTTGATTGGACCCGCACCGGCTTCGCGGGTCATCTCGTCAGCTTCCATGTTGATCTTCCTACACGCATCTTCAATCTCCTCTTCTCCGGTCAAGAATAGCAGGATATCGCCTTCAGGTTCGGTAGCGTGGATCTGCAGGACTGTCCGTATTGCGGCTTCGACGTAATCGCGCTCTGGTTCAGGTGTGTAGAAGATCTCAACAGGATGTGTGCGACCTGGGACAGCCAGTAAAGGCGCATTGTTGAAGTATTTCTGGAATTTCTGCGCGTCGAGCGTTGCAGACATGATTATGATTTTGATGTCCGGTCTTCGTCCGACAACCTCCTTCAATAGACCCATCAGAATATCTGTTGCCAGTGTTCTCTCGTGAGCCTCGTCCAGAATGATCGTGCTGTAGCGCTTCAAGTCGTGGTCGTTCATGGCCTCTCTTAAGAGCATACCATCGGTCATGTACTTGAGTATCGTCTTCTGACTTGTCATATCTTCGAACCGAATGCTGTAACCAACTTCTTCGCCCAACTTCACATCCATCTCTTGCGCCACACGTTGCGCGACGGACATGGCGGCGACTCGACGAGGCTGGGTACATGCCACCATCTTGCCTTCGATCTGCGGTAGGTCGTCAAAGAGCACGAATTGCGGTATCTGCGTCGTTTTACCCGAGCCTGTTTCACCAACAAAGACCAGGATCTGTGTACTGTGGTACATGTCGAGGAACTCTTGCCGCTGCGCATGGACAGGCAGGTTGCGCCGTGTCTTGAGGATGCCAAAGTAGCGATCGGAGAGACTTTCGCCAGTGAAAGGGTTGGCAGGACCATTTTCAGCAACCTTGGCCATCTTGTCGGTGCTGGTATGTCTTGTCCACTTGCTCAGATCTCCGCCATTGTATGCGCCGCCATTCGAGCTGCCGTTTGCGCCGCCATTGTTGTACATATGGTCGAGGTACGGGTTGGCGCGGTCGTCAGATGTCTTCACCCGCTTGAAGCGCGATTTGCGAGGCTGCTCGTCTTCGGCCATGCCGTTCGTGCTTTCGAGAGAGGTGGAACGGTGAGGTGAATGTTTGAATGTCACCTCGTCATGTAAAAAAGTCTCCAACCGAAGTTCGGGGTCGCGATCGCTAGCGTCGGCTACTTCCTCTAGTGCAGAGTCTAAATACATGGTGTAATTTTCCATTGCTCAAAGACTTCACTTCGCCAATTCCCTTGACATCCTACGTACTAGGCTGAGTACAACATGTCAGACTACGGAAATTCTTCGCCTGATGAGCCTGTCACCATCCTGTACATCGGCCAGCATGAGTCGCAAAGGACGGAACCTGTGACGAACTTATTGCTAGGACAAGCTCAGTCTATGGGATATGACCTTCTCACAGCCCCAATCACCACCGAAACTTTTCAGTCCAGCGTCTTATCTGCACTCCAGGCTCATGTTGACCTGCTTAAAGCTGATCATCGACCGGAAGCCATTCCACTACCAGTCATAGCACCTTTGACGCCACAGGACACGGATCTGGGTCCAGAAGACAGCAACAGCTCTCTGATCGGCGTAGTCAGCCCTTGGATCGATCTCGGCTCTCCCGACCCACTGATTGCGCACATTAGCAGACAGGTCTTCAATCTCGAGGTCGCATATGCTGCATTCTGTGGCGTCAGCAATGTCGTGGTTCATGGGCCCATTCAAGGTTCCGACGCTGTACAATATGCCCGAGCAATTCTGGAGGGACTCGGCTTAGGTCCATATCTTCAGCTACATGTGCTCATGCCTATGAGTGGTGATTTGGAGGTCGAAGGTGCAGATACTGCACATCTGTCCGAACTTGCTCGGGCTCAGCATCTGCCAGAGCCCGCCGGCGAAGACGACGAGGATGAGCCGGATCT
The DNA here is from genome assembly GCA_002785985.1 of Microcyclosporella mali. Classification (NCBI taxonomy): domain Eukaryota; kingdom Fungi; phylum Ascomycota; class Dothideomycetes; order Mycosphaerellales; family Mycosphaerellaceae; genus Microcyclosporella; species Microcyclosporella mali. The sequence continues at coordinate 1,544,593 of NHNU01000004.1, read as the reverse complement.
GTTTACCAGCTGGGAGACGTGGAATACTATCACCACCATGTGTAGCTACAGCAGTAAGCTGACAGTAGGTATGTTTTTCTATTCTGTTTTCGCGGTATCTTACCCTCTCCTTCCTTTATGTGTTTCTTAAGGCTCGTGGACGACCGAACAGAGGTATGCCTGACGACCACAAGCTATTGAGCCAAGTTTGACGATTTCTCGCAGCGTTGGAACTGCCTCGCAATCTACCGCTTCTTTCGCTGCAATCGAGGTGGTTCTCTGAGCCCGTACGGCTACTCATGTTTCCCCACACGACCTTTCTGCGCAACAATAGAGGATATCCAGTCCTGTCCAAAGAGCATCAGCAATACCTGACTCGCTTCCTTCGACTTCGATTTCCTCCATGGGCGCTTCTCGCAGATGTCGACTCCATCCAAGACCAAAGCCAGTCCCGTGATGTTGCCGCACCCGAGCCAACCCCAGCGGAAGCAGCTCAGACGAAAGCCCGGAACTCAGCTTCACACATTCGCTACATGCGACATCTCCAACAGACGCAACCTGCCCGGCCTCCCATGGAGCGCTTTGGACAAGGGTACCAGGATTACATACAGTCACCACTCCAGCCTCTAACCGACAACCTGGAGTCTGTCACTTACGAAGTCTTCGAGAAGGACCCAGTGAAGTATGAATGGTACGAGCGAGCAATTGCAGCAGCTCTCAAGGACCTTCGAGCCAAGCTTGGTGAAGCAGTAAAACCTGTCGTTGCGGTAGTTGGCGCTGGTCGAGGTCCACTAGTCACTCGAGCACTTCGCGCCAGTCGATCAACCGGTATTCCAATCCAATGCTGTGCGGTTGAGAAGAATCCGAATGCATACGTCTTGATACAGCGCCGAAACATGACAGACCCACTCTGGAACAAGCAAGTCTTGATCTACAAATCCGACATGCGAAGATGGTCAGGCCCTAGCATTAATGGAGAGATCAAACCCGTCGACATCATGGTTTCTGAACTCCTCGGATCTTTCGCGGACAACGAATTGTCCCCAGAGTGTCTTGATGGCGTTCAACACGTTCTGCACCCTGATCATGGTATCAACATCCCACAGAGCTATAGCGCCCATCTCACACCGATCGCTACACCACGTCTGTACGCAGACTTACTCAACCGGCCAGGCGATGACATTGAGAAATGGGAAACGCCAGCAGTCGTCATGCTGCATCAGTTCGACTATCTCTGCACCACTGTCCAAGATAGTGCCGTTCCCGTTGTTGGTGAAGCGTGGTCATTCTCCCATCCTGTCTCTACGCCAGTAATTGCCCAAGCTTTCATCCGCGCAGGCGGAAGCATCGATGCCGGTGGCTGGACAGGGGGCGATGGTAAGAATGAGCACAACGTACGATTCTGTAAACTATCGTTCAAGGCGAAAGAGCGAGGAGTCTGCCACGGTCTCGGTGCGTACTTCGAGACCGTTCTGTACGCCTCAGAAGATGGCAACAAGGTGGAGTTGTCCACGAACCCAGCGACTATGGAAGAGAAGAGCAAGGATATGATCTCATGGTTTCCGTGCTTCTTCCCGCTCAAGGTATGAGTTGCCGCTCGTCTATGGCTGGAAATTCCACTAACAAGTTTAGGCACCGCTACATACTCCTGGCGATGCCGAGATTGTCGTAAGCATGTGGCGGCTGACAGATGATCGCAAAGTGTGGTACGAATGGATTGTTGAGGTCTTCGCTGTGGCAGGAAAGAAGAAGATGAGAGTCGGAGTCTCAGAGCTGCACTCCAGCCGCAAGAATGGCTGTCTGATGTGATAGCTGTTGGAGTCGAGAGTTCAATGGGTGAGGGAATGTTGGCATTGCTTCGATAGCTCCATCGAAGGGACCATCAAGGTGGTAGTCGTCGACTCCGTTACTGGTCTTCAAATCGAGCTTAAAGCGACTTCACTTCTCTTCCACACTCTCCGTTCACACCTCCATTAGACTTTCCTTCGCTGAGCCACCATTAGTTCTCAATCATAGAAGATTGTCATCTTCTTGGCGTGAGTTTGAACAGATAGTCTGGCACCCAAGGACCTCCTTCAAGTCGAATAAGCCGCCAAGGTCGTGGATGCCTGCGACTCTACCTCATTACTTTTGTGAGTCTTCTGCGAGCTTCTGATGGATCGTATACAAGCCAGGCTATGCATGAACACCAAGAACGAAGAGACGAACTCAGCTAATGAAGCTGACTCGAATGGAAGCGACAGGATCTCTCTGTTGCGAGCCACACGCCATCAACAGCAGGTGTATACTCTCCAGTGCTTTACATTCGCGCGATCATCTACACTCCCATCAATGTTCCGCTTCTGTCTGTACAGAGTCGTATATGAATCTTCTTTGCAGATGCCGACACTGCTCGATGGACAACACTTCTGCATTAGGCAAGTAGCTGCGACATGGGTCAGAGACTCCGCGTTGACATCCTTCTTGACGCCCCTCTTTTCTACCCATGCAGACACCCGCACGACAGGAAGTGTCTTCCATGTCTGTCGAACGAGAGCTCTTCCAACCGACCGCTCTCCATAGGCGGAAAAGCGACCCCGCATGAGATCCCAGCAAAAGCGATGTAGAGATATATAAATCACGACAGGACGTCGCGGGCCGGGTTTCTCGTGCTGTCGGATCTGACACTTTTCCCCAAGATCACGCCTGAAGTCTTCGCAATCAAAATGATCGGTCTCCATCCTCTCATCGACAACGGCATCAAAAAGGGTTCCCCGGACTGCACAGGCGGTACTCTGACATGCCACTGCCTCCACGATCCCGTCACAGTCACCTTGACCTCCAACGTCGCCCACAACCACGCCTGCGGCTGCTCCAAATGCTGGAAACCCGGCACCGCCCTCTTCTCCATTGTCGGCGTGATCCCCACCTCTAACCTCCGCGTCTCCTCCCACGCCTCTAAACTGCGCATCATCGACACCTCGGCTGCCATCCAGAGGAATGCGTGCAGGGAGTGTGGTGTGCACATGTTCGGACGGATCGTGAAAGACCACCCATTCAAGGGTTTGGATTTCGTGCATGTGGAGCTGGGAAAGGAGGAGGATGGGTGGCAGGAGCCGCAATTCGCGGCGTTCGTGAGCAGTGTCGTCGAGCAGGGATTCGCGGTGGAGAAGATGGGAGAGGTGAGGGAGAAGTTCAAGAGGGTTGGATTGGAGTCTTATGATTGTTTGAGTCCGGCGTTGATGGATCTAATCGCGGCTTTTACTGCCAAGGCTAAGTGAGTCTCGCTTCGATGACGTGGATTTGGTCAAGTTTTTACTGACATCTCCTGGACCTAGACTTTGAGCGAAGGCTCGTTCGCGGATGGGGACGAAGGAACGTGTAGGGGAGGTGATGGCGAGTGTTTTTGAGAGCTCGTTGTTTAGTGTCATGCGCCACACTCGTCTATCGATATGACCATTGGTCTCTCCAGAATCAAGTAATTCATGATATTCGTTCCTGCATCGCAAAGGCTTGTTTGTTTAGGTGCTGTTCCGCCCAGAAATTGTTTATAAATGCACAGACGTCTATCTCATCATCCCGATCATTGATAGCCATATATCATGATGTGACCTTGCGGATCAAGTCCCCAAGGCTATTGACCTGCACGGTTTGTCAGCTTTCTATCAAATTTTTCAAGACTGTCAAACACTCACATGCGGCGGCTGCGTCAGCGTGAAATGGTTCCCAGTCATGTAATCATAAGTATTCTCTGCTCCGGGCAAAAGCTTCTCCCAGCCCTCCGACTTCAAATCTCCTCTTGGCTCCAGCAAGAATCGAGTGACTCGAACATTCATGTCGACCTCCAGACCAGAATCCGGAACACTCTTCACCAGACCCTCTTTCACCCAGATGAAATGCACCTTCGCCGGAACATGCGCTTTGGGCAAGGCATCAGGCCAATACCGGTCCACAGCGATGACGGTCGAAGCGAAATGCTGCACCAACCAATCCGGTGCTTTGCGATCACCAGAAGCACCCATTAGACCCTTCTTCGTCAACTCCTGCACGACTTGGCCGGGGAGAGCTTCGTAGTTCCACCGACAAGGTGAGTCGATCAATATCAGCTTCTCCACCTTCTCGCCCACCGCAATGAGCAGTTTCGACATCTCGAAGGCGTAGAAGCCGCCTGCAGACCAGCCACCAAGGATGTAAGGCTTGCCTTTCGGTTGAAGCTTTCGCACCTCATCGAACCACAGTCTTGCCATCCGCTCAATTGAGATGCCGTTGTAGTATTGAGCTTGTCGCAGGAAAGGAGAGTTGAGACCGATGAGGCAGACATCGCTGCTGATCTGGGGGAGTAGACCATAGGACCCACCGGCGCCACTGCCATCCGGGAACAAGAAGACTGTCTTGGATGCTTTTTCTGGTGAGCCTTGGAGGAGTATTGATAGGGTCGTTTTGGGCTTCGGGACACCTTCCCAGGGATTTGTGGGTTCCTTGTCGGGTCTGGTTGATGGTGGGGCGAGTTCTGCTCCGACTGAGTTGCCACTCAATAGCCCCTTGAGCAGACCGACGTTTGGATATTTGGTGAAGACATCATCCGGTATGTCCACGCCGACTTGCGATCTGATATCGGCTGCGGTAGCGGTCGCCAATAAGCCGGTAAGGCCGAGAAATTTCCAGGTTTCGTGGTCGCGGAAGGTGTCAGGCTCTAATGATATGGCCTCACCAATGATCTGAAAGGCCTGATCGACGTTTTCTTGAGAGCCCATCTCTGCGATGGAGATGTGAGGAAGATGAGCAAGAAATGTTTGTCGGGTTTGGAATGCCGTTGGTGAGGTTTGGGGGAGCCCCGAGAGATGCTATTTTGGGAAGCTTTTGGTAGAAACAGGCCGCCGTACCGCTGTCAATTCGGGCATTGGTCTTGCTTCCTTGCTCTCCTGCTTTCATCAAACATTCACCGCCCAACAACGCCTTTCGTGCTACTGTATACCGTGTCCGCCGTCGACTCAGTGACGAGCTCTGAAATCGAATATCCCACTGTAAGATCCGGTCCGCATGACCTGGAAATGACCAATACGCCGTGATCCGACCCAGCGCGTCGCAAGTTTCGCGACGCGTTCAAACCACGATACTACGGACCTCCATCTCAAACAGGATCTTGGTCCTCAGAGACCATAAAGCGTGATATTCGTCCCGCGCATCGCAGACGTCGCCCGCTGCGGTCCATCAGCTACCAACGCAGAGGAGTGCTCGCGTGGATAGACTCACCTGCAGATTCGCATCTGGGAGGTATGCTGCTCTTCTTCCAACAAGGCATCATGGTGTTCCAACGGATATTGCCAAGCGGCAGGCAATAGCGGCCCCAGTTGTCGCCGGCATGCGGAGTCCGACCTTGACATGACCTTTCAGACGACGTGGCCCATGGACCTGGCTAGCAATGCGCTCCAGAGATATGCGTGCTGAAGAATCACACGAATGCTTTGCTGGGCCTGCTGCAGGAGGAGCACACGCTCGGCCACATGGGCCATCCTGACAGATGTAGATGCACAGAGAATCGGAGACGGAACGAAGCCGACAAAGATATAAGTGAGGACGCTGGCTTCGAATTTGCTAATGTTGACAGTTCGCGCGCTTCATAACAAGGCACTTCTGGTAGGTCGCCATATCTATATACAGGAGCAGTCTGCAGTTTTCGCCTACAGGACAGCTCTGCAGCAATCCTGGACCTCAATGTACACATTTTTAGTTCTCGGGTTTTGGCTACAGTCGGTTGGGCTGAACTCGGCTTCACCACTTCAGGCAAGGTCAGTTCCTGCACGCAAACTCCAGCTGCATCTTTCGGACTTGGACTGATTACTCGACACTACACGACGCCGAATATCATCAATAGCATTCTCCAAATGCTTAAACCCGAGATGTCTTCATCTGACACGCCACGGTCATGGCTCTCGTGGCCTGCACGTGGTATTGCCGTGACCGAGGGCTGCTGCTCGCCTTCTCGGACTATCCTCGTTGACACGCAACGAGCTCCATGAAGGCAAAGCCGAGCAAGATACTCTCTCGCCATGGCCTGCTACAGTATTGCACTGTCCGACGGGCTTCAGAGAGTTCTCCAGCCTTGTACAGCATGTCTGACAACGTTTGGACCAAGCTGGCATGTTAGTCTTGCTATATCTACATATCAGCCATGCCCACTGTAACAACAACATCATCCCATCACCATCACCACCATCATCATCACATTGCATCTCAAACTCCAATCAACAAAGTCGACTTCTGCACGCTCACTCGACTTTCGATCTCTACCACATTTAGATAACCAACAAATCACTCAACACCTCAACCAGCCAATCAAGAATCATGGAGTCCACCCAGGAGATGCAATTGCTCGTCTTTGGCGACCAGACCGCCGGCTTCCATGCCTCCCTTCGACGTCTTCTCACTTTCAAGCATAAATCTCTCTTGAGCTCATTCCTCCGACGTTCGCACTTCGCACTGAAGCAAGCTATCGGCGCTCTCCCAGAAGAGCAGCGCACTGCGTTTCCCAACCCATCATCCCTTGCAGACTTCGTTGCTGAGTACGTCCGTTCAGCGACTCCTCACCCTGCTCTCGAGAGCGCCTTCCACTCCATCAACCAGCTCGGAAGCTTTATTTCCACCTACGAAAATGGTGAACGACCATACCCTACCACGTCATCTCAGGTCAAGACTGCCGGTATCTGCACTGGTGTGCTTTCAGCTGTCGCTGTGAGCTTCGCCAACAATGTCGAGGCTTTGATTCCCATTGCCGTCGAAGCAGTCCTGCTTTCTTTCCGCACCGGCATGCGTGCCGATGAGTTCCGATCAAGGATGGGAAAGGGTGAGAGCGAGTCGGCCTCGTATCTCCTCACTTGCCAGCAGGCTTCTGCCCACACCATCATCGCCAAATATTGCGAGGAGCAGCATATGCCCAAGAACAACTGGCCATACGTCAGTGCCATCTCTGCAAACTGCATCACCATCAGCGGCAGACCCAGCATCCTGCGTCAGACCATTGAGTCGACCGACTTGAAGAAGGCGAAGCCAATGAAGCTGCCCATCTACGCCCCATATCATGCCAGCCATCTTTACAGCGAGGATGACATTGATAGGATTTTGTCAGCGGCCGAACAAGAGATCTTGGAGCGTCGAAGCGCCTCACTACCTCTCGACTTCCCAGAAAGTGGGGACCTCGCTTCAGCATTCCGCAATGCCCTGCGCCAGATCTTGATCGAACCGGTAATGCTGAACAACATCTCCGATGCCTTTGCGTCTCAGGCTTTGGAGGTGGGCTGCACCAAGGCCACCCTTGTGCCTGTCGGTGCTACCGCACTTCAGGGCATGGCTACTGCGCTGGCCAAGGCTGGTCTGGCCAACGTGGAAGTCGCTGTCGACCTTGCTGAAGTCAGCAGAAAAGCTTCCCAGGGCAAGGCTACTGGAGACCCAGCCAACTCTAAGCTAGCAATCGTCGGTTTCGGAGGACGTTTCCCAGAGTCAGACTCTCTTGACGAGTTCTGGCAGCTCCTCCAAGATGGACGTGACGTCCACAAGAAGATCCCTGCTGATCGTTTTGATGCCGACGCTCACTGGGATCCGACCGGAAAGACGAAGAACACCAGCAAGGTCAAGCACGGTTGTTTCATTCGCCAACCCGGTCTCTTTGACGAGAAATTCTTCAACATGTCGCCAAGAGAGGCTGCTCAAGCTGATCCGGCCCAGCGTCTTGCCATCACTACTGCCTACGAGGCCATGGAAATGGCCGGTATGGTTCCTGATCGTACTCCGTCTACAAAGCGTGATCGTGTTGGTATATTCTATGGAATGACCAGTGATGATTGGCGTGAGGTGAACAGCGGCCAGAACGTGGACACATATTTCATTCCTGGAGGCAACCGTGCCTTTACGCCAGGAAGACTCAATTATCACTTTAAGTTCTGCGGGCCATCCTTCAGCATTGACACTGCCTGCTCATCCAGTCTGGCAGCTATCAATACCGCCTGTAATACGCTATGGAAGGGCGACTGTGACACCGCGATTGCGGGTGGTGTGAACATCCTTACCAACCCGGACAACTTCGCCGGCTTGGATCGTGGCCACTTCTTGTCTACTACCGGCAACTGCAACACCTTCGATGATGCAGCCAATGGCTATTGCCGTGCCGATGCCATTGGCACGATCATTTTGAAGAGACTGGAAGACGCTGAAGCTGATCGTGATCCAATACACGGCATTATCCTCTCGGCCAGCACCAACCACTCCGCTGAAGCCGAGTCCATGACCCGGCCACACACTGGCGCACAAGTGTCTATGCTCCACCACATGCTCAACCAGTCGGGACTGAATTCCCAGGACGTCGACTACGTTGAAATGCACGGAACTGGTACTCAAGCTGGAGACGCTACCGAGATGAGGACCATGCTCCAGGTCTTCGCTCAGGACCAGAAGCAACGTGGCGACCGCCCTCTGTACGTCGGCTCTGTCAAATCCAATGTAGGTCACTCCGAGTCTGCATCTGGTGTGACCGCCCTTATCAAGGTGCTGCTTATGATGAAGGCGAACGCGATTCCACCACATTGCGGTGTCAAGACCAAGATCAACCACAACTTTCCTACCGATCTGGCTGAGCGCAACCTCCATATCGCCTTTAAGACCACTCCCTGGGACCGCCATACGGATGGCAGACCACGCCGTGCATTCATCAATAACTTCAGTGCTGCCGGTGGTAACAGCTCCGTCTTGATCCAGGACGGGCCAGTTATGTCAGAGGTGCCAACCGAGGATGAGCGTGCTTCGCACGTCGTCACGGTGTCGGCAAAGACCAAGAATGCCTTGACGAAGAACCTTCAGTCCTTGTTGACTTGGACACAGCAGAACCAAAGCATATCCCTTCCTGCACTGTCGTACACTACGACTGCTCGCCGTATCCACTACAACTTCCGTGCGGCTTTCGCAGCCTCCGACGTGGCTGGCGTTCAGGCTGGACTCCAGAAGGCTCTTGACAAGGGCGATGCTAAGGTGGCCAAGAAGCGCAAGGTTGCTTTTGCCTTCACTGGTCAAGGTGTCTTGAAGAACGGCATGGGCAAGATCTTCTATGACAACTTTGCCCAGATCAAGTCCGACATTGATCAGTTTGACAAGCTTGCACAGGATCACGGCTTCCCAAGCTTTGTCGACCTCGTCAAGGGCGACGTTGCCGACATGGGCAGACTGAGTCCGGTCGTCACTCAGCTTGGTCACGCCGCTTTCCAGATGGCTCTCACCAGACTCTGGAAGGCTTGGGGACTTGAGCCAGTTGCTGTTGTAGGCCACAGTCTTGGCGAATATGCCGCACTTCATGCCGCAAGTGTCTTGTCTGCCAACGAGGTCATCTTCCTTGTTGGCACTCGGGCTACTCTTCTGACACAGAAGTGCACACCAAAGACTCACACCATGCTGAGTGTCAAGGACTCGCTTGCGTCGTTGCAGACTCGCTTTGGCAGCAACCTTCCAGAAGTCGCTTGCGTCAATGAGCCCAACAACACCGTCCTCAGCGGCACTTACGACGCCGTCGCTCCCGTTCTCGAAGCTCTTACCATGTCAAAGACCAAGTCTGCCCAGCTTGACGTTCCATACGCCTTCCACTCGCAGCAGGTCGAGCCTGTTCTTCCCGAGTTTCGGGAGAAGTGCCAAGGTATCCACTTCCAGGACCCGAAGATTCCATACATCTCGCCTCTCTTGAAGGAAGTTGTCTGTGACGGCTCTCGTCTTGGCCTCGGATACCTCGCAGATGCATGCCGCGGCACCGTGGATTTCAACGGCGCTGTGCAGCAAGCCATGCAAGTCGGAGCAGTCGATGCTCAGACCGTCTGGGTTGAGATCGGCCCACACCCTGTCTGCTCGCCGATGCTGAAGAGCATTTTGGGCGCCGACACTATTGCCGTGCCAACCACTTCTGCGAAGCAGGAGCCATGGAGCGTCCTGACCAACACCTTGGCAACGCTCTACTCTGCTGGCTTCGATGTCAAGTGGTCCACTTACCACTACGACTTCAGCTCTTCAGCTCGTGTAATTGAACTGCCAAGCTACGGATGGGATGCTAAGAACCACTGGATCGCTTACAAGAACAATTTCACTCTGCTCAAGGGAGAGCAGCCGACCATCAAGGCTGCTCCCGAGCCAGTGCCCCAGTCCACGTACATTCCTTCGAATTTCCGGCCCACGCAGTCTACTGAGCGCGTCGTGAAAGAGTCTGAAGGTTTCATTGAGGTTGAGTCCGATCTGTCGTCTCCAGCCTTGATCGGTGTTGTCTCCAACCACAAGGTCAACGGCGTCCAACTCTGCCCATCCTCACTGTATGCCGACATCGCACTGACCCTGTCAGATTATCTGGCCACTGAGGGCGATCTCATGACTGGTAACGTCGGCTTGAACGTCTCCGAAGTCAAGGTCACTCGCCCGCTGGTTGCGACTGGCAAGAAGCAGCTGTACCGTGCCTCTGCAACCATGGATGGTACCAACCAGAAGGTTCGCGTTCGCATCTTTAGTGTCACTGAGACCGGCAAGACCATTGGTGACCACTGTGAGTGTGTTGTCAAGCTGGAAGACAAGACTACTTGGCTCGCGGACTGGAAGCGAAGCGCATATCTGATCAGGAATCGCATCGACACTCTTCACGAATCAGACAATGACAACGTCAACGTGGTGAAGCGTAACGTTGCCTACAAGCTCTTTAGCTCTCTGGTCGAGTACGGAAAGCCATACCAGGGCATGGAGCAGGTCGCTTTCGACAGCACCCAGCACGAATCCTCCGCCCGTGTGCGCTTCCAGGCTGAACCATCCAATGAGTTCTTCTTCAGTGCTTACTGTATCGACAGCTTGGGACATCTTGCTGGCTTCACCATGAACGCTGACATGGCCATCGATTCGTCCAAGCAAGTCTTCATCAATCATGGTTGGGACGCTATGCAGGTCTCCAAGAAGCTCTCCGCAGAGGCTACATACCATACATATGTCCGCATGATCCACCTTGGCAACAAGCTGTACTCTGGTGACGTCTACATTCTTGAGGGCGAGGATGTCATTGCCCTCTACACTGGCGTCAAGTTCCAGGGTGTGCCCCGACAGGTCCTCGACGCTTTGAACCCGAGCAAAGCCTCAACGCCCGTCAAGGCCGCATCTAAGACCACTACTGCTCGCACTCCACTCCCGAAGCCAGTCGCTGCTGAGCTTGCTGCGTCCGCGAGCACCATCGCAGAGCGACGACAGCCTGCTGCTCAGCCTGTCGAGGCACCGTCCATCCCCATGCCTCAGCCAAGCAAAGCACTTGCTGCTCTGGCCATCGTGGCCAAGGAAGTCGGTGTCGCTGTCACTGAGTTGACTCCTGACCTCGCTTTCGAGGACATAGGTCTTGACTCGCTTCTCAGCCTGACTGTTGCTGAGTGCCTTCGCGAGGAGCTTAGTCTCGAGGTTGACAGCTCACTCTTCCAGAGCTACCAGACTGTCAAAGAATTGACTGCGTATCTCGACAAGCTGACCGGGTCCGCCACTGCATTGTCGACCTCCTACGCTCCCAGTTTCTCTTCTGCTGAGATGTCTCGTTCGTCAAGCTCGTCCGCGAGCGAGTCGTCCAGCGTGCGCTCAGGCACACCATCTGAAGCATCGACTGCCGCCACAAGCATTGCTCCCAGCGCTTCAGCAAGCAACTGCGGCGATAAGACAGAGCAGACGGCGTCCAACAGCGAAGTCATCAATGGCATCCGCAATGTCATCGCTGAGGAGATTGGCGTCGAGATCTCCGACATCACGCCCGCTACTGATTTCACTGAGCTCGGCCTCGACTCCCTCCTCGCGTTGAACCTCACCAGCCGCCTACGAGAGTACCTCGATGCTGATATCCCATCTACGCTCTTCACTGACTGCACCACGTTTGCTGAGGTGCAGAAGGCGCTTGGGATTCAGACCGCTGGCGCAGCCGCTCCGACTCAGTCGACCAAGGTACTTCCGCCCGCCACCTCTGTTCTGCTCCAAGGCTCACCTTCGACTTGCAGTAAGAAACTCTTCCTCTTCCCTGACGGCTCCGGCTCTGCGTCCTCTTATATCAGTCTGCCCGCTATTGGAAAGGATGTCGCCGTCTACGGTCTGAACTGCCCTTTCCAGAAGAACCCCGCTGAGCTGGAGAAGACTCGTCTTGATGAGATGACTACCCCCTATGTCAATGAGATCCGCCGTCGCCAGCCTACTGGTCCATACTACATCGGCGGCTGGTCTGCAGGTGGTATTTGCGCCTACGACGCCGCTCAGCAACTCGTTGCTGCCGGTGAGAAGGTCGAGCGTCTCCTTCTCCTCGACTCTCCCTTTCCTATTGGTCTCGGCAAGCTCCCTCCCCGTCTTTACAAGTTCCTCGACTCCATGAATGTTTTCGGTGAGGGTGCCAAGCCTCCCCCAGGCTGGCTTCTGCCTCACTTCCTCGCTTTCATCGAGTCTCTCGACACTTATCGCGCTGTTCCCTTCGCTGCTGGCACTGCGCCTCAGACATTCGCTATCTGGGCTGCGGATGGTGTCTGCAAGAACAAGCCCATGCCAGAGATTCTTCCCTCAGACCCCAAGGAGCTGACGTGGATCCTGAACGACAGGACGGATTTTGGACCCAATGGCTGGGATTCGCTGGTACCGGGCGCAAATTTCACCTCGAAATCCATGCCCGGCTGCAACCACTTTGATATGATGAAGTCCGGAGCTGCGCAGCTTAGTGCGCTCATTGCGGAGGGTTTGAGATAGATGGCTTTCTTTTTGTTTAGAGTTGGTATCTGCATGACAAGGGTTTCTGGTCTGGTTTCGATGGGATGCATATTCTGTTGATTTCGTTTGGAGTTGGGATATGGGTTGTTGGTTGGTTTGGTCTTGCGTTTGAGCGAGCGATTCTCCTATGTACACAATCTCAATTTGAACATGTTTTTTGAATTAATCTCTTACCACCTCTGTGATTGTCTTCTTGCACTGCTCTTCAAAGCTCTGTTTGCCCGAGACTTGCAGACTTGTCGGCCTCGTTTCGGTGCACTCCAGTTTCCGCTCTTTCTCTTCGATCATCCTTAGTTCACATTCCCATGATCCATCGCCAGCCATATCAAACGCTATCACAATACGGGAGATAGCGCTTGGGCGTTCGGAAGCAGAAATTGCCGTCTCACGCGGGAAAAGAAGTGTGAGTACAGTCGAGATGTGTTGCATGCCAGGCGTTCGACGACATGGTAAGTACCGTGGAGGGGTACCCCACTTACGGACTGTGCGAGATCGCTGCATTACGATATGTTCGCTCGAAGGTTGAGCTTCTTGCTCTTCGCAATAAAGCTGTCAGTGTCAATAGAGCTGGAGCAAAGGATGTCGGCGGGAATTGGTTGAGCGCATTGCAGATGATTGCTATGTCCTGCAAGGCTGCTCGAATAGCGGAGAGAACGCCCTTCACTGATGGTTTGCTGCACGACCTTGATATATTCAGCGGCAGCCTATAGTCATCATGCGACATTGGACCCGATTATACGCAATCACCCTCTGAAACGAGCAGCCAACTCTAGCTACGAGCTGGAGCATTCACCAAGGCTTCTAGACTCATCGCCATCGTGGCAGCTTCAGTCGAGCAGGGGTACATGGACCACGACAGAAAGGACAAATATGAAGCTAGACTCTTCGCGCTGCATGCCGGGACATCTAACGCCGGAGCAGGAATACCTACATGAGTTCTTACCATAGATATCTTACAATCAGAGCACAGTTGATGGCGAGATGATTCTGTTGCTCGAACACGTTGGAGTGGTTGTGGTACTCGGTTTCATCTGCTTGCTTTGATAGTCACTATGACTTCGCATACTCCTGGCATTGCTGTGACGGAGATGCCGTTGAGTTCACTCGAATCTCCAGTCTTCCAGGCCCCCATATTCTGACATGGCACCGAAATTGTTTGTTTCATGACGCCGGTTCTGCGATCAGGGGTTCCCTTGGAGACACCCGTCACCCACGCCTCTTGTGTAACAATCGACCTATGCAGGGTCTTTGAGCTTCCAGGCCCACGCGACATTGATCTGGGAAGGTGAAACAAGGGTCTGTGATGTACGCTTCGATGATGATGAGGGTCCAGATCACAGTCAGACATTCTATGTTGCGTCGCAAAGTCGACAACTTCATCTCGAACGTAATGTACGCACGACAAATTCCTCACTCAGACCGGCATGACCACAATGCAAATTTCTCCTCACACCGTTTCAGCCCTCTCACCTCGGCTTTCATCGCCATGATTCGTCCGTCGGACTCTGCCAGAGAGCGAAGCGAGCAGCGAGCGAGGTGAATGAACAGCAGAACTTTTAACTAGTCATCATCGGTCAGGTGCCTGGCAGGAAGAGATCGGCTTGTCTCGTTTGGGTCGAGTGGCCACCGCGTGGTCTTCAGCCGCGGTTCAATGATCGCGCGACCAGCTTTTCGGCTGAGAATATTGGCAGCGCGAAGGATTCAATGAGAGGCTGTTTTGGATGGAGGTGAGCAATTCCTATGAACAACGTATCAATAGAAACAAGCTCGGTGCAGCGCGCTATGCCCTTACACATCTATCATGCCTTATTAGCCGGGAACCCCGGTGAGCGATTCTGGAGAGTGAAGGACGATGATGAGGAGGGAAGTGCTCAAGGGTCTCGGAGATCTATTTTGCAATTTAAGCTTCGCCCCCGTTCCACGCCTCGCTCGTCAACGGCTGCCAATGCACGTTGGTTTACTACTGTGCTGGCAGTCTCGAAGCGGTAAAGCAGAACGAGGAGAAGTTGCAAGCGGTCATGTGATGGTGAGACGTGTCACAATGCATGATCAAAGACGCCCCCAAGTCGAGCGGAACGAGGATATATCGTTGATCCATTCATCAGCAGGGATCCAGATGATGTGGGACGTCAATGTTGGTGACGACGAAGACGACGAAGACGACGAAGACGACGACGACGCTGATGATGATGATGATGATGATGCCGTGCAAGGCGCGGACAATACACGCGTGTGGGAGCTTGGTGCTTGCGTTGCTTGCTTTGCCCGACAGGCAGCATCAGCCGGGCCTGCTGCAGCACCGATTTTTCTTCTGACTCGCGAGCCGGCGTCATGATCGTTACTGTCGGACGTAGCGTAGGCATGTCTAACCGCTTGTGAACCTCGAACCAGCCAGATCCGCCGTGGCGCGGTCGAACTCGTCAGCGTCGTGCCGCTTTCCCTTCCCAGTCCTCAACGGAGCCTTCTGGACGATCCCGGTCTGGCTCATCCACAGGGGCTTGTGTTTGCGACGCTCCCACGCACTCCGTCGCTGCGGGCCGCACAAACCCCGACCTTCCCAGACTTGGACCCTTTCATTTGCGTGGCCAGGGTGTCTGGTTTGTGCGGGACGGGGTTTGTCGCAAGCCTTCCAATATTCATATGAATCCCACCTTCCCGTCGACACCTCTTTGATCGTTTCCTGAACCTCTCTGACCATAGACGTAGCCTTTTTGTACACCCTTCCATTCCAGCTTCAGACCATCGATCAGGTACAATCTCGGTCAACCCATGCTCATTACCACCGCCATGTCCTCTTCGAAATTCATTGAGATACTCGACGAACAACCAACCCCCTACTCCCGAGCAAATGTCTCCCTAGCCGATGTCCTCGCAGAGACTCGTCGTCGATCCGAGTCCCAGACTAGCCTTAGTGGCTCTGATCGATCCTCGTCTCCAACGTCGCCAACAAGCCCCTATCCTCCTCAACAGCCTGCTCAACCGCTGAAGACAAGGATCCGAGGTTTCTCGCTCATGAAGAACAAGACCTGAATGAACAATACCGAGCTTGAATCAAGGAGTTGGAGCTCTGGATGAAATGCACTGAGCGATATGTAATGTCTACGACCAACGTGCGCAATCGCAAGAGGGAACGATGCGACGACAACGAGGGCCACGGGAGGCGAGACAATTCGAGTTTATGGGAAGGTCTACAAGCGGCATGGTTATTCCATGAGCAATCGTTGGAACGACGACATGCCCTCGAGGTTGCCAGCGATCTCCTCCAGGTCACAAAGCTTGGTCCACCAGAGAACAACATTGTTTGCTGGTGCTGGACCAACATAGCCATTGCGCCCGCTCCCGTTCGGAGAATGAACTCTCGCGAGTTGAGGCATAAGAGCCACACCACGACAAGTTCACGTCACCACCCTCGCTTGATTTTGCGAGCTGCATAACAATGGTAGATGGCCGTACCGACTGCCGCGGAAAAGTCTGGGTTTGAGTCGGGCAAAAGCTGTGGCGACGTCACTCGGAGTGATGAGTGGGATGCACCCCTGCGAAGTTTCATGGGCAGGGGGTGGAAGATCAATAATGTCTGTGCTAGACTTGAATTGGATCTGTAATGCGAGAGGCAATTCACCACGTGGACGACAATATCCATGTCTCTCAACCGAATTTGAATTCTCATAATTTTCGTCGAGTCGCGTCCTGTTGTTCCTCCAAGCTCAACATCACACATTGCGCAGCGCTGCATGAAACAGACAGCGACGACGATGAGAGGGGGTCCACGTCTTGCTGACATCTCAAACAGTGAACAACCTGGCTTGGATTCTCCGCATCCCGAACTCTTGCCGTATCGTATCAATCTGTGAAGATCGATGATCCGAAACAATGCCCTGGGATATTACGGGGACTTGGGATCGCGAGAGGACTTCAACTCCAACCGGCACTTGGAGCACTTCTTGATCCTTGGCCCGAGTGCGAGTGTCCGTCAGATGGATGAAGTGCTACGGTGCTTCACAATGTACCTTGTAGACTGACTTGGCCTCGCATCGCTTAGCCGGTGAGACGCTCAACACTCTCAAACCAGGCGGAAAGCCATTGCAGAAGCGCTCACACTCACTTCGCATGACGCTCTCGTCGATATGTCATCTCCACTGAGCAGCTCGGGTGGCTCTAGCATGCCGGCTCAAGACTCCCACAGCTGAACGCCGCATTCGTGGGGCCACGAGGCATCAGGTACCGGTCGCAATCAAGATGCCAGTGTCTGCGTCTGAAAATGTTGTACACGACTATGCATCATCTCGATTCATACGCGGTCGTGCTTCTTCTCTTTCCATACAAGTCACTGCCCTGAATTTCTGCGGACGCTTTTGTTTCTATGCCATCGATTAAGGTTCGTGGCGATATTCCTTAGTTCGCTCCGAAGAGTTCTCCAAGACGAGGCTCAAGACAGACGGGAAGTCTGAAATATGTCGGAGCCGCCAGCAAAGTACGTACAACAGTAACTTCAGATCATTACGGAACCCCATCATCCTCGCCATCGGGCCTCAGTGCGGGAGCTTGGGCAGGACTCGGTCTCGCTAGAGCAAGCGAAGTCGCGACGACGAGCAAGCAGCAGGAAAAGCTGTCGATGTGATTGAGAGAGTCTTTGTTTTGCATAAGCAGTAGGGAAGGACTGTGACTGTTGATGAAGCTCGGGGGCTTCTCATCATAGTAGGATTGGTCACTACGCAGTGTTTTGTGTGTTAACAACATCTACTCTTCTTGTTTCTGCGAGAGATCACGACGCTGGGGAGATAGATCAACCACCTTTGTCTCTGCGAATCTCTGATAAACTGCTCTTGGCGATGCTTCATGCTCGAGGAAATGACTCCTCATGGCGAAAATGCATGGCGGACGCTGAGAAAGGCACGGAAACATCATCGAGTGGCATTGTACTTGTTGTACTCCGGCCGCTGTTGGTTCCATCTTGACGGCCACTACTCGCAATATCGACGCGCACGAGTCGACACTGACCTACTGCCTGATCAGTAGCGCGCTTGGAAACATCCTTGTCGAACAGCTCTATCAGTCCAAGGCTCTGCGCGAATGGAACTTCGAGACTAGGCTGAGACTTTGGCAACGAGTGGCCCATGATCACCCGGGTCCGATGCCGTATACATCTGTTCTGCATACAGTGAGAATACGAGCTACATAGTTACCACTGCTCCAGCAGACTGTACCTACCTTCACGTTCTACACCTCGCCAGCGGGAAGGACGACTATGCACGATGAGCTATAGCTGCCAGAGCCTTACAGATCAAAGCAGGCGTCACCGGGTTCCTCCAGGCCATGCAGCTGGACGAAGAGACCGAGACACAAACAGGCCGAACACGAGTTTCGCTGACTCGCCGGAACCATCGCCAGGTCATCATTAGAGCAAGCTCTTCACCTTTGGTTGCCTAGATGAGGGCATGACTTTTTTCTTCTTGATTGTTGCCTCCGATCATGTGGCGTCTATAGTGAGTCCAAAGGCACGTGGCCTGACATAACAGCCTGTTTGAGACCACGCAGGTTGGTGGTTGCTTCGCGAGTGGTGAATTGTTGGTAGTCGGGTCTTGAGAAGAGGGAATAAGGATGGAGCATAGCCGAAGATGGCAGTGCAGCTGGCTGGTGGTGCGATGAGAGGTCAGGTAATGGTGTTGATGGATGTGCTTCGATCATACAAGACGATTAGCATGAAAGACTGTCTGACAGGCGACAGATAACTGTCTGAGGGTATCGACATTGGCATGATCCAGACACTGACGCAAGACAAGGGGCTTGTACAGAGATCGTGATGCCGAGAAGACTTTGTCAAAAATCTGCTCTGTTTTTCGCAGTATCTATCTGTAGCAAGACACATTCCCATCCCTGAGACCATCTATGATCAGCCTGAATCCAGATCATATCGTGATATGCATAACCCAACTCTAAACACTCGTCGGCCGTGGGGACAACAATCATTTATAATAATGCTCATCATCAAACCTTGAGCATGAAGATCGCCAACCAACTCACTCAATCTTCAAAATCCTCCGACTTCTGCATCCAGAAATCGCAAGCCTCCTCAGCCCACTCATCAACCACCAGCTTCGCAGGAACACCACGTCTCGTGCCTCCCGCAGCTTCATCATTCCCTGCTCCAAAAACCATCGTCTTCCCACCCTGCACATGTGGCGTCCATGCCGGTCGTCCTGGAGCAATGGTGCCTGCCAGCTTATTCGGATGACCGGTGAGAATGAAGCTCGTGATGAAAGCATTGAAGAACCTCGCGATCGTCTCGTGAGTCGGGCTGACATTCCGCACAAAGGGCGACATTGCTTCGTAGAAGATCTGGTCGCCGTGGTTGGCGCCGCCGAGGACGGTCTTGTTGACTGCCCAGTGGTACAAGAAGATTGGAGCGTCCTGTGCGTGGCTTCCCAATTCTGCGGTTTGTCGGACCGGACAGACGTATGCGTATTGGCCGTAGGCGGCTTCGACGCGCTTGAATTGCGCTCCGATGCCCAGCTCGGAGATGTTCCGGACATCAACGTATGGCGACGCCGGGTCTGCTGCGGGATCTGGGTACAGCTCGACCAATGTCTTGAGATCTTCCTTGCTGAGCTGCGGGAGCAAAACGCTGAAGAACCTCCTGAATTCATCGTTGTCTTGCATCTGCTTAGGGACGTACATCGTTCCTTCGTTATGATTGAAGCCAGTCAGGATTGGGACCTTGTGCCAATTGCCAGAAGCCCAGGCCTCAATCGGTCGTCGAGAGATGATGTCGTTGTCGATGACAGGCTGCCAGGCCCATCGGACTGATGGGTTGTATTCGTCGAACACAGTCGTCTGGGCAGCTTGTACAGCTTCGGTCGAGGCAGCTCGTAAGCAATTCATGATGCTAGAGTCCTTGTCAGAGCAACCTAGCTCGGATGCGAACTTGTCGAATTGCACCTTATGCAGCTTCGAGTCGACAGGGTGGACAACTCGAGAAGTTGCACCTCCAGACTCAATGATCGCCTTGTGGAAGAGGGCTCGCTTCTCATTGACGTCCATGATATGGTGGCCGATGGAATGAGCGCCAGCACTCAGTCCAGCAATCGTCACATCATTCGGATCACCACCGAATTGTTCGATATTCTGCTGCACCCATTCCAGTAGCAACTTCTGGTCGTGAAGTCCCAAGTTGAGGTTGCCTTCCTTGGCAGTCACCTCGCTGTTCAAGAAGCCCAGAGCGCCGATTCGGTAGTTGAAAGATACTGCCAGGAAAGGCTCAGCAGCCCATGCAAGCATCGAAGCCGTGTCGTGCATCGCGGCAAATCCCCGATTGAAGGCTCCGCCATGGATATAGACGAGAACAGGCATTTTGGCTTGATGAGAGAAGCCATTTCTCCACCTGAAAATGTTCAGGGTGAGACAGTCTTCGCTCGCTTCTAGCCATGGCGTTCCGGGTATTCTGAGGAGTTGCTTGCCGGGACATCTATCGATCATCGTCTCAGACACAGGATACCACAAGCCATATGCTCAAACTCACCTCAAGGAATACTCAGTCGCATTGAACGTCCCATTGCCAGCAGGAACAGGCTCAGGCTTCCGAAACCTCCTCTCGCCCACCGGAGGGAGGGCATAAGGGATACCGAGAAATACTTCTATCGGCACAGGATGGTTGTTCTCCGGTAGAACTTTCCCCAGATATGTGCCCTGTGCCAGTGATACGGATGGTTGGGGACCATTCCAGATCGAGAAATTGAAGAAATCCTGCACCGCGTCGTGTGCTCTCGGTACGTAGTTATACATGGCGTAGAATGCCAGCATCGGGATGAGGAGATACGCGGGCCATGATGATGGCCGTTTGTATTGTCTCTGTGACCCAATTTCGTTCTTCAGCAGTGCCTTCTCCATGTTTGCGACGCCCAGATCCAAGGAAACGTCTGAGATGTGAGGAAGTGAAGAACAATTCTAGAAAAATTTCTAAAAATTGGTATCGTGACGACTCGGCATTTTGACGGCGTCGGCGTTCTCAACAGTAATCTGGAACGCTCGTTATCGCATTTGTGGAAGCGGGCACCTCCTCCACACTTCTCAACCACAGGGTAGGGGTCAAAATCTGTACTTGGCGAGACATGGGTTCAGATAGGCACGGCCAAACTCCCAAGAAATATTCGGGTATTGCAGTTCGGCGAGACGGCCGAAGTGTTGGAGACCTGATCAATAAAGATGATGAGAGTCGCAGTTGTTTATGGGGGCGCATTCGTCATTCCTGCAGGAGAGATACTGAGGATCCGTGAACGATGGCCACAACGGTAGACATGGAAGCGAAATCTATCGATATCGACGAGAAGCGACCCGCAGAATCCACACATTCGGTACCCGATCTGCGCAAAGGAGAGATTGTAGACCTGGACCGGGCTGAAATCTTTCTCAAAGACAACAACATCACCCACGATGATCTGAACGCCTTGCTCACCGATACCGAAGGGATCAAGAAGTTGGTCCGAAAGGTGGATTTCTTGCTGATGCCACTTCTGTGCGGGACATACCTTCTGCAATATGTCGATAAGCAGTCCCTCTCGTATGCGGCCGTCTTCGATCTGTTCGACTCGACCAACACGAATTCGAATCAGTATTCCTGGCTGATATCGTTGTTCTACTTCGGATATCTCTTCGCGGAATGGCCTGCCTCGTACCTTGCTCAGAAGTTGCCGACTGGGACTGTCGTCTCGGTGTCGATCATTGTTTGGGGCGCGCTGTTGATGCTCATGACCGCTTGTCACAATTTCATCGGACTTGCGATCTGTCGTTTCCTGCTGGGCTGCTTTGAGAGCTGCATCACTCCAGTGTTCGTCAATCTCGAGACAATCGTGGTCTTGCCTGTGTGCTAATACTCATCTCGCAGATTCATGATGATTGTGGGGCAATGGTACCAGCGGAAGGAGCAGTCTCAAAGAGCAGGGGCCTTCTACTGCTTCAATGGAGTGGGAGCGACAATTGGTGGTATACTGTTTTTTGGAGTCGGCCAAGCGAAAGGCTTCGAGATCTGGCGAGCGATCTTCCTCCTGGCTGGTGGCATTACTGTGCTCTGGGGGATAATGCTCTTATTCCTCCTGCCGAACAACATCATGACGGCTAAGCGGTTCTCGACGCAAGAGAAAGCCATGCTCATCGCTCGCTCGCAGCAGAACCAGACCGGAGTGTTCAACCCGACAATCAAGATGTCACAAGTCTGGGAGGCGTTGCGTGATCCCCAGATCTGGTTGTTGTTCCTCTTTGTTCTCCTCAACGAGACGGTAAATGGTGGATTGGCGAACTTCAGCAAGCTGATCATCAAAGGACTGGCCAATGGAGACTCGCTTCTGACGACGGCGTACGGCATTCCCACTGGACTCTGGCAAGTGTTCTTCGTCTTCAGCGGACCCTGGCTGGCGGGCAAAATCCCCAATGCGAGAACGTATATCATGGCTCTCTATATCTGCCCGACGATCCTCGCTACATCTCTGCTGTGGCAGGTGCCCCACACTGCCGAGCACAGCAAGGGTCTCCTGGTGGCATGCTACATCTGTGGCTCGTTTGTGGCATCACTCGTCATCGCATTGCAGTTGCCCGCGAACAATGTGGGAGGATACACCAAGCGAGTGACCTCCACGGCGTTCGTGTTCCTGGCCTATTGTGCCGGAAATATCATCGGACCGCATGCATTCCTGGAAAAGGAGGCTCCGACGTATAGCACAGGCTGCGCTGTATCGCTTGCATGTGCAGCCGGTCAGGTCATCGTGTCATTCTGCTTGCGTGCGTTGTTGATCAGGCGGAACAAGAAGCGAGACGAGATGTATGGGCCGCCACGACCAGCGGACGGCGAGATTGTGGACGAGACGGACTTTGAGAACCCCAACTTCCGATATATGTACTAGATCACACGTGCTATGATGGGCTATAGATGGACATCACATGCAGTTTGTGTCGAAGGTGCCGAGGCTTCATTGATGGAGTCGTTGATTTCTGATTGTTCCGTTCGCTTTTCGTCACGGTGTCTTTTCACATGGTTTCATTCAGCTGCCATAAAGCTTCCGTCAATATTTGATGGACAGAATACTGTACCACGGCGGTGGTACGGTGATACAGCGTATTTTCGGTGCTCTCGCTCCCCCTAAATGATCACGATTCGCATCAAATGCCTTCATCTGCCCATAAAGACAACATGAAACAAAGACACGGGCGAGATGTGCATGGAAGGTGCCGCCAGGATGGATCGTCGTCCGGGCCACTATGGTGCCACTCTGGCCTATCACGACCAAGCCGCACTTTCCACGCTTCGGGATGCACCGCGACATACATAGTGTCTTCATCTCAACACCACCTGTGTTATTCATGCAAACATCACCCATGCACTAAATACTCCTAGTCATTCACCTACGAATCAGCATTCCTGGTAATACATACAGGCGCCTGTCGCCATGCTACACCAACTTGTCACCGTCGTCGAGGATACCCAAGGCCTCGAGAAATCGTTACGCCTGCTGTACGCGCAATCATCGCCACATGAAGATAAATTCATCGGGGCTGATCGCAGATGAAGACAAAGCCTCTGTACCATAGCCGTTGGACTCACCACCTCTGCGGGAGATGTCGAGTTCTGGATCAAAGCCCGGTCACAGTTTGCCCTGGGTCTGTTGCACGGCGTATGCAAGACTTCTCAAACGCCAACATTGACATGAATTCCTCAGGCCGACGTTACTTTCGATTGCTCAAATGGCATCCATGCTGGTCGAATGCGCTCCAAGCAGCCAATACAGCAAATCAGCCTCTCGTCACGACCCTGGAAGTCACGAAATTCTCGTTTCTGGGGACTTATTTCTTCTTGGAGATGTTCACCATTGTGTGTTACATGTCTACGTCAAGCTTGTTGACATCTGCTGATATATGATTCAGAGTAATGCCATGGGATTGACGACTTACGAATGGGGTCCGAGAGTGCAGCGGGAAGCGAACAAGTGCTGGTTCATTTCTCTCGCCTTCTCCATTCTGTTGTCGCTGCTTGGTTTGTGGACCGTATACACCACATCAACCAGTCCACCCGTCGGCAAAGCTGCAACAGAGATGGACAACGAAGTCACCTCGACCGTAGCAGACGCGATTGGGAAAGGCGACGAGAAGGTGAACTCCGCTGCGAAAGAAACCCCCTCGGTCTCCACTGACGGCACCACCGATGCAAAGAGAGACACTAAGACCACTGCTGAGATCGATGCATCCATCGATCTGAGAACGAAACTATACACCCAGCTCGTCATCGACGCCTGCGACATCTTCATACCCGGTGCAGCAGTTGGTTGGATTCCAGCCGGACCCATTCTCGTAGGCACTTCAAGCACAATCTCAACCTCCTTGGCAGGACGGCAAATTTGGAAACGAGTACAGGAGAAAGCCAAAAATGTATAGAAAATGGGCATCGCCGGGTCTCCTTCACGAATCCAAACTGTCAGTCGTACATGATACCCCAATCATACGTTATCTCTCACGTGTAAGCATGCGGCGAAGTTTTATACTTGAACAGTGTGTCACCACAATGCCCAAACACCATCTTCGCGTTTGTTCTCTACAACACTCAGTCAGTCCCCGAATCCATCCTCGACCTGAACAGAAATGACTCACCTTCTGCAGACTCTTAATCATCTGATCGCTCCTCACCCAATCATCATGATCTCTCGCCAACCACCTGATGCAGAAAAGAAGACTATCAGCCACACGTATGGAAAACCAAAGCGGAGGTTCTGGCCCTTGAACTTACCCCTGCGGAATGCCCGAATCGTAGTTCTCATGAACATGATACTGATCCGTCGTGAAGATCCATGTCCCACTCTCCCTCAAATTCACCTGCATCATGCACAGTCCCGGTGTATGACCCGGCGCATGCCTCAGGTTCACTCCCGGCGCAATCTCCAAGAAATCGCCATAGAAAGCCTTCCAGTTGAGATCGAAACCCAGGTCTTTGGGCAGGTAGACGCCGAGATCGGTCTTGGTGGCGACGGAGTAGTAGGCGTGCTTGAGCTCCTTCTCGTGGATCCAGATGGGCACGTCTGTGCCTTTGAAATTCTCCAGACCCCCGGCGTGGTCGAGGTGCATGTGGCCCATGATGACGGCTTTGATGTCTTTGATGTCGTGGCCCGTCAGGGCGATCTGGGCGGCGAGTTCGTGTTCGGGCGTGTAGTCTACGCGGGCGAAGATGTCGTTCAGGGGCGCGCCCCAGACTTCCGGATAGTCTTTTCCGCCGCCGGTCTCGAAGAGGAGGAGACCTTCGGTGGAATGCTCGATGAGCACGCCGATGATGACGCCTTTGCGTCGGCTGGGCGCGCGGGTCGGGTTGGAGGCTGTGCTTGCTGTCGCGCCGCGGAGGAACCAGCCGTCGTCTGCTTCTATGTTGCCGAGATGAAGGAGCTGGAGGTTATCATTAGGGAAGTGATCTTTGTGATAGGGTGATGTTGAAGGAGGCATACCCAGAGTTTTGTTCCCTATAAGAAAACATCAGCATGATATCTCGGTTTAGACGGGACGTCCCATGGAAACTCACTTCGGGAGCTTGATTCACGGTATCGAGACCAAATGGTACTGTGATCTGGGTCGACATCTTGGACTCTCTGTTAGGCCTGGGATTGGAATAGAATGTTGAGAGGAAAAGATAACGCTTGAGTGTTTTGGAGCTTGCAGACGTGAGGTCTACTGTATACGGACTTTCTCGGCCGCTCATCCGCTCGACCTTCTAAGCTTCTCCACTTCCGCCTCGGTCGCATGACGGAGCTCATCGAGTCATGCGTCATGAAGCTGTGTGCTTCATGAACGATGAAGCATTCTGGTTATAAGCTGAAAAGAGAGCACGTTTCTGGCCGACTGTGATGGATTTTTGCAACGCTGAGAAGTTCTAGAGATGATTGGCGGTCAGAGCACTTTGTACCTGTGTTTTTGAGGCATTTCAGCCTGAGGTTAGGGGATCATCGCGACAACTTCTGAGGCGACATGGCGGAGATGGTCCAGAGAGCGAGATGAAGTGCAGTATTGGATACCGAGATCAACCCATCAAGGTAGGGCACTAGCCCCAGCATATAAGCCGCAGCCCATAACTCCATGCTCGTACCTATTTTAGGACTGCCAGGACTGCACGGTAAATTGTGTTAGCGCAGGATGTGATTACTCGTGTTCGACATTGCACTTGGACGTAGTAGTCGCACGTGAAGCTGAATGTGTGTACGCATACGAATCATAGAGTCTGGTTATCTGGTATCGATGGCCAACTTTCTGGCTCTTCGATCTGTAAATGTGAGAAATCCCGTCATGGCGAAGCTCGCTGCGATGCTCGCCATGAGAATTGCTATCATCACCCAATTGCTGCCAACATAAACAGGAGTACGGGTAGCATCTTCCGGCCATCCCGAGAAGAGGGCATAATTGGTTACAACACTCCCCAGATTGCCTAAGCCGGACACCAGGGCCGAAGCAGCAGCGACTCCGACCTCTCCATGACGTGCTTGGAAGATCTCAGCAGTCCAGGTCATCGTGATTGGGACTGTAGGTCCGAGCCCGAAGCCAACGATCAGCAGACCAACATAGCGACCCCATTTGGCTGATGTGGAGTCGCCGGCGTAGGTTGAAATTAGAAGGCCAGCGATCTGTAGAGCTGTAGGTATGCTGAACCAGATCGCTCGGTGCTTGTGGAAGTAGTCGCTGATAGGCGTGACGGTCACGATTCCAATGAGATCGCAGATCCAGATAGGTGCGTAAAGCAGGCTCAACTCCACGCCACTGAAACCCGGGTTGATGCCTTTGAGGATGACGGTGCCGTAGCTTTGCACGCCATTACCGACTCCGACGACCCCAAAGTACATCACGAACAAAGGCCAGAACCGCCAGTCGAGAAACACATTCCAAAGATCTCGAAGTGTCCAGTCGTGTGAATGATATGCCTGTCGAAGATCCTTATAATGCAGTAGTGCATCATGTCCCTTGAGCGCTGGCTTCGGAGCAGGAAGGTATCGATTCCACCAGCCAATCTTTCTCTGCTCTCCAGGCGCCAGTGGTCGATCGGGTAGCCACCATATCAAGCTGAAGCCAACCAACAAGGTGACCAGACCCCATATAAGAAACATCCATTGGAACCCGACGAGTCCTCCATCGCCATCCATCTCCTGGAACCCAGCACTGACAAGGCCTACGACTGCCGCAGAGACCTGAGATGCTGTGAAGTACCAGCCCACTCGCTTGGCCATGCGATGAGGAGGATAGAAGAGTGTTAGGAAGAGAGACATTCCCGGCCACATGCCAGCTTCTACTGCACCAAGGAGTAGACGCAAGACATAGTATCCCGTAGCATTACGCATCCCGACCATGGCAGTTCCGATCACGCCCACGCTGATGACGATTCTCGCCAGCCATACTGAAGGAGATAGCTTGCTCATTGCCAGGTTGGAAGGCACTTCAAGAACCACATATGTCACATAGAACAATGCCAGACCAGTGGAGACCTGATGCGCGGAGAGATTGAGATAAGTCCCCAAGTCATGGCCATCTGCGGTGTTCATCGTCTGTGCAAGCCCAACATTGGATCGTACAGCTGAGCAGAGAAAGTATAGAATCCAGAAGGGCGGAATGATCCTACGATCCAGCTTCCTATACAGCTGACGTGTTCGCGCTCTAGTGGCATCGGACATCTCATCGTCGGCGTCAATGCCAGGCTCGGTATCATCTTGTATGAAGCCGGCTTCTTTTCGTGGCCCATGTCCCAGTGATGAGGCCGCATACTGATCGGCATCAAACCCCATGGTCCTCGAGGTCGTGTGAATAATGTTATTCTGATGGCGACGACGTTGGAGAGGCCATGAACAATATGCCAATGGTTGTACACCAGATTGCGCAGACTTGAAAATGAGCTGATCGAGTGTCCGAAATTCGGCCCGAGCTCGGCGTTCGAAGCTCATCCATCAATATCATTATAGCAGTACAATCTCTCTGTCATCTCCATTAAAACACCTGGTGCTGGGAGTTACCGCTTCTCGAGTTCCTGAGAATGCGACTTTCATTCGCGTCTGGTAGTATGCCTAGGGCAGATAATCAAGGTTGATCGGATGAGAAAGCTGATCAACAAGATTTTTGCAAAGGCATCCCCACGATGCATAATCACTCCGTACAGACCAAAACACCTCGCCCTGAAAAGCACGGCCTGCTCGCCCATTCGCGGCAAGAAGTCAATAAAACCCATTTCCCTGTCCGAAATCCTGCCCAAAGCTGGACATGCCACCACCAGCATCATCTATTCCATCCAGGTTCATGAATTCATCCAGTCCACCCGGACCATCCGCATCATCCGCAGTCTCGAATTTAGGATCAATGACAATCGAATCATCATTATTGCCCTCTAGCGTCGGATCCACATTCTCAGGTAATGGTGGCTGGATCCCATCCTTGATCTCCGCATTCGGCGGCATGGCTTTACCAAACGCCTCCCTCCTTGTCTGCATGAGTATATTCTCGCGCGGCAGACGAGGCAGGGTGGGCGGTCGATTGCTGTTGAGGCAGTCGCCACGCGCGTTCATCCAGAGCGATGATTCCTGAATATCGCCTTTCCGAGTCGCGTCTGCGAAGCGAGCGGGTTCGAGAATGGGAAGGATGAGACTGGCTTCGTACCAGCGACCTTTGATAGCGTCGAGATCAAATCGTTGTTGGGAGACCACGAGTTTCCAGTAGTTGGCGACTTGTCGGATCTGGATGGAGCGTGCGTTGCGGTAATTGAGATCTTCCGTCAGACGTTGAGGGAGGTGAGGATTGGCGTTTGGTGCGGCGGGTGTGGGGATCTGAGGATTGTTGTGCTGGACTGATGCGAGTGTGTACATGTCGCCGAGGGCTTTGACTGAATAGTGTATGACTTGTTGATTTACGGGCGAAATTTTCTTCTGCTCGATGATGGAGTGGACAACCATGATATCTGTTCCAGTACCGACTAATCGGACCGGGTCGCCTACCCAGATCTTCTCTGCGCCCAGGAACATGCCGTCGTAGTGAGCTTCGACGAGGCCCGACTCCAATTCGAAGGACTTAGTCTGGCTGATGAGAGTATATGTTGAGTCGACTGCCTTGGCCGCGAGAATTGATCCATCGACTTCCATGTCTCCGCTACCATATCGATGTTGCATCATGCCTTGCCAGTCTGCCGTCTCATAGCGAGGAGGCGTCGGCAGCTGATTCAAGCCCTCGTTGGTGAATTTGGGCACACTCCATGCCAGCCATGGACGCATCTCCGAGTTGGAAGACTTGACCACAGGTCCGGGGCGATGCTCGGGAAACGATAGCGGCTGTACTGTGTAGCAGTAGACATTAGGTGCATTATGACTTGGCTGTTGCGCATACCATCGTCTCAAGACCGCACCTAGACCCCATGCTTGACCGCGTTTGAACCAAACCAGCTCGCCCGGCCTGTACATGAACGAGTTATACTGTAAATCAAGCTTCTGGTCCTGATTGCGCGGGAACGGAGGTGGAGTAGACTGTTTTGATTGTGGTGTCGGCGCAGGGCGCGGTGCAGAAAGGGTCGGTTCCTGCTTGACCTTCGTAGGTTGCGGCACCGGGATCTGCTGGACATTCTTCTCTAGTTTGCTCTTGGCTCCCGGTATGAGAGTCTCCAGGTCTTCCGGCGAGCAGATCTTGCAGGTGCAGTTGTCCGAATCGCCTTGCGCGTCTGTACAGAGCCACAGTAGGTGTGGAAAGAAATCGTTCGGGCTTCTGAATCTCTTCCTCTTGCCTGCGGGATGGCCATACAGATATGCATCCTGCCTATCATTGCCGCCAGCCGCATGTGTTTTGTTCTTGACTTCAGTCTTGCCATCTCTTTCTGTCTTCTTGACATGTTCGTACAGTCGGTAACCCTCAGGAAAGGAGACGAGGATATAGCCGTTGTCTAGGCCGGGACGTCAGCATGCCGTACCGTCATCTGTTGTCTGGTGCCATGCACATACTCACCACCGCCCGACTTATCCTTCCAATTCAGCTCTCGCGCCAACATTCCGCCCAACTTCCGCCTCCAGTCCAAGTTCTTGGGCTCTTCCAGCACGATCTCGCGGTAGAAGTCGCTGATGCCATTCTTGTCGGGTTTTTGGTCCAGCTGCTCGGTGGTTGGCTGGTTCAGCTCCCTTTTGCCTTTGGTGACGATCTCGGTCTTGCCGTCACTACGGCGGACGTAGAGCGGATAGAAGCGCGCCATAACTTGCGGTGCGGTGCTCCCTCATCTGTAGATCGTGTATGACATGTGCAGGTACATTGGAACAACACGGACAGGCGTGATGAGATGGAGCTCGAAGAAAGAAGGTTCCTTAGAGGCGGCAGTCGAAGCGCTAGTCAAACTTGATGCAAGGTAGCCACGCGAACCCTGCATGCATGCAACACGAACACGTCGTTCGCCAAATTTCGCGGACGCGCCGTAGTGATCAAGAAGTCCGACGTTTCTCCCTCCCATTCATCATCAGTGCATCCAAAGACGAAGTGTATATACCACATTGAAGTACACCGAATTGATTGTATCGCCATACATTGGTTACTTAAAGCCATTCGGGAAGACTCGCATCTACCGCCAAGACACGGCCATTCACACGAACCTCGCTTCACGAGGCTACTCTTATTATCTTGTTTGCCATTGATCGATATACATCGGCATGTGAGAGATTACATCATCTGTCACTTCCACACGCACAACCAGGCTCCTTCCGAGTTCGAAGCTCCCCTGGCTCACTCTCTCCACTTTTCCCCAATGGACTTTGTCGACGACGACGACATCGCCACATTCCAGACTCCCCCGAAGCGGCGGAAACTGATACCGACACTGGCCCGCAATATGTCCGGCCTGCTCGCCGCCTGGGGCGCCAGCAAGTCGCCTACATCGGTCACTCAGCAGAGACGTGAGTCCGGCGGCCACAGTCTTCGCGGCGGCAACAGACTGCTTTCCTACGCCGAATCGCCCATGACCTCGCCCGATAGATCGCCGGCTAAGGAGCTCACGACCTCAGGATTGACATCGAACTCCAAGCGACTGCTCACATCTCCCGCAAAGAGCGAAATGTCTGAGTACGAAGACTCCATCGAAGCAATGAGTGATCATATTGAGCCAAGCGACGACGAGCTCATGGACGATGTCTATCACGCTATTCCGAAAGGCACCCTTGCTCACCAGCAGCAAGCTCGACCAGCTGGTACACGTGACCTGCCCTCGAGATCCACCCGTTCCAATATCAGCTATGCACGCCCAGTCGTGACATCTAGAAAATCTGCCGAGCGCAACACTTTCAAGCTCACCTCAGATGCCGCTATCTTGTCCCAATCGAAGCTTAAGAAGCCAGAGACCGCCAGAAACAAAGTCCGCGCTGATATAGCTGCTCACACCAAGCCGAGGAGAGACGCTTTCCTGCTTTTGAACAAGGACTACTTCCAACCACTTCTACCAGCAAACAATTACATTAATAAGCTGGAGCGCGCATCTGCGTCGACTAGCGCCGATGTGGTCGAGATACCATACAGAAGCCTTCAGCAGCAGCCGGAAGGTGTGACGGCGACGATGAAGCCTTACCAGCTAGAAGGTCTCTCCTTCCTGGTGCACATGCATGACAATGGTATGTCGGCGATTTTGGGTGATGAGATGGGCCTTGGCAAGACACTGCAGACCTTGTCCCTGTTCCAGTATCTTGAGGAGAATCATCCCACTACGGGAGAGCACAGACCGAACCTCGTGGTTTGTCCGCTCAGCGTGCTATCATCCTGGATGGCTGAGAGTCGCAAGTGGGTTCCAGGTCTGAACGTCGTTCGATTCCATGGACCCAAAATCGAGCGTCAAAAGCTCATGCAGCAGCTTGTGCAGAAAAAGTCTGTCCATCGCCCTGACATTGTCGTTACGACATACGAGACATTCGAAGCCGAACAGGGCTGGTTCAAGCGGTCCTTCGTGTGGCGATACTGCGTTCTTGACGAGGGACACAAAATAAAGAATGAGAAGTCTAATGTTTCGTCGTCTCTACAGGGCTTGAGCGCGGAATACCGCTTGCTGTTGACTGGTACTCCTCTCCAGAACAACCTTGCAGAGATGTGGGCTCTACTCCATTGGCTCTTTCCAGAAGTCTTTTCCATCGACACCGGCGACAGCTTCAGGAAAGCGTTCGATCTCAGCAAAGGCAAGGTGTCGACATCGTTCATGGACGATGCCAGACGTTTGCTCGAACTCGTCATGTTACGGCGCATGAAGTCGAGTGCTGGTGTCAACCTCGGACTGTCACCCAAAGAAGAGGTCCTACTCTATGTTCCGTTAACCCCAATTCAGCGATTCTGGTATACTCGCCTATTGACGAAGTCGGACAAGGCGACCCTGAACGATCTCTTTAACAGCGCCAAGGAGAAGGAGGTGAAAGCATTGCAGAACGAAATCGAGGACGAACAGCTCGCTTTGCTGGAAAAGGCCGGAGCTGTCGTCGACAGGGCGGATACGGAGGCTATCGACAACAGCGACGTGTGGGCGGAAAACAAGGCCATCATGGAGGAGGCTCTTCAGCAAGAGCAAGCTGATGCTCAAAGCTCTGGGTGGCGAAAATTGATGAATTTGTTGATGCAACTGCGAAAAGTCTGCAGCCACCCCTATCTGGTGCCTGGTGCAGCGCCGGAAGTATACGACATCGGCGACCACGTCAAGAATGCTTCTGGCAAATTCATCGTGTTGGAGAAACTCCTCCGTGAACTCGTGATGAACCAGGGGAAGAAGGTCCTGATCTTTTCTGGATTCACGAGAACACTCACTCTAGTCGGCGAGGTGCTGCATCTGATGGGTGCCAACGACCACCACGCACCGTTTCGCTTCGTCCGCTTTGACGGAAGCACTGCGAGAGCACAGCGCAACCTCAACATCCGGCTATTCAACGATATGAACAGTGGCTATGATGTAATGCTACTTTCGACGCGTGCCGGCGGCCTTGGGATCAATCTGACCTCTGCCACTGATGTCGTCTTCATGGATGAGGACTGGAATCCTCAAGTGACACTCCAAGCTGAAGCTCGTGCGCACCGCATAGGTCAGACTCGCAAGGTCACAATCTACAAATTGTGCGCGCAAGGAACAGTCGAGGAACAGATGATGGGTCGCATTCGGAAGAAGCTGTATCTCTCTGCAAAGATCACCGAATCCATGCAAAACATTCATTCTGCCGGCGCACAAGGAAAGAAGCGCAAGCGCGAGACGAGCAGCAGGAAGTCCGAGGTTAGCGAAGATGCGCCACATCTGGACACAGCATCTCTCCAGTCTCTGCTTCGCCGTGGCGCTCAGACATTAGCACGACCAGAGCTCGACATTACTGAGATGCTTGCCTGGGACTGGCAGACCACTCTTGAGAGATGCAAGGATCAGCCA
This sequence comes from Microcyclosporella mali, assembly GCA_002785985.1. Lineage (NCBI taxonomy): Eukaryota > Fungi > Ascomycota > Dothideomycetes > Mycosphaerellales > Mycosphaerellaceae > Microcyclosporella > Microcyclosporella mali. Next base: position 1,511,460 of record NHNU01000004.1, on the reverse strand, counting down.
ATGGACGCACTTGTTGCGAACCCAGATAGCGTGGCAAATGGTCAAGATGAGGAACAGAAATGGCTCAATTCGATGGAAAAGGTGGAGACCGCAGTGTTTGAGGGCAAGAAACATCAGAAAGAGATTGAGCGCAAGGCCGAGGAGATCAAGACCTTCAATCGTACTGATAGGCGCATTGGCAAGAATACTACCGTTGAGATCGACGGGTTCATGATCAACAAGGAGTCTCTCAACTGTGCTGACTGGGAAGCTGTACCGACTATGGCTGGCAAGGACCCTCGCCTCGCGGAGCCGAAGAGAGAAAAGAAAGCAGCCATTATCAACCAGGAGTTTTGCCAAACATGCTGGGATAGTGGATCACTGGTCTGCTGCCGTGGCTGCCCAAGATCTTACCACAACGACTGCATGACCAAAGAGCATCGATCGCGTGCTATGGGCATGACGTTCTATTGCTCCCAGCATGAGTGTCTTGACTGCGGTGCCAAGACTACCGAAGCAGGTGGCATGCTCTATCGTTGTCGCTGGTGCGAGAATGGTTTCTGCGAAGACTGCATCGACTTCGACAAGATCAATCATGTCGGCCATTCATTGCCCGAATTCGAGATGGTGGGCTTTGGCGTGATAGAGCAGGCCTACTATATCGAGTGCTCGCATTGTACCGAGAGTTGGAAGACCGATCCTGCCCTCCGTAAGACGGTGGAAAAGGCGAGGGCTCGATACGAGAAGGAATTTCAGAAGTTTCAGCTCGAGGAGCAGTCGGGGGTGCCAGACGTCACTGCGGGTGCGACGCCGAACACGATTTCGGAGGCTGTTACACCTGTGCCTGAGGTACCTCTGCGCTCATCGGCCAAGGAGGCCAGAAAAGCGAGAAAGTCGGTGCCGCAGTATCAGGAAGTCATTGATCTCTAGGAAGACTGACGAGCATTGACAAAGAGACGGAGATACAGAATGCTTCATTACTGACTTGCGATTGATATGGGAGGAATAAGCTGCCGGCTATTGGTTGACTCCTTGCGTTGTCACACAGCATTGTCCAATAGCTACCATGGAAGTTGTGCGATTGTTGCGTGCCAGGCGGCCGCTCCCTGCATACAGAATGTACCTCCGATGGCCAATTGCTTAAATCCGGATCGTGCATGAGAGAGACGTGTACTTGAATTGCAGAGAGATCACAATGTGAATTCCTAATGCTATACTTCTCTTTTCGTTTGCACTGTACGCCGATTCTCCACCTCTTAAAACACTGCGTCATAATCCTTGCACCTCTACCCACGTATTTGTCCATAATGTCTTCCTCTCGTGAACCATACCGACCATACTTAGCCGTCCACCAAAAGCCAAAAGGACCCGGCGATGCCCGTCCCACAGCCATACAGATCGTCGATGACTGCAAAGCTCGTGGTAGACTGGTTGGGAAACACATCGTCGTCACCGGCTGCTCCGGCGGCATTGGTCTGACGACTGCGGAGGCCCTATACGAGACTGGGGCTCAACTCTACCTGATCGCGAGAGACATGGCAAAGATGGAGAAAGGTCTTCGAGGCTTCATGGCCAAGTCTACCTGCAAGGGGCCTGAGCCCGTCGTCGTAGAGATGCATCTGGACGATCTGGAGAGCGTGCGAAAAGGAGCGGAGATGATCAAGCAGAAGACCGATCAGTTGGATATCTTGATCCTGAATGCCGGTGTCGGTGGCATCCCACTTCAACGAACGAAGCAAGGATTCGAGATGCAGATAGGCATGTTCACGTTCCTCTCATCGAAATCTTCGCTGTTCTTTTTCTGACCCATCGGACTGGAAAATCAGGAGTCAATCATTACGCCCATTTCCTCCTCTTCCACCTCTTCAGACCCCTTCTCCTCGACAATCCCTCTCCAAACCCTTCCCGCGTCATAGTCGTGTCCTCGGCAGCCCACCAAGTAGGCGAGATCCGTTTCGACGATATCAATTTCACGCGGACTGAGTATCCCTTCCATGGCGCCTACGGCCAATCCAAGCTTGCAAACGTCTACATGGCCAATTACATCCATCGGCACTACAGCAACTCTCGAGATGCCGCCAAGAATAACAACAATAATATCGTTGCGGTCTCCGTTCATCCTGGCGGGATTCGCGAGGGCTCTGATCTGGCTCGTCATATCTCGAAAGAGGAATATGAAGCTCTGACGAAAGGAATCGTGAATCTGGAGGCTTTCAAGAGTGCGGAGCAGGGTGCTGCGACGCAGGTCTGGGCGGCACTGAGTGAGTGGTTCGATGATGTGGCGAATGGAGGGAGGTATCTGGCCGATTGTGGGGAGGGGCCGGAGATGCCGGAAGAGCTGGTGGGAAAGTTCAGGGAAGGTCCGTGGGTTGCGAGACATGCTTATGATGAGGAGAAGGAGGAGAGATTGTGGAGGGAGAGTTTCGGGGCGGTGGGGTTGACCGTGGATGGTGAGTAATGGGATGAGAGGAGAAGACTTGGTTCCATCTCATGGCTTGGGGTTGTTATGGCCTCTCTGATTGTTCCATCTTGACAGTTTCATCGCGCGATAGGATAGTACTCAATTTCTTTTTGGCCTTCTCTGCTTCCTTGACAATATCGACGTTCCAGAACCAGTCCAGATTATCCGCTTGCTTCTGCTTCCACGCCTCCAGATCATCTCCTTCCAACTTCCTCGAGTGGAAAGAAAACCAGTCAAATCCTGCGTCAATGCTCAAGCACCTAGCTTTCTCGAAGCGTGTTCGACGGACTTCTGCCACGACCTCCAAAACAGCTCCGATAGTGCTTCCAGTCGACGCCGTACTTCTCGCAGCAGCGAGTGCCTCAGCGAGGACATACGCATCCTCGACACCTTGACTAGCTCCTGCGCCTTGATGAGGAGGCATAGAGTGTGCCCCATCGCCAATCAAAATGACTCGGCCGTCAACAAAAGAGTTCGGTTGATTCGTATGCGCATGAGTCGCCCAGAATGCTGGGTCCGCATCGAAAGCCTCCAGAATCTTGTGCACTCTTTGTCCCCAGTCCTTCATGTCCTCGCGGAATTGTGCACCTTGCTCGGGGAGAATCCATTCACTTCGATCCCATGTCTTTCCTTTCTTGCTCACCCAGGCGCCAACGTTGATAGAAGCACCACCGTTCACCGGATAGTGTACCAAATACCCTGTCGGGCCGAGCATGACTTGACTGCGGAGCGCCGTGTCTCCGATGACTTCCATCGCTTTCTCGACAGGCACAACAGCTCGGTACGCACCATCCTGATTGAAATTTGGTCGACTGACTCCCTTCTCCGGACCGAACATCACGGCTCTGACTTTGCTGTGAATGCCATCACATCCCACCAGAACACTAGCCCTGTCAGTCGTGCCATCGGCAAATTCCAGTCTCACGCCTTCGGCATCCTGCTGATAGCCCACGAGCTTCTTGTTGAACCTCGCATGCTCCTCGCCCATATAATCCGCCAGAGTCCGGAGGAGTTCCTGCCGGTGCATCGTCATGGTGCCCGTAGGTGGGGCTTTGATCTCCATGATCGTATCGCCGTCGGCGTGCTGGCCCGACGGTGCGCCATAGCGCACCCACATCCAGGTGTCCTCATGCGGAGGCGGGTTGCGAGTGGCAATGGCATAGATGTTGTCGCCTAGAGACGGATCGATGGCTCGGAGAGCTCGAAGACCATTTGGGGCCAGGTTGATGCCCGCGCCGATTTCTGTGAAGGCTGCTTTGGCTTCGTAGATGGTGAAGGAGATGTTGCGGGCTTTGAGCGCGATGGCTAGGGAGATTCCGGCTAGGCCGCCGCCTATGATGGCTACGTGGAGCTCTTTCGAATGTATTCCTGTCATGTTTGTCCTTGGTTACCAGGTGGTCTTTGTAGCTCGGCGGCTTTTGGCAAGGTGAGCTCAGCTCGATGGATCCATTGTAAATCCTCCAGCTCGGCAAAGCGTGGGCGAGTGCTCAGTCAGCACCTCTACAGCATTTCCTGCTGAGTCTGTACGCAACGACATGCGGAAGCTATATCACTGTGCAAAGGCATGCATTTATTCCTCTGCTGTTGTTGTCAACGACGACGATCGGAGCCAAAGCTAGGACGAGTACTCTAAACATATCCACTGTGACAGGGATCGAGAACCATGCCTTGCACTCCCCATCTGCTTGTAGACAAGTCTCCTAGCATAGGACATCCAGAAGGGTCACAGAGGGTCGGCGGTTTACAGGCACAGCTTTTGTCCGTTGCTGCTTCCCGCCATATCTAGTGTCTCCATGACCGCAGAAGCATCGGTTGCTTGACACAAGGCGGAGTACCATGAACATCGTTATTGAGAGAAACACACAATGAGCCGGTAAGGCGATCATCAATACAAGAGCGATGAATGCGGCCTATTTGCCAGGACCAAATGGACAGTGCTCTATGGTTTGTGGCATCATCGTATCGATCGCAGACTGCTTGATGGCGCTGGGGTAGTCATTGTAACAGAGAAAACAGCAGGACAAGGATCAATGAGTGACTGTATAACCTCTCGCAAAATTAGTGGACCAGCTATCTTGGCGTCCGGTACCTGGATCAATGCTTTACCTCGACATGCTCCACATCTCCTTCGTCTTTCACTCTGGTCCGCTTCTGAGGCGTGAGTGGCACGGGGCTTCCCTCAGGCGTCTCTTCCTTCTTGAGCATGTACGGCGGCCAGGAAAACTCGAGGCCATTCTTTTCCTGTGTCTGCTGCATCATTGTTTGCAGATGCTCTTCGCGCAGTTCCGGAACATAGAATGTTGCAAGTTCTTCCGTGAATGCAAAGCTGGTTCCTGGCGTCTCTCATGGATTTTATTTCAAGCTGTTTCTTCACTTTGGCCTCCGCCAATGCCAAGGGTAAATGTGGCTTGAGCTTCTTTGCGATGCTTCTACTACTGTACTCTAAGGCCGTTTCCGACATGGTCTTTCCATTCTTCTCGATCCAATCATCCATGGCATCGGCGAGTCTCTCGAACGCCGACTTGAGCATGGTTTTACGCGGTGAGTCCCGTCGACATTGTCCCAGTCCCGGGAGTGCCAATCAGACGAGCTTGGAGTGAGGCTAATCCTTCACCTGCGCACCAAATGCCCTTGTGATCAATTCCTTGAGGAAATGTTTGCACGTTTCCAAAAGGTAGCGTAGTCAAACTTCAAAAAATGTTCTTGTTTCTGGAAGGACTGCCTGAAGATCAGCAGCAAATTCAGAGCGGTTAACTTGTCGTCCTCGAATTCTGCGTCTGGCTCCTCAGTGTCCTGAGTCGGTGTTCTCTTCTCCTTAGATGCCATGCTGCGAACTAAGGACTCGACAATCTAGGTTCTGGGCAGAGCACCTGAGTCTACGTGAGTGCTCGGCGCAAGCTCTCGATAACCTTTCTGAAGTTCTGCAACGAACCTAGCGCCCACATCGATCCGCGTGCCACTCAGATATCCGTCTCGGGGATCAGACGCATTCCAACTTGCATCATCTTTGTCATATTGGTTAACGTCAAAGCCCAGAGCCTGCTCGAAATGCGTCCTCCACTCGTTCAGGTCGCAGTCCTTCTCCAAGTTGGGTACAAATTGACCCAGCTTGATCGAGTCTTGTGACGAAATGGAGAGATCCATGTCTGGCCAGGTATATGTGAGAAGGTCGAATTTTGAGTGGCCTTGTAGATGTATGCCAAGCAGATGATGACCGCTCCTCCGTTTGCGACCTTGCACCCTATCTCAACGGCCGCTCTGAAGGCATCGAAAGCAGTACCACCGGCGTGGACAGGCAAATACCGTTCGAGACCAGTCACAAATCTATCCTCGAAGGTTTTGTATAATCTCTCCTCGATGTCGAAGTCTGGAGAGGCGGCATCACCGCTGTCCTAATTTGGGGTCTTAGCATCTATCATTCCGTTGGCTCGCTCTTGAAGGGCTAGGATATCAGCCGAGTGAACGGCCTTAGAGGTGTGTCTTGAGGCGTCATAGAAGGTCTGTGGATCGAGCGATACGGTGAATGCGAAAGCGGCAATGCTTTCTGCAACGAGACTTACGGCAGTCGAGCGGTCCGTTCCAAGAACATCGAAAACTTCCATGTAGATCTGGTAAGCAAAGGCCATCCATGTGGGTAGAGGCCTCTTCTCCGCAGACTCCAGACCGTTCAAGAAGTTGTCCATGCGTTCGGCAGACAATATTCCTCCAATCTTGAAATTTCCCCAGCGCTTCTTGAGAAGCGTTTCGGCGAATGGGTGCCAATGCCGCCAGTTGGCTTCACGACTGGGTTCGTTGAGATAAGACCTCCTGGACGGTCTCTTCACATTAGCTTTGACCCTGGCGAGACCAGACTGGTAATACTCTGCCATCATATAACCAGCGGCGCACACCAATCCAGGAATGTCATTAGGAGCTTCTCCTTGCATCCTGCCTTTTCCAGTATTTGAGATAAAGATGAACGGATTGACGCGATCCGTGGCAATGAAAAGTCCTAGGAAAGCAAGTAGATCACGACAAGATGCCACTTCTGGACGGAGTTCAGTAGAGCGAGCGTCCGCAGTCTTGAGTAGACAGAAACCGACCTCTGTAGCCATACTTGCAGCCAGGAATCTGACTTTACCCTTCAGATATTCTTTCCAAGTCTTTTGCAATTCTTTACGCACATCGTTGAGGTCTTCGAGATGGCAAAGAAGCCCAAAAGCGAGCTCGTTTGCTTAGTCTTCTTCTCGTATCGCTTTCTGTGTGTATTATAGTTCATCGTCAGATATGACATGATCTTACTTGCTCGACGATTTTGGATGTCGGGGCGGCTCTGGTGGTGGCCCCGAAGGTAAAGTATAACGATGTCCGTGGATGTCATAGTACTCCAGATCAAAAATCGTGTATATGCTCTGGAGAACTCGGATGAAGTGCGTATGACCCATGTCCGCCACCGTCAGCTGGCCACGCTCCGTCATGGAAATCTGGAAGTGCCCATCTGCGACTACATGTCGATTCTCGATTGCCCGCTTGAGGTTGCGCAAAATATAAGGAGTAATGCACCTTGGGTCTTTGCTGGCGATACCACAAGCCAAAGCGGCATATTCGCGCACGGAAAGCTTTACGACCTTCTCATGTCCCTCGACAGCCTGTCGATTCTTCTCATCTTTTAGAAAGTCAACCACTTCGTTGAGGTCTAGGAGCCGACCAGCCTCCTGGATCGACCACTGCTCAACCTTTTCAGTTCGTTCCTTGTAGTGTCTGTAGCGGCCGCCAATTCCGGGTTGTCGAGCCGCCACCATGACCGTCCGTATGCGCCAGTGTGCGATGTAAAAGCTTCGCCGAACTGATGAAGAAACCTGTCCATTTTTGAGGTTACTAGCTCTTTGTTCGAGTGATCGCTTGGCGGATGTTTGTGCCATACCGCGGGCTGTTGCGAAACTCGCTCACGATGGTGATCCAGATCAGGCAGCGCTGGTTGTTCCTGCAGGCTGTCCCTCAGCCTACTTTCAGCCATCATTTCTGATTAAAGACCGGACAGATCACGACAGAGTGGACGAGTTCGTCCCTCTTCCATGCGTGAAAATCCTCTTGATAAAGTCTTCTTGCGCCGTCATGGCCAGGTCAATAGAGCGACCCTGACGATGTCTTCATGTTTTCGAAAGGCCGTCCTCTCAGCTCGCCTCGCTCCCAGTGCAGCCACGCTGGACATTGTCTCATGGGAGACCTTCTCTTTGGGAATGTAAATCTTTTCAGGAAAGCCTGACTTCAGACCCCTCCATCTTGAAATCCTTCTTCTGCTTCACGGTCTGAGCCGTCTAGTATATCATCCGGGATGTTTTGGTGTAAATCATGCTCTGGGTAAGAACATCTACTTTTACGTCTTTTCGCTGCCTACACAGACGATGTCTTGCTTGGAACTGTAGGCGTGAACAGGACCGGGCCTGTTGTTGTACATCTTGGGCCGATTGCTACAGTGCTTTGTCTTTAGTGGTTCCATTGTGCAGCCCGCCATGCAGGTCTTGGGTGCACAAAATCTCGTTTCAAAGAGCATGGCTGCAAGAGCTGCAGTGCAAACTGTGTGACTAAGGAGCAAATTTTACGATCGAAGTGCGAAACATATGGTTCAAGGGTAAACTGTATGGTCCAAGGAGAAATTGTATGGTCCAGGGTAGATTGTATGGTACAGGGGCAAACTAACAAATTATCTGTGTGGCAATATATGCAAAGATTGCTCGGCGAGAACTCTCCAATGCTGAATTGAGAGAAGCAGGCGGTACAGGTGTAATGAAGGACATAGCAAGCAAGAAAAGAAAGAAAACAAGAAGACGTGATGTCTCGGGCCTCGTCAGATGTAGTTGAGAACATCTGTCATCATCTCCGAAGTCCGGTGTATCTCCGAGCCATACCAAACAACTGGAAAAGACTCTCATCAAGCATTATTGACAATTTCGTTCATGTTAGAACGACTATCTACTCTCCGCAGGGTATCATGGGGTTTGTGGTGATTCATCTACGCACACTCACTGAATTCCAGCACAATGCAAACGCTATGCAAAGTCCATAAACGAAAGGAAAAGCTACTGCATGCTTCGCAACTTCTCCTGCTCCTCCGGCGTCAGGGCATTGAACACCTCTGTGAACTCTGACTTTTGCGCTTGTTGGCGGAAGAAATCGAGCAAGTACGCTTGCGTCTCATCATCGCGACCACGAGCATAATTCGGCCCGTCTTCCGCAGCATAAGCCATCAGCTGAGACTTCGACATGCCTGCCCCCAGATCGAGAAAGTCATTGTTGTCGTCTTCCCAATCTCCGTCCTCTTCGTCGTCGTCGTCAAGGTCAGCTGCATTTGCTGCATCAATATTGCGAGCAGTGCCAGATGCCGTGAGCAGCTCCTCAACAAGCACCTTGACGATCTTGAGCTGTGCTGAAATGATGGTGTACTGATCTGGTTGCTGTCTAGCGCGCGAGCGAGTCATGATGCGGTCTGACTGAGGTACTACTAGGTCGCCCTTGACTTGAATTTGAGCAATCCTAGGATCACCGAGCTCGTACAGCTTCGAAAGCGCAGCGACACTATTTGCAGTCAGTAATGCATTGCACGATCAATTCAGTCGGACTCACTTTTGTCGAATGTCATCATAGCCAGCGAAATTGACCGAGTTCTCCAGCCACTTGCTGATAACGACCTGAAGACCGCTTTGGTCACCAATACGTACGTCTGCGAGGAAGCCAACGACCTCTGAAGCGGAGATCAAAGCAAGACGTGCGAATACGAGGATCAGACTTTGGATGAATTGAGCCTGGGTTGCTGTTCCCAGTCGAACGGCGACAGCTTGAAGAAGTTGCATGAAGTAGGGTCCAAGGCGATCGGACCCTGCCTTCTCGACCAGTTCTGCCGCAAGTCCACCGACTTCAGCTGCACCATGATCATCTACGGCGGGGTTCAAGAGTCGGTCAATAATGATGAGGACGATCTCGAGGCCCTCTTTGCCGTCCTGATGACGGAAGGCAAACACCTGCTCTGCGTCGTGCTGCAACATATATTTGACTGCGGCGGTGGCAGACTTGAGAAGTTCATCATCCTGCGAGACTAGCAGCATCCTGTTCAATCGAGGCATGACGGTGCCAACAAATCCTTGTGGCAGAGGTGAGGAGCCTTTCTCGGCAAGAACTGAGAGTAGTTCTGCAGCAAGATTGGCGAGAGCATTCTCCTCAGTCAGAGTTGCAACATCGAAAGCCCCTGTGAGGGATGGCAAGACCTTTGCCGCCAGCTGCGCGTAAGCTTCGCTACCAGTGCCAGCGATTTGGCCAGCAATATCCTCAAAAGTCTCAGCGACCAATAATGCTATCTGAAAGTTGGTAGCTCCCTTGCTCGCGACAGTGAAGAGAAGATCCAAGCCGCCAGTCTCGAGACAAGTCCTGGTATCAAGAAGGATAACGTCCCTCAACGTCTCGATAATCGTGATCAGTAGATCATCGCTATCTGTCAAGTCGCTTAGGTCTTGTGTGTTGAGGAAGTCTGCCAGAGCCGCAACAATGGCAGACTGGCGTGGTAGAGTGATGGTGGGTGGCAACGACGCTAAGTAGTATTGGACCGCTCGAATACAAGAGACCTTCACGATCTCGGAGTCGTCGTGAGTGATTGCATGTAAGGATGCTTCCATGAACGAAGCTGCTACAGGCTGTAGCGCATCGCCAGAAGTTCTGGTTAGACTGCCTGCAACGAGGTATCCACGTGCGCGCAGAAAGACAGGTTCCTCTTGCATAGCATGCTTGATGAAATCGACGTAGCCATTTGCAGAGTCGGGGCCAATCTGCTTTTCGACATCCTGAAAGTCGCCCAGCAGCTGATTCAGCAGATACAGAGATGCCTCCTTAGCTTTCCAACCTGCATTCTCGCCGTACAGTGTGCGAGTATAGCCAAGCAATCCATCGACCGTAGCATTCGTGAGCCATTCACCCAACTTGATGACAAAGTCGCCACATGCAGATCGAGGGGTGTAGTTTGCAGTGACATTGGCTTCTTCTGACAAGAAGACATTGACATCAATGTCCCAGAGTCCCTCTTCTTCATTAGTAATTTGAGCATATGCGACAGCGATCTTCATAACATCGCTAATCCACGAGGCTCCGGTCCCAGATGACTGCAATTGCTGTTCCAACTCCTTCCGCACGGGAGGCGCTCGCAAGCATGCTTGCATGAAATCCAACTCCTCAAGCACCAAGAAGTCCAGAGTGTAAGGCAGGCCATCTGCATCTTCGAGACGGCCTTGAATGTCTTGCTCGATATACATTTCATGATACTGCGCCTGAAGAGTCGATAATTCGGACCAAGTGGCGGAGAAGAGCGCAGGGCTGTGCGGTGATAACATGCCTGCAAACAGAGAGCGTATCCGCATCAGAGCCTTGACGACTTGCAACTTCAGCGCAACGCAGCCACGGTACAACTCTGCACCGCTGTTCTCACCAGTCTCCTGACCATCAACTGGGGATGGTGGTAGCGGAGATTTGAGAGCTTCGACGAAGAACGGTATCCAGCCAGAGAGAGCATCTTCGGCAAAAGCCTTGACTTCCGCTTTGTGATCCTCCATGACCATCTCCAAAGTGTCGAAGCATGATCGAAACACAGATACAGCAAGAGCTCGCAGTGTTGGCTTACGACTGTCGTTGACCGCGACATTGTAAACAACCTTGACCAGATCTTTTGCGACTGTGAAGAATTGTTCCTCGTTGAAGCAATCATCGACTAGCTCGTTGAGCACCTTCAGGGCGCCATGGAGTTGAGAATCAGTCCCTGTTGCGACCACATTCAGGACTGTAGGTAAAAGATCTGGCCATTCGTCCGGAAAATCCGTGGTGGCAATTTTGCTGACAACAAGACTCGCTGCGGCCTTGATCTTGCGCTCGTCGCCGCTGCTCAATGATAGATCCACCAGTTTCTGACGAATCAGGGACTTCTTCTCATGATCGGCGAATAGCTGACCGGCGAACTCATCGAATTGAGGGGACCAAGTCGCCAGAACGAAGTTCTTCAGTACCAGAAGCGCAGACTGACGAACCTGAAGCGGCACGTCACTATGAGCGCCGACCGACACCAGGCCTATTGGGAAGTCGGGGTTTGCGTAGAGTTGTTTGAGCTGCCATTCTGCATTCTTGCGGGGTCCTTCCTGGGCGGATTGTGTCTCCGTAAGCAGACGCACAAGCTGCTCCTCCATTGTGGCGGCAAGGGCTCGAGACTAATGCCCGCGTCGACTGTGTAACATGGAGCAACGAGCCGAATTCGAGATATATTCGGCTGTGGGGCGTTTGGCTGGCAGCCTTTCTCGCGCTACCTCGCTCTGGCGATTGTGGAGAGGCGTCCAACGTGCCCCACTTGGCTGTGCTATCACCACATGTAAGGCGGCAGAATGCTGCTGCAAGACGGCCTTTCGGTGCGATGCTGCTCAAGATATGTCCGAGATGGCGTTTGCGGATGTAGTGAGGTGAGGGTGAGAGGAAGTTCAAAAATTGAAGTCCCGACCCACTTCACCTACTCGTGACGTTCGCGTGAGTTTCGTGAGCCTCCGTCGATGGTCGGTGGCCCGTGCCACGTCAACAATGACGCGCTGACGTAGCAATTTCGCTTCTTCCCTCACTTCATCCATTTTCACGTGCCGGCCTCTCGTCCTATCCCATCTAGCCTGCCTTCAGATATGGGCGAAGAAGATGTCAGACGATGCGCCTACCTACCGCGCCTTCATCTCGAGTTTCACCGACTTCCTCACAGTCGCCATCCATACGATTCTGTATGAACGTGGCATATATCCAAAAACCTCGTTTCTATCTGCGCGGAAGTACAACTTTGCAGTCCGCCAGAACCGCCATCCCAAGGTCTGTGAATGGATAAATGACGCTGTCGAAGCCGCAGAAAATGAGCTCCTAAAATGCTCCGTGGACCGTATTGCTGTAGTCATCTACACCAAAGACAATCAACTGGTGGAGCGTTTCGTGTTTGACTTATCACGCTTTCCAGTTGTGCCTCAGGCAGAAATTGACGTGCCGCTGGAGCGCTTCAACACCAAAGGCGAGAAGGAAGTCATTCTTCCCGTAGTCGACATGGAGGAAAACTTCAGGGCGACGATGAGTCGGTTGTCAAATTGCAGCTCGGCCTTGAGAGAATTACCGAAAGGGTGCACGTTCACTGTTGCCATCGAACTGAGGGGTGATGGTCAAGCTCCAGTTGGACATCCGCAGCCTTGGGTACCTGCACAAACCCAGAATTTGGACGATGCTGAAGCAAAGAACTCGAACCGCACCATACCTATACGCACTGTCAAAGCTGGAGCGATGGTCTTCGAGAATTGGATAGAGGAAGTGGACAAGTCCCCTTCAGTATCCTTTGAGTCGAGTGTTTGAGCACGGACTCAATCTAATGTTCAAGAGTCCGGTCAAATACGAAAGTGCTCATCCAACAGCTGCATCGAAGATGGCAAAAACACCCTTCTCTGACAGACCGCCTTGACTCTGTTCGGGAGGCGCCTTTCCATCTGTCCACATGCGGTGATACATCACATCAGCGTACCTCCAGCCAAGCTCGTCAAGAAGCTTTACAGCATCGGCATTGGCCTCCCACATCTCTGTCACCAAGCTCGCTTCGTCGGTGATCCTCTCCTCGCTCCAATCATTCATCGCCTCATGCGGAAGAGGAACACTTTTGATCGACGAAGGAGTGGCGATCTTCATGGCGGCAATGAATGCCGCTTTGGCAGCTTCTGCATCTGAGGCATATACAGGCCCGATCCTCATGCCACCAGAACAGCGCCGTGTAATAGCCCACGCAAGCAGATCATCAAGGGTCTCTAGACTTGACTTCACAACAACAGCAACACCCTGGACATCTTTGCGGTCGAAAAGGTGCTTGTCACTCCATAAGCCTGGCCTCTCGAACCCGGTGTATCTACACTCGTGTTGCACGAGGAGTTCTCTGGGCACAGCACGGATGTCGATGGTTTGAGCACCGGCTGGCGGTTCAAAAACAGGGTCTTTGGCGACCAGACTACGCACCATGATCTTGATGTTGCCCAAAGGCGAGACAGCGAAACGTCGTCGTTCATCTATAGAGACGTTCAATACTCATGCATGAAAAATGCAGCATCGCAATACTCACAGGTCTGTTTCTGTTCCACCACACCATCCAGTCCAATGAATTTGGTCCCGTTTCGCTCTAGATCTTTCTCTGCAGCTTTGAAAAGCTGAGCGCCAAGGCCTTTTCCACGATGCCTCTCATCAACGATGAACATGGAAACCCAGCCAGTCGCATTGGGATTGACGACAGCGGCGACATGACCCACGGCTTGCCCCGAGGATTTATCCATGAGCAGGATCATTCCGTAGCCGACGGATGGGTTCATATACGTGTCGAGATCATAGTATCCCCGATTCTGAAGTTGTATCAGCTTCATGATACCAACTGGATGCCTGCGCGATTGTACAACATACCCAGCCAAGCGCTTGCATGAAGTCCCACCATACGTCTCGGAACTCGTTTGTGTTGTTTGCTGCTCGAATCTCGTACTCCTCATTGGACCAGAAAATTGTCTGGGCATCAGGTGCCATGTTGTTTAGGGACATGCAAACGAGGTGATGCAGGTTATCAAAACTCGGAACGTCAGGTTGCGATATGCTTGTTATCTGAATAAAGCTCGCTCGGGCGTACGATACCCGCGCATGTCATTCGTGTGCTGCTGAGCATTGATCTAGATGACCTACAAGTAGCGACTTCCCGGCTCGACCCCACTTCATCCGGAACCCCACTCTACTTGCTTGCCTCCCATAATGGGACTGCGGGTGCTATACCACATACTACCTCCAAGTCTTTTGGAGAACAACGCCCATACCATCTAGAACTGCACACCCGTACACAAGGCCCCGTCCACATTCAAGTTCGCCCCACTGATGAAACTCGCCCTCTCGCTGGCTATATACACCACCGCATCTGCCACTTCCTCGGGTTTTGCCATTCGCCCCATCGGATTCTTCTCCATCTGGGTCTTGAACAAATCCGGCATCTTCTCCTCAATCATGCCCCAGACACCCTCCTTGAAGTACGTATTCCCAGGCGAGACCGTATTCGCACGAATGCCTTTCGGCCCAAGGGTATGTGCCAATTGCGCAGTGTAATGGATCAGAGCAGCCTATCAAACCCATCAGCATGGCCTTACATCAAGCCCAAGCGCGAGATTGAGTCGAGTGGAGAAGGAATACCTTGAAAGACCCATAAGGTCCGGGTGCCGTGAAATCTATGTCTCGTCCGGACGCCGACGCTATACTCACGATATTGCCCTTGGACTTCTCGAGGAAAGGCAGAGCTGCTTGCACGAGGTTCCAAGTTCCCATCATGTCCGTCGCATAGGCTCTGTCCCAGGTCTGGGCGTCATCCTATCGCACACATTACCATCAACGTCCACCTGCTCCGATTGAAGAATAAGAAGAAAGCAAGACTTACATCAGAAGACAAAGCGCTCACATTCGCCACCACGACATCAATCCCTCCCTCCTTGCCGATGCCTTCGACCCAATCGGTCAAAGCCTGTTTATCGGAAACGTCGACGGATTTGCCTATGGCCTTGGCATTGGGAAAGTCTTTGTCTAATTTCGCGTTCGCAGCATCAACGTCCGGGGCCGTGCGAGAGCAGAAATACACCGTTGCGCCTTCGGCGAGAAAGGCATGGACGATGCTTCGGCCGATGCCTTTGGTTCCTCCTGAATAGCAAGACGATGTCAGCTTGATGAATTAAACCTGACTACTGGGAAGGAGACCAGCTCGTACCGGTCACGAGGACGACTTTCTTATCAAGGTTGAGATGCATGATGACTTGTACGAGATTCGGGGTTGAGATGTGTGATTGAAGTCGTCGTGGTTGGAGGGTTGATGTTGTTTGAGAGCTCTGGCAATCGATACCTACCTATATACCACGAAGCTGTCGTTAAAGCTGCTCATTACGTCATGCCAGGGTTGGTAATTGTGCTCAGACGTGTCTGCTGTGCAAGATGTAATGTGTTGAACCCTATCCCTGGAAGCAACTACTATCGTGATTGCCGATGAGTGGTAGCCAGTCTGTACTATAATCGGGGTTCTGTCACGGGCGTAAGAGCGTCGAAGGATCGAAAAGCGCCAAGACGTGGGTGAGCAGCCTTGCCATGAAGGAGAAGGGAAGGACGAGAACGAGTGTGGAAGGCAAGAACGAAAACGAAAACGGCAGCGTCCTATTGACGTAAGTGTAAATGTGAATATACATCTAGTCAGCGCCGCAATGTACAGGTGTCGTCTCGTCTCATCAGCTGTCGTAATTCTTCATAGCATGGGACTCATATCTCTCCTCCCATTATACCACGGTTCCTCCTTCATTCACCCTCATCACTTCAAGATGATGATCAACAAGATCAAGATGACAATCAGGATCCCTATTGTCAGCCAGTTCCAATTGTCCTTTGCTTTCCTCGCAATGGTCCCTAATCTCTTCTGCGCTCCTCTGAGCGTGTTTGAATGCCGATCCACACCACTCTCAATATCATCCAGCATATCCACTTGCTCATCCAGTTCATTGCCCATCTGTATCCCGAGCAGTCGCTGTCTGCCTATACTCTGACCCAGCACCTCAAGCTGGTCATCCTGCTCGCGGAGTACGTTTTTGTGGTAGGCGTGGATTTGCTGATTGTCCATTTCTGACTGGTCGGGGGCTGGAGGTTCGTCGCGGTATCGCTGCTGATCGGAGAAGAGGGCAGCACGGTTCGCCTGATCGACTGGATCTTCTTCTGCGTCTGGGTTGTCGCGGAAGCGAACGCTCTTGTTTCTCCTCCCATGCGCTGGTGTTGACTTTGCTGCTTCGAAGTCTTGTGCTAAGGAGGGATCGTTCGCTGTCTTCACTTCGCTCGATGGCGGCGCAGAGCCATGGAATTGCGCGTACAGATCTGCGTACTGTTTCCGCAGTCTGCTCAAGTCGGATCCCTCGTCTTCTGCCTCGCCCATGTCTCTTTGCTGCGCCTCCAGCTGTTCGATTCCATCTTGAAAGTTCGCTAGAGAACGTGATATCTGTCCATCTTGTTTGTTGGGCTCTAGGTTGAGAGAGACGGCGCGCTGACGTTCGAGGAGCGATAGTTTGAGGTGGTCGGCGAGCAGGAGAAGCTGATGCGGCGTTGGTGTCGCCATGCTGGAACAGGCGGGAGAAGACTCGGCTTGGATGTGAAGCTGTGGACGCTCTTGGAGGTTGCAGTGCACCGGATATCACAGGCTGTTTCAAGGAAAGCGGATGCCTGCAGCTCCAGGTGTTTGAAGACAAGCAATGCTGTGTCGCTGTTGGTAAGTGCAGACAGGTATGAAAGCGGGCGCGAGCTAGTTCGGGAGGTAGATTTCGACCAGTGCAATATGGCTATGGAGGGATGGTGATATTCAGGTGCACCACATGCAGTCCAGGATGCCGCTAACGATGAATTATCACAAGAGTGAATGAATGTTGCTGGCTATCAACACTTCGTCATCCTACCGCACGCAGGAAGTGGCGAGCCTCAGGCAGATCGGGTACTCCAGGACGCTAGTACGATAACAGCCACAAGTACCGGTTCCCCCCATATCGCATTCCACGCCCCGAGCATCAATATTCCCGCCTCCCTCCACCCTGTCACACGACATCTGCGCCGTTTTCCCACTTCAGTCTTCCTGCTGCGGCCCTCCGAGATCCAAATCCAAATCCAGACCCAAGCCCATACCACTCCTCATAGCCGGGCTACCCATAGGCTCGTGGCAGGCATCATCTTGAATTATCTGTATTTGGGCATTCCGAGGTTCACGGTAACAAACTTCCGGCGAAATACAAACACTGTTTGGTGAGCCACGTATTCAAGCCGCCAACTTTCACCCTTGCTGCCCGCAGAGCATTATTCTTCATCCTATCCAAGACTCGAAACCCGGCTCCCCGAAGCTGTGCCTGGCCGGTCTGCTTCTCGAGTCCGTCTTTCTTATTACATGACTTGACGCCGCCTCCTCTTTCTGCGTTTTCACAAACGAGTGTTAGACATTCGAAGACTAGCTTTACACCTGTTGCCGGTCTCCTACCGGACTGCTAGCCAAGCGACAGCTCCTTGGACTTGGGCCTGGACTAAGTATTTCCATCGCAACACGATCTCGGCGTTGGCGATTACTTGTTCGAGTAATTGCCGTCCATCACCATGTCCAATTTCTTTCGTTCCAATCGCCGCAGCGGAAGCAGTGGCGCCGAAAGTGCGTTCAGCCATTTCCACCGAAGAGGCAATAGCGATGCTATCACTATGGCTGCTCACCAACAGAACTTACAGCCTGCTGATGGTTACACATTGCGAAGTCGCTCGGGGACACCTTCGTCCTCCACTTCTGCCGGACAAAGTCCCTTGCGAGGAATGGAGCGGCTCGAACAGCGAAGAAACATGGAACAGCGCAACCTCATGCAGACCAAAGCCCGATCACAGAATCTCAATCCGCCCATTGACTTCCGCGCCCTGGACTATGTCTCGCCCTGCGATGAAAACCTCACGTGCCCTATATGCCGATGCCCTTTCGTGGACCCTGTTGTTTTGACCGAATGCGATCATTGCTTTTGTCGGGATTGCATTCGACAGACATGGAGTACCACTTCTACATACAGTCCGCTTGGTCCACGCGGTGACTGCCCTAGCTGTCGAACCCCGGCTAAACTAGGACCTCGATCAGCCACCAGCAAGATCTTGATCAACATTCTCGATGATTTGTTCGTCAGATGCCCAAAAAGTGATCAAGGGTGCAATGCCAAGGTCAAGCGTGGGGAGGTGAAAGACCATATGGATATCTACTGCGGCTATGCCGTGGTCGAATGTCCTGCCGACGACTGCGAGCTTACTGCATGGAGGAAGGACGCGCCGCAGGGCTGCCTGCATTTTGGCGTGAGCTGTCTAGCATGCCGCGAGGAAATGCAGAAGTGTAACCTCGAGACTCACTGGAGAAGCAAGTGCCCAGATCGTCTGACCATCTGTGGACCTTGTAAATCGCAGGTATACTACCGCGACTTGGCTGAGCACAATGAGCAAGTCTGTCCGGCTGTCAGCATCAAGTGTCCCGGACACAATTTTGGATGCACCTTCCGCAGCAAAAAGAAACAAGCAGACATTCACAGAAGAGACTGCACGTTAGCCAAGCTGGGACCGGTGCTCGATGCTCAACAAAAGAGACTCGATGAGCAAGAATCTGCGCAGAAGCAGATGAGCCACAAACTAGAGATCCTCGAGAGCGGCTTTGCACGCATGCAAGCCATCGTGTTCCCTACTGACCCTGACCAAAACAGTGCGGATCCAAGATCGATCCCATTATTAAGAGGTCATGGAAGCGACGACATGAACTCGACGGACTCCGACTCAGCTGAGATGATATCGGATCCCACTGCTGACCTCTCCGAGCCGTTCGCCGACTTTGATTCTGCATCTCCCTTCCCACCACCAGCCACTAACGGCCCATACGCATCACCACTTCATCACGTGCTCTCCATGCACGAAAGTCTTCGTGACGAAATGTCTCGTGTGAATACAGCCCTGCAGGAGCTTGATGGACGACACTCAATGCAGATCCTCAACGAGAATATGCGAACGCGGGAGGAGATCACATACTTCGGCGCGCAGGTAGCGGGTCTCAGTCGACAAGTACATTGGCTTACTTCTGCCCAATTACAGCGGCAGAGTAGAAGTCCTGCGCCAGGCTCTGCGGCTACGGCAGCAAGTGATATAGCTGCTGCGGGATCGAGTGTGGAGGCGGCAATCAGCTCGGCTGTGCGTGGTGCAGCGAGGATCGTGAGCGCGGGTAGAGAAAGTACGGCGCCGATGAGGAGAGGGCCGAGTGAGGAAGGGAGGACCAAGTTATGAGAGTGTGAGAGTGATGGACTTGCACGCTGCAATCACACTATAGATCAATGAGCATGGTCATGGCCATGGTAGCAGTCCAGGAAGTCTTTCAGAGCGCTTTCAAGATCCGCCACTGCCACCGAGCAGAGTGAAGAAAGTTTTCGAATCTTGCTGTGTACAAATTCACAGCCCTGTCAGATCGTCGTGTGGCCAAATTCGCACCTGCGTCGACTGCGAAATGCGCTTGGTTGAGAATGCGAGGAGACGAGCCATGGGCATCGTCCTGTTCTGCATTTTCACATCCCTCGAAGTGCTCATCCAGACACAGACTGCCAGCAAGAGTGATGATATGAGTGTGAATATTCATTAACTGTCCTCACTTCGTCACCTTCAGGATCTTTCGGTGGTGTTGTTGTGGACAGCAACGAGCCAGCGCCATCGAGAACAAATTGCTGGGATGCGCCAATTCGCCGGATCATCGGAGTAGGATGAATCGGGACTGCCGATACCATAACGCCAAACAGTGTTCTTATCGTCAACCATTCTGTCGAACAGTTTTGCCTCGACTGGGGCACGAAGTAATTCTATTGACTTTGGAAAATCCGAACCTTGACAAAGGCTGACTCTGCGAAAGCCACAACTCAGAGCATTTCCACAAGCTAACGGCACTCTCCTGTGTCATACTCCAATCGCCCACCTACGTCTTCATCTTACGCGGCGGCGGCAAAAATACATTCAAAATCCTCCTAGGAATCTTCTTGAACCGCACGCTCTCCCATACACCCACAATCTCACCATCCTGCAAGACGAAGACATCACCCGCCAACACACTCTTATCACTGGCGAGTCTCTCCATTCGAACATACGTCCTGATCTCCGCGCCTGCGACTTCTGGCGCAAATCTAGGAGAGAGTTTCATTGCGCCGACACCATTGGAGATGAAAGCGTTCTTCTCTTTCTCTGGCTCCACGGCATTGCTGATGAAGCCGGAGAGGTGGCAGGAACCGTCGAGGTAGTATGGGCCAGTGTAATCTGTCTTGAGATCGGGTTGGAACTGCAACAGAGCAGTCGCCTCCAGTGTCTGCGAATCGAAAATGACTTCAGACATGTTCTGGTACTTTGGACCATAGTCGACGAAAGATTGGAAGAGCTCATACGCAGTGGAACGCTGCACAAGTCGGGTCTTCCCTGATGTCTCCTTTGCGGCCGCCGTAGAAAGACGATCAATCCGGTCAAGCAAGGTAGGGAGCGTGTGAGACCAGGTCTGGAGCCAAAGATGTGGGTTCGCAAAGGAGAATTTGCAATCGCCGTTGTGGACGAGGCGCGTGCCTGCGGGAGTGATGCTGTGAAAGGAACAGGTGAACGTCGATGTCGACCAATCGTCGCCGGCCGTGCAGCAGGTGACCTCCATCTCCAACCACAATTCCTCCATCGCTTTCTCGGACTCATCGCGGACGACGAGCGGCTTGTGGATCTCAAAGTCGTAGACATTCACGGCTGGCTCCTCGATTTTGGCACCGCGAGGATGATGGTGCCAGAGGTAAGAGGCGGCTGTGAGGGCCATGTCGAGGTACAGGCCACCTGGGAGGAGGGCAACGCCATTGCATTTGTGCTGCATTATGGTGGGGTGCAGGAGGGGGTGAGACATGCAGGAGCGGACGATGATATTGGTGGTGGAGAGAGAGGAGAGGCTCTGACAGTGAATTTGCTGACAGGACGGGGAGGGGATCGTGCGAGCCATATTAGATAGATGAAATGAAGGTCTGTGGTGGTAGTAACGGCGAGAGTGAGATGCATTCGATACGATCAAAGACAGTACCATCGACGGAGAGATATATATGTACTTGCCTGAGGGCGGTTCAGGTTTTATTCGAGATTGCTGTGGTCGGCGATAATTCTTCGTCTGATATCGCGATGACAGAAATTCAGTCACGCGGTAGTGAGGCATGTATTGTGAAGAGCCGTAATGATGTAACATCGATCGACCTATTCCAATGAACACTGCATGGCCGCTGTCGAGACATCGATATAGAATCACTCTGTCAGAGGACTCAGAAGCGCCGACGTTACATCGGAGCCGGCTCGGAGCGTGAGAAGAAGCCGAGTGAGATCTGATATCTGATATCAGCTTGCTTCTCGAGAAGACCGGAGATCTCTTTCCAGGTGACATTTTGAGAGACCGTCACTAAGAGAGTATTCTTACAGATCCGAGTAGTATCCGTGAAGATGATATCCCTCCCTGGAAAGGAATACTGGAACAGATGGAAGTGAATACCAAAAGCCACGTGTCTTCGCGCCTTCTCCGCCTTCTTCAATAGCGTGGGGGCGGGGGAATCCCTGCCAGGAGAGTCTGGGGAAAGGGTCCAAGACTCAACAGTCCACGTTGAAGCGGGTCTGTTGAAAGACGTAGCCCAGAAACATTCCATCCATGAACGCCACGACATCGACTCTGCATCCTCTTCTTTTCATCGCCCTTATCAGAGTACTGATCTGAGAAAATCCACCACATAATACTCCTACCCTGAACAAACAAGACACCTCACGCGGAAAAAAATGCTTCAGCGCTACTTAACGTAATTCCGATCCCAACTCCCTCCACCAACGCATACACATAGACATATACAGAGCGAAACCGCCAGTCCTTGCATTCCAAATCTACCCAGACTACACTACACCGACCCATTTCTCCCCATTCAAATGCTAAATCCCCAAACCTCCACATCCGCAACTGACTGAGAACGTCTTAAACCAGCCGAACAAACCTCACCTTCTTCGGCACCGCCGTGCTCGTGAGCTCCTTCGCAACTGTCCGCTACCTTCGAGCACAACAACAAGAGATGAACCGGAATTCTGGGACGTTGCATGTGGAGCCTGGTCGGTCAGGTAAGTCATCCTTCGCCTTTGAGCCTCCTTTTTTCGTAAGGAGGAAATTAGAAAACTCAAAAAGAGGGGAAAGTGGAAGGAACACTAGCTGATCTTCTAATATTACTGATACTCAGGCGGTGGAATCTAAGACAGCAGTAACATGAACGACTCATCGAATCACAAAGAGAGAGAGGGAGGGGCGGAGAGAGACTGTGTGTGTGAATAGGAAGAAAGATGATATCCAGCACGATTCATCACACCGATAATTCAACCTTCACACAAACGTGGCCATTCAAGACGAACCAGAAAGTCTCAACAGACGGAAACCACGAAGAGAAAACCCAATCCTCCCACGATTATCCATCAATTCAGAAGGAGTGCATAATAATAACAAAGAATAGCATTCATGTTTCTACTCTGTTTCTCTTCTCCTGTATCGTGACACAAAACACCGAAACAACGAACCTCACGAAAACAGAAACAGACAACAGACACAATGCAATGCCAAAAGTAATCCGCCCTTCGCCATCGCCATCGCCATGCACTAACGGGAATAAATCGCTATATGCTCGCAAAACCAAGAAAGATTCTTCAAAAAGGTACGCTTCGCTGGATGTGAAAACCGCCACAAAAACAACCGAAGAAACAAACAGTGCCGCATTAATCGGGATTTTATCAAGCACGACTGTCGTCGTCGTCTCTGTCCCCCCAGCCGTCATCGTTTTTCCCGAAATCAATCAGATCCTCCATCCGAACAGCGGTATTCGGTCTCGCTGAAGATGAAGAGGCACCCCCAGCAGCAGCGGCGGTCTCTCCCTCTTCAACCTCCACAACACTCCTCAGACTCTGTGGACTGCCACCGCCGTCGGCAGGATTCTCATCCTGCTGCAGCTCCTCTCTCACGACCCTCTGCATGTCCTCCCTACTAGGCAACTCGCTCCCACTCAGAGCCGCGAATTTGCCCAGACTGCTCGACGGTCGATCATGCTGTTCCTTCTCCTTCTTACTCCCGGGTCTCACAATCTTCCTCGGACTCGCTTTCTTGCTCTTCTCATTCCCGCCGATCCTGCCGATAGGCGTCCTCGGAGTCTGCCATCCAGCGCTCGTTCCCGCCGTTTCCAATTTCGGACGCAGAGCTTTATTACCACCCCTGGTAGGTTCCCGACCCGAGTCAGCGGCCTCGCTCTCTCTCCTCGAAGTGCTGGTGGCGTTCTGACTGAGATCCTTAATCTCCCTCAATACCTCTCTGAAGCCCTCCTCGAGGGTGTGCATCCGTGCAAGCATGATGCGATTGACCATTCCCTTCTCCTCGTCTTCACTTCGCCGGCGCTTCTCCTCTTCACGGCGTTGTAGATCTCGCTCGCGCATGAATTGCTCGCTGAAAGAGGCTGGGAATCCAGAGATGCCCCCGGCATCATTCCCTCCTGCAAACTTGTTGTCACCGAGATCGCTAGCAAGATCGAGGGCTCTTGCGCTGAACGATGGGTCGCGCCTGCGCGCTGTTGGCATGTCGAGGAATGTCAAGCCAATGCCGCCCGGGCTTGGAGCTGTCTTTTGTCTCGGCGGCATGATGGGCCGTGCTTTGGACAGTGGTGGTGCTTTCCTGCCCGGAGCACGAGTATTAGATGGCCCACCAAGAAGTTGTGTGGCTGGTGGCGTTGTGCCGCCATTGACGCTGTTCCTCTTGGACACATTGGGCCTACGGAGAAGGTTGGAATTCGAAGAATCGTCGTAGATAGGTTGAGGCGCGAAAAGTATGGTCCCCGTGGAAGTCTGCCTCTGATGGCCCTTACGAGCCTGCGAGGGGGATGGCAGACGTTGTGGCACGGCAAGACTCCTTGACGGTTCAGACGAGTCTACCAGTCGAGCTCTCGCGGCATGCGATAGCTGCATCAGAGGGGAGCTCGGTCCCATGGGTGTGTGAAAGAACTCAGCTTCGCTCTCATCAGCAGGAGTCCTTTCATGGATCGATAGGGCACTCTCTCCCATATGTGGCGTAGCATTGTCCTCCGATTCATCATTGATCTCATCATCACCATCAGCTTCAGTGTCCACAGGGAATGTCTCGGTCGTAGCAGGATCCTCGGATTCCTCCTCGATCCTCTGCGGCCGTCTAGAAGCCGTTAATGAAATCAGATCGGGATCGCTGGCTGCACTTCTTGCGGCCGAGAAATCTCTCGACCACTTGCCTGTCTTTCGACGATCAGAAGTGGCCGCCCGCTTATGTCGAGGACGACGATTCTCCAGACGCTCGAGCACGCTTCTGGGCTGCTCCATCGGAGGACTGGCACCGCCCTCATTGTCAGCAGCTTGCATCCACTGATCCACCGCATTTGCCGAAGGCCCTCTCTCGGCACCCATTTCGCGTGTGGTAGTTCTGACTGTATCGCCCTTGAACGGTCGTCGGAACACCTCGTCTAGAGCCCGGTCCTTGTTGAAGCTGATCACAGACGGCTCTCTTAGACGATGATTCGGAGTGTACAACTCAGGTTGCTTGTTTAAGCCAAATGCCACTGGCTGCTTCTGCTGCGCCGGGGCTTGCTCGATGAGATCTGTAGGACCGTATGCCCGCCTCGCCATGATCATTCTCTCGTAGAAGAAAATGATGAACAGGATCGGAAAGTGCGAGACCTTGATGACTGTTCGATTGAACTTGACGTACGAGCGCAGGGGTATGAGAAATCGCGTGGGGCTTAGCATCCATCCGATGATGTTAGTCGGAGCCACATAACTGAAGAGAGCGTCCGACTTGACCATTGAGATGGTGTTGACAGCGAACAAGAATTGATGCTCCTCTTCCGCATTCTTGACAATTGCCATGAAGCTGTTTGTGAGCACAGTGATCAGGATCGTAACGACCAGGAAGTGACAGATAGTCAGAAAGATGACCATGATAGCCTTGCCTAGAAAGTTGTAACCATCCCAGTGATCCCAGACCGCAGGCGTGAAACCCATGAGAATCTGGAAGAGCGAATAGGCCACGCCTTTGCCGTCTCGAGTATCGGCAAACGACAGCGAGAGTGCGACGAAGAAGCCTGAGCAACTGATGACTATCAGGATCAACACCGCGACGAGATCTTGAGCCATCAAGCGGAAGGCGATGAGGAGTTGCGAGAAGTACTTGTAGTGGTCCAGGACGCTGAAGAGACGTGGAAAGAGCAGAATGGCTGTCGATGCGAGGACATCATAGGCAATGCCGGCAATCTTATGCTTACCTTCCTCGGCCAGGACGATTCCATAGAGTCGTAGGCAGTAATACACTCCGAAGAGAAACAGGATTCCCAGGTCGAAAGCGTTCCAAAATGAAAGGATATACAGACCGAAGCCTTGCTCTGTGAATCCGACGATCTCGTCCAGCATGTAACCAATGCTCCAGAACCAGAAAAGGACCTCAAGCGGCGTGATGTCAAGATTGCGTTCCGCAAGCACTGCAACGAAGAGGCCCAGCATTGTCGCGAAGCTCAGCGTGCTGAACACCTGTCGGTATCGGGGAACACGCAGACGGCTCAGCTTGAACAATGAAGCATCTCTGGGATTGTATAGAGTCACCGTCCGCCGGGCGACGGGTGCCTCAATCGGCCTGGGCAAAGGCCGACTCGCCTGGGTCTTTCTTGACAAGACAGCGTCTGCTGGGAGAGCCGCACCATCTGGGTGATCATTCGTACCATACCCAGGACCATGACGGCGTGTGAAGTGTTGGGACTCTCGATGTCTCCGATGCAGATTATCTGCCTCTGAATGAAAGACAATGTTCCCTGCCCAAATCGCTTCCAGATGCTGAACCACGAGAGGGTGTGCCAGGAACCGCTTCGCCTCGGCACGAATGGCGACCTCTATCGTGCTCACCCTGGGTACTCGACCTTGCATGCGGCGTACTTGAAGTTCTGCGGACTCTGGAGTCGCCATACCCTGCAGAGGGTCAAAGTCATAAGAGAGAGAGTCGATCAGCTCACGAGTCGTGAACTCGCGGAGTAATCGCATGGCCAACAACTCACTGATCATCGCTCTCGTGCGGCAGACACCGACATTACCAGGGTTCATCTGGCCTTCCTTCTGGAATTGCAAGCAATTCGCAATCAGAGCACATAGCGTCGCTCGATTGAAGTGGTCCGCTCTTATGGATCCTTGCACTGGCTTGACCAAGAACTGACTGATCTGAGGCGAGCGTAACTGATCCCACGACAACGTGGTCTCGCATCTCGCAACGATCAGGGCGCGGATGGCGTGTGTGATGTTGTACAGTGGTAGCCTGTCAAGGTGCGCGGCCGAGAAGATGGGCAACAGAGGTGTGTCCACGTTGTCTTCATCCTGCTCTTCTGCACCGTCTTCGCCTGCGTTGTCTTCATCGTACTGATACTGATGGGCATTGTCGAAGTAGCCTCGCGCCGTATTCAGCGGTCGACGTGGGGAGAAGTCGTCTCCCTGGCCATTGCCATCAGCTTCTTCCTCCTCGTCCTCCTCATACTCGTCTTCGTGCACACTCTGGCCGACGGCTCGATGCCTCGTTCGCTCGGGCGAGTTGGTAAAGGGCGACCAGACGGCGCGGTTATTGATAGGGCGGTTGGTGAAGGAGGTGTTGTCGTCTTTCCTTCTCCCTCTGCTGATGGAACGAAAAAGGCGGAGCATTTGACCAGTGGACAGGAAGAGGCAGCTTGGCGCATGCAGTAGACGGTGGCCTGGGTCTGTGTCTATGGCTCTGGGTGGTGACACGTCTCTCCACAAGACAAGTCACCGTCTGGTGCCTTTGGGTGTCAGTGCAGTAGCAGCACACCAGTGCAGTATCAGTACAGGATCAGTACAGTACAGTCTCAGTACAGTATACAGCTTCGTGGAATGGTGGGAATGGAGGAATGAAAGGCCTCAATCTCTCCCTCTCTCTCTGTGTGTGTGTCTTCCTTTTGGCCCCCCCACTGCCAGACACACACCTGATGGGATGGGCGTGTGTGCTACAGTGCCGGGTAACTTATTACAGGCTTATCTTGTATGTACCACGTGAAGCTCGTTCAATTGCCTCAACGGAAACGTGCATATGAGCGAGTCAGATTCGGCCAATCAACGCCGTCCGTGTATGCACCATTCCACTAGCCGTTCCCAATCATCACCCTTTCATCATCATCATCATCATCATCATCATTATCGTTATTCCCTCGCCTCCTACATGCACCATACCATACCATACCATACCCGCATCACGTGGGACTTGGAGACCGCCATCACAAGGCGGTGAAGACTGCAAAGTACCTCCCCAGCAACCTGTACATGAATCGATACATGCACCACCCCGCATGGAGGATGCCATAGAACTGTAACAATGAATAGTAGATAGCGGTGCAGCCACATGCATGCACACCCCACGATTCACCTGGCGCTAGCGACCTTTGCGCATTAACGTATGTACATGTGAACTTACCAGAGCTCCACCACAGAGCCGCTGCTGCACTACTATCCTGCCAGAAATTTCCTGCCTCATGATGACTACGACAAGACAAACTCGACCATTTTGACATATCCACAAAATAAGCTCACGTGCAGTGGTCATATCCACATCTTTGCCCCACATCCTATTCAAAATCTCGACTTCTGGGCGACACAGATTCGGAACCGGGAATTCCCAAAAGAGCTCAGCGATCAGCAGCACAGCTCCAAAGCCAACGACCAAAAAAGCTCGACAGAGCTAAACCCACCTCGCCCCTTCCTCCACACCCAAAAGATAACAGCAGCATCATTACCATTACCATCGGCACGATCTCAGCGTGTACACCCCCTTGTCATCATGCCCAAGCCCAGGCGCAACATCCAGGCCGTAGCCGAAGAGACACTGACTCCGCCCACACACCTCACCGCCAGCGAGAAGATCGCGCGAGTCAGAAACGCCGCCGGAAACAATCTGTACAATCTCGAGCTCCCTTCTGGCGAGACACTTCTGGCCGAGCTCGCGCAGAGGTTCCGAAATACCATCTGGATCAAGCGCGGCAATTTCGTGTTGTTAGATACGGCGAGTCTGGCGGAGAGGGGCAACAAGCTTGGCGGGGAGATTGTGAATATTGTGAGAGACGAGAAGGCGTGGAGGAAGAAGGCGTTTTGGCCCGTGGAATTTGCTGCTGCGAAACAAGTGGCTTATCAGGCTGATGATTCTGATGAGGAGGAGGAGGAGGAGGATGGCGATGGAGAAGGGCCGCAGTACCCGCCTTCTGACGACGAATCGCAATGATTCCAGCTTTCGCGCAATGCCCGCAGAGCTAGCATGAGCTAGATGTCGAAGCTTCCTCATTCTGCATGCTCATGTGCTGCCGCCTCTGCGTCTGGCTTCCTGGTTCTCACCCACACACTGCCAAGTGTCGCCGCCAGACACCCGACGACCACCATGGAGCTCGCATCCGTGCTGGGATACACATTCCACGCCCATTCCTGTGTCATGCAGACTGCATAAATCAGGATCGGATGTATGCCACTCCTCCACAGCAGGAACGGCGTCGACCAGGCAATATACACGAAGAATTGATAGTGTAGACTTCTCGCACATAGGCAGCCGATCAGCAGCGAAGAGAGAATGGTCGTCAAGATGAAATCGGGAGTCACCCTGCGAGCGATCCTGCCTTCTTCAGCTTTGGAAGGAGGATCGAATAGCTTGTCGATGGCTTCTGGTAGTGACCAGTCGGAAGGCTGTAGCCATCGTCCCAGTCCGAATGCGCTCAGCAGGAACAGATGAGAGATCAGTAGACCTGCCGAAAATGCACGGCTCAGGAACCATTCCTCTCCCACAAATCTCCAATTCACAGTCCACTTGAACAGAAACTGTCGCGTCAGCTCAAACGCTCGGCCGAGATAATTCATCATCGAACCCGTGAGAAAAGGGTAAGCAATCACCGTCTGCAAGAAATTCGCATCAGCCATCAATCACTCCACTCCTTCGCATCCACCAACCATAAATCTTGAAGTTGATCTGAAAAAGAAAAAAAAAAAAAAGAGAATGAAAAGATAAACTCACCTGCACCTGCGCCATACTCTGCGCCTGATAAAACGCGCGGTTCCTGCCCATACCCTGCCACATCACCGCCCCAATCCCCGGCAGCGCCAACAACAAACTCATCTTCGTCCCCAGCCCGACACTGAACACCAACGTCCCCACCATCCACCGCTTCCGCTGCCAACACCACACCGCGCCAAACAAGAAAAAAACCGCGAAGCAATCATTAAACAACCGCAGCACGAAAATCGAATGCACGCGTTTACTCAGGCTCAGCAGCGGGAGGAGCCAGGGTGGGGATCCCGCGGCTCGGTATGTCTGCATGACGAGGAGGAGAGTGAGCAGGTATAGCGCTGCGAAGAGGATCTGTGCGGTCTGGATGTCGGTGCCGGCAGAAGTGAGGTAGTAGAGAAGGCGGTAGATGTAGACGTGCATGGCTGGGTAGACGAGCGGTCCCGTCTGTCCTGTGATTTTGGCGTAGTCGCGCTCGCCGGCCAGGTAGGTGGTGATTTGTTGCATGTAGGCTGTCCAGTCGATTTCAGTGTCTGATTCGTCTCTCCATCAGTTTCAATTTTTTCTTATAGAATGGAGGTATGAAATGGTTTTTTTCTTTTGATGAATGGGTTCACTTGCATGGGACTCTGAGGATTATGACGGCGCATAGTGCGGCGTCGGCGAGGAGTTGGCCCGGTGCTGTCCATGTTGTGTGCTTTGGGTTGGTCAGAAGGTCCTGAACGCGTGTTGTGAGCGACATGGTCGGAGGAGATGGAATTTCATTCACATGTTTATGTTTCTAGAGACGAAGGTGTACATGTTCTATCGAAAGGGGCAAAAGTATGAGTTCCGCTCGTGCGTATATATCAGCACTTGCAGCGGTATATGTCAGACCATAGCTACCACATCTCCAAGATTCCTTCCCTTTGCCCTCGCTTCTGACCTTTCTTTGTGTCTCCGAGGTCCGCACCACCACGGGCATCAATGACATTCTTCCATCCTGCGCACAATGTCAGTGAGATTTCGAGAGAAAGTCATCACCAGGATCAAGCATGAGTCAGCAATACGCACATGGTGTATTACTAACAGATCAGGATGCACCATAAAATCCTTTGGCTCCATCGCGTTCCCGGTATAGCCATACTTTGGCCACGAGCTGAAACCCTAGAAGCCTCTTTCCAAGCTATAATAATGACATCTCACAGACAGCTTCGAAAAGATAGAATCGCAGTTTCGGAGCGTGATTCACTCGACTTTTTTCCTCGTGGGATAAACAGGTATCAGCTATGCCACTACCGACCGACAACTACATCCTGTCCCGCGACACCAGTGAAGCCGAGCGCCTGAGAGTTCAACATGAAGACATGATCTCCTGCCAAGGCTATTACCTGCACCCGGACATCCACTTGCCGGCCACAAATGCACGCATTGCGGACGTCTGTACTGGCTCGGCCGTATTTCTCAGCGATCTTGCTCCGGCATACTCCAGCGCAGAACTCCATGGCTTCGATATTTCCGAAAAGATGTTTCCGGCCGAAGCAGAGCTCTCGAAGAACATCCAGCTTCACGTCGCTGACGTTCGAGAGCCGTTCGAGAGCCGCTGGTTGGGCTACTTCGATGTGGTACATGTCCGGCTGATCGAGGCGGCTATGAAGAAGGAGACGTGGGCTCCTGTGCTGCAGAATCTGATCACACTCCTCAAGCCCGGCGGCTGGCTACAATGGGTCGAAGACGACAGAGCGATCTCTGTGCGTCATGCAGCTCGTCCGGTGGCGCCACCTGACGCCGCGAAAGCGTCTTTACTGGCGACGGCGGGAGAGAAGCGGTTTGTTCCTCCACGCTTCTCACACATCGACCGCTTCAACAGACTATTGATGCCCGATGCGAGGTCTTACGACATGACATATGGCTACATGAATCTGGACACTCTGATGCAGGACCCAGAGGTTGGAAATCTGGAGCAAGTAGGCAGCGATATCTATGTGGTCGACAGACATGATGATGGAGGACAGCTGAGGAAGGATTGGGCTGCTATGGGTATCGCCGCAGTTTGGAGCATGCTCAAGTCACGTGAAGAAGCTGGCGATCGACTGTCTGATATTACGCACGAGGAGTTGGCGGAGGGCTTCTCACGCGACATAGATGCTGGTGGACATTTCATCACACGTGTTTCGGTGTTCACGGGCAGGAAGAAGGCCGAATGATTGTTTGCCGAGATGCTGTCTTAGCCAGGAGCATGTACTAGTGCATACAGAAACATCGTAGCAGGCCCTCCCAGCTTCCACTGCTTCTCGCATGGCTATCTCGCAGCAAACTATAGCTGGGACAAATTAACGGACTACATTGGCGCATCTCCGACTACCAACATGAGCTCAGACTAAACGATCAAAGTTGACCTCGGACAATCAGGAATCAGCGGTAGATCTGAAGCGCGAGGACTGATCTCTGTACAACCAGCAGAGTTGCTCGCATGTAAGTCAGCTCCAAACTCATAAACAGGCTAAAAGTTCCTCAAGTAGGCGCGAGCTACACGCGTTCCTAATGCCTCAGCGGGTCTTCGATCCACGCCCCACGCCCTGCCAGTGCTTTGCTTGCGCACAACCCGGTTGCGATCGACGAAATGTTCTCGCGTGTTCTGATGCCGACGAGCGAAGCCCCCCTTCAATAACAAGTCCCCGGGACCTCGAGGTAGCTTTTGATGCTGCAGCAGACCTTGAAGAAGCTGCTGCTTATGATTGCTCAGCCCCCGATCTTCTCCAATGAAAGACTCGTAAATCACGCGCCAGGTGTCTGCTACCCCTTCCAGAACTTCCACTTCAACAAGCTTCACTTCCGGATCTGAGCAGCGTGCTCGTAAGCTGTGGAGAACTGGCTCGACGACATCGTTGGGGTCATCAGGACTAGGAGGCGCGCGAGCTTCTGGACTGCTCCAGAATCGAGCGACTGAAGCGTAGTGGCTGTACCAGGTCTTCCTGCCGGTGATCTCTATGGTCTCACGCTTGATCTCCTTAGCTTCGGGGATGTTGCCCAGGATGGTGAGTATGAGTGCTCTTGCTGCTTGGGATTGCACGTATGTGTTTTCTGCCTTGATCGCATCTTCTCTCTCGAAGGCCGCGCGGTTCCAAATGTGGTTCAGTGGTGAGCAGGGGTGTGGTGTATCTCGCATAGTGGCCATCGCGAGGGACTGGAACGGTCAAAATATCCTAAGGTGGGCGATTAGCAGTCGATATTGATGAGTTGCAGTGTTGTTTCGGGAAGTATGGGCAGAATCGTCGTACAGGAAGAACATCGGCAAAGAGAAGACATAATGGGCAAGATATCAGTGGCAGACTCGAATTGTGAACATTGATGTTTGCGTATTACCAATGACCACCCAGCCAAGTGACTGCGCAGATGACATGCAATACATCTACCATGGTTGTATCATATCAGAACGAATGACCTTCCCAACATCCGCATCCCGCTTGCCTTGCACGACATCCTTGATGAACTCGCCTCCGACCGACGGATCCAACGCGCCCATCTGTGTTCAAAGGTCAGCTCGATACAATACCTGCACATTCCGAAAGACCATACCTGCTTGAGCTTCTCTGCACCAAGGCCACTCAGGCCAGTAGCTAGGAAGCCAGGCGAGACAGCCCAGATCTTCACGCCATCATTCTTCAACATACGAACCCACTCCCGCATAGCCATGTTGAGTCCCGTCTTCGAACTGCGGTACACCATGACCGGATTGACGCTCTTCTCCTTCGGCCAGCCAGCCTCAGCGACCTTATTGATGTTCTTGAAAGCCATAGTATCATCGCGCTCCGTCTCCGCGAGCGCTGACGTGCCGCTCGTGATGAACATGAGTCTCGGATCCGCGGACTTGAGAAGCAGCGGGACAAACTCAGAGGTCATCAACATGGTACCCGCGACATTGATGTTCCAGGACTTGAGCCATCCCTCCCGATAGCCGATCTTGCCGGTCTGTATGTCAACGTCCACGCTGGCTCCGCCGTTGTTGATCAGACAGTCTAGTCTGCCGAATTTGGAGGTGACTGTATCGCGTGCTTTCTCGATGGACTCGTCAGATTCGAGGTCGACCTGGACAACTGAAAGTCCGCAAGAAGTCGAAGGGAATTCTTGTTGCAAAGCCTCGATCGCTTTTTCTCCATTCTCAAGCTTTCGTGATCCGATGATGATCTCGTAAGGCGTCCCAGATCTTAGAAGAGCCTTGACGGCCTCTAATCCCAAGCCAGTGTTCGCGCCTGTGATGAGTACGATTTGCTTCTCCGAAGACATGGTTTTGTTCTGGAATCAGTGATGAATCTGGGTTGAATTTTCCACGAAAAGAATTCTTCCACATGACGAGACCTTACTACTTATATAACGAAGTGGAGCAGCTTTCTTCAGTACGTTTACTCCCTAAATCCGAGTCAGCGAGTGTTCGACCCTTGGACATGGCCACCCCATTGGTTTCGGTTCAAGCCAGTGACGTCGGCTTTGTCGCTGAATTCGGAGCTAGCGGGCGAGAGAGTGAAATCTCTCGGACGAGAGAATCGAGCAACACTTTCGGGTAATTCTCTTGCACAACAACATCGACGTTTTTACATTCCTTTGCACAACAACAGTGACCTTCAGGGTTCCACTGTGGCGACATGCTGATATGAGACTATGGCCGTGCCTTCTCGAATGTGCATAATTGCCTATTAGTGATGCATGGCCGGTTGTGACTTGTCGGCCGAGAAAGCCACGACACTGGCCTTTCTTCGCCTGCTCACAAGGCTGACGCATGGAAGAAGCGAGTAGTACAGTCAACAAAGCCATGCATGGAATTGTTCTGAACGGTGATAAGTCTGGTAACAGATGCTGGTGCAGCCAATGAAGCAACAAGCATTACTGGATTACTACACATTTCAGTCCAGCCATTTCCTGTTCCTTACAAGAAGAGCACCTTCACAACCATAGCCGCAACTCCAGCAGCCCCAATCTGCGCAGGAAGCGCATTCGCAGTAGCAGCAGCACCAGTAGAAGCGGATGTCGATCCAGAGGTCGTCGAGGCCGGCGAAATAGTCATGCCGTTGGAGACAACGACAGTCGTTCCATGATTCACAGAGATCTGGAGAGTAGTGCCCGCTGAGGATGCCGTGGTCGTATTAGCGGAGACTGTGGCGGCCTGGGTCAAGGGTACTCGAGTTCCTGCTGTGCATGTACTTGGCAGGCCTTCGTTGCAGATGTTGTTCCCGGCGTCTTCACCCTCACAGCAGTAGGCATTGGCAGCTTCCAAACCGCATCCAACATAGATTGCTCCGGTGCAGGTATAATCGCTGTAGATTGCTACGCCGTTGTTGTTACTGCCGAAGTCGATTGTTTGGCTGTTGTTGTCACCGCCGAAGTCGATTGTTATGCCGCTGGCGAGGGCGAGCAGAGCGGTGAAGATGGCTATGGTAGTGAGCCGCATGTTGACGGTTGTTGTTGATGCTTCCAAAAATCCTGTCGTTCTCGGGGTCTTCTATCTGCTTGCAAAGCTTACAGACGCATCGACGTTCAACGTGTAGGGGCGATGAAAATATGAAGTGTTGATGCGTTTGTGTCAATAACTGTCGTGGGACCAAGATGTATGGTAGTATTTATACATATATATGCTCGATGGTGCCGTGCCATATCTCGTGTGATGAGATGCCGACAGGGCAATTGTGGGTATCCTCATGCTTAGCCTGCAGGTAAGTCCAAAAGACTTACTGCACCTGGTTAATGTTTTGTAGTGGCTCAGACATCATGAATGCATTGACAGGCCGTAAGTTAATCTGTGTGCTCAGCTCGACACTGGAAGTGAAGCCTCTTGCGTCAGGGCTATTGCGCATAGTCGAAATGATGGAGCCTTTAAGCATGATGATGGCTTCTCACCTCTGGCTGGAAGTCTCGTACCCAAGACATAGCGATCCTAATGAGCTTTCAGTTCAGCACACTGAGTCAAACATCACGTCGAAGGTCATTCCAGGATTGCGGCCACGATTTCCTTAGATCAATTGGACACCGTTCGTAGGAAAGCCTCTCAAATCCTCGGCTGGCCATCCGATGCCACATGCCCGATGCCTATCCACTCTATGTCATGATGCGGAAGAGATGCATGAGAATTGCAGTGATTGGCAACGATGGGTATGATGACTGGGTATGTGGAAGGGAAGAAAGGAGCTTCAAAGACGAGCGGCGATGATATCAAACCTGAGGCTCGAATCGGCGCACGGATCACCATGGATACTCTTTTTGGAGACTCTCCTCTTGCCTCCCGCCCCGGCCTCTCGCCATCTTCTGTGGCCCGCGACCTCCTCTTCTTTAACACACAACACAACCTTAACATGTACAACGTGCGCCGATGCATCCATTCGTCTGACGCATTCGAGGTTGTCGGCTCGTCGCTCGGCCATGGACATGCTCCCTCCGACTGAAGGGCACGGTGAAAGAGCGGAGAGCGACAATGGCGGTCAAGCGACGAGCCCACGGCAATTCAGCAGCGGTGATGCAGGAACAAGATCCTCCGACGGCTACCTTGTCATCAGACAGGCTCACGCAACTGCCATTGTAGGCGCCATGGAGATGAGAGCCTGTGAGCCTCCCCTGACTCCCCGTGTTTTGGGTTGGAAGCACGTTATCCGTGGCTCTTATGGTGAAGATGGCGCCATCTTGCGTTACCGGACAAGGGATGCAAACGACTCATGCTACACCGTATAAATGTTCTTTTCACCTCCTGTGACTCTTGTGTAGCATTAGACCCACAACATAACATATCATTGACGCAGCGAGAATAGCTGGACCTTCATCAGGCGGAGTTAGCACAAATATCCATTTGCAGTTACCAGGCACTCTTCTGCAAGAACCAGTCGTCCCAGCAGGAAACCCAAGAACAACGACAAGTGCTATCAGGTGGACCGGTCGCCCACATGGCCAGCACAGCCATGACCAGGACTCGCGCTCCTTTGGCGGACGTTGATCCAAACACACTGCAAGAAAGCAGAGCACAAGAGCTCGAAAATTCAAAAATATCAAGAGCTGCAATATCAGCAGCCAGTCTGGACTTCAGCGCAACACATCTGATCAGTTCTCCATATGTGGACTTGGCCAACCAATTGAAGCTCGACGATCCAGACACTCCTTACCAGCTGTTTGCCTTTGCTCTGACCACGATGAGACCTGTCCGGGAAGACTATGCAA
Source organism: Microcyclosporella mali (assembly GCA_002785985.1). Classification (NCBI taxonomy): domain Eukaryota; kingdom Fungi; phylum Ascomycota; class Dothideomycetes; order Mycosphaerellales; family Mycosphaerellaceae; genus Microcyclosporella; species Microcyclosporella mali. The sequence goes on along the minus strand of NHNU01000004.1, from coordinate 1,475,140 downwards.
CAGCGCCTTACATGGAAGCCTTCAATTGGAATGAAGTTTTCGCGCTGCTCAGAGAGCTGTGTCGGCGCAGAGGTGTTGTTTGGCAGAGCCAGAGCTTCTACACTGTCATCTTTCGCTCGACACTCAAGGCGAATATCGACCGCGACAGGCTGGGTTTGCTGGATCAAAAGTCTCATGAGGAGGCTTGCCAAAGTGGTGGTCTCCTCAAGTATTGGTTTGGTACTACTGATGCCAGCAGGCGAAATCTCGCAACTTGTAGGACATCTTCTCTTCGCTCAAATGGCAGACGTCAAGCTAATAATCGAGCCATTAGGCCTCTGGAGAGATCATGCAGATGCAGTCGCCGGCGGTGGCGGACCTTGGCATAAACAAGCCAGAGCTGCAGCTCGTGAGATGTAAGTTGTCTTTTTTGGATGGTGTCCTCAGTAACAAGCTTATATCATGCAGGTACGAGAAGATCGACTTCCACGTGCATCGACTAGTCGTCGAGGACGGGGCAGAGTCCTGGAGGCTGGATGACTAGGTAAAGTGATCAGGATCGACATTTATCAGTTTTCTGGCGGCTACGATCTACCCTGTTGCCTGATACGTGGTCGGATCTCCCAACAGCATAGTCCGTGTTTATCTGGCTGTTTCCTCGGGACCGTGAATCTGAACAAGGCCACGCTATTGTTACGGCGAATCGCCGCCAGCGCCAACAACTTGAGCAATGCTGCCGAGATCGCAAGAGTCCATGTCCATGCAGAGGACAACGACGGAGCGAGAACCAGACGCTCATGGAGACCGCCGAGGCTTATCACATCTCGCATTATGCACCTCGATTGCCCGTGAAAACTCGGCCGCTCGTGTCGACTGAAAAGGATTCTTGGTTCATTCATCTACGATACAGATGGATTTTGCGCCCGATCGGGAACAGCGAGAGGCCATTCCGGGTGTAGTGCAGGGCAGGCAATGACAATGGTACATTTGGAGCGGCAATATCACCAGGTATGGAGTATGTTTTGCGACGCGCTACACGAGTTAGAAAGGCGTGGCACTCGATAAGAGAAATTGAATCTGGTGTGCCACCCGTAACCTTTGTGTATTACATGTCTTCGTTGCGCAGACAGAATCTCTGATGGCGCCTCAAGTGCCAAAGGGGAGTGGGTCTCCGTTTATGATCGTAATGAAAATCTCTCTCGAGATACTATCACTATGATGAAGAGATATCATGATAGAAGGCACTCCTATGATCTAGTCTGTGCAGCTATCAGCTCCACGATGATTGTCAAGTTGCCTTCCCATCAAGGGCTTCGGTTGCCTCCTTACCAACATGTCCATTGGCCACCGCCTTTTCCGGCGCAAAGTCCTTCAGCACACTCCTCACCGGCCATGCAAACCCCACCCCATGAGTTTCCACATCGTCTGAATCCAGCAGGAACTCTATCACTGCCGCGAAATTGTACGCAGCAATCGCCGTGCCCAGATGCCAGTACCCGTGCAGCTCGAGCAGTACGTCCCACGGCTTGCCCAGCAGGTGCTTCACCAGCGTGACCTGAGGGCAAAAGTGTACATCCACGTTCCAGATTGCGTATGCGAAGACAGCGGACGTCGTCGCGAACGTGACGACGGACTTGACTTTCTCTTGGTCCTCTTTCTTTGCGATCCGTGTCTTGATCAAGGCGCGGGTCTTGAAAGCCACAATCCATGACATGCAGAAGAAAAGAATCACATGGAGGATGAACTCGTCGGCCAGGAAGTGGTAGATGAAGAACGGGACCAATACGCCTAGGATGATGGCAGTGTTGCGGCGTTGGATGTGTGGCGGCTCCTGAAAGGTGAAGATCTGGTGGAGGAGACATCCGATAGCGAGATGCATAGACAACTCATCGGACATCTGTGTGTAGTATTTGAGAGTCGTGTGGTAGAGGCCTGAGAAGATACCGACGCCGATCAGGCCCCAGTACGAGATATTCGGTGATGAGAAGATACCGACATCGTGGCGTTTGTATCGCTGGATACCGTGGATGCCGTAAAGAATGTAGGCCAGACTGGTGAGAGTGTTGAAGAATTCGGCTACATAGTGAGTGATCACGTAGTCCTCTTCGCAAAAGCTGCAGTGAGGTGTTGTCAGTCATGTACCTCGAAGATAAATTCTTGCCAAGAAATATAAGCTGCATGCAGAACGGGTACGTACTTGACGTTGGATGTTTTCTCGCCCCAGAAGCCAACAATGTCACTACCCTGAGAGGCATCCCAATAGCTCGGCATGTTTCGATTGCAGCTCTGTGACAGGTACCAGAAGCTTGGTGCTCTGCAATGGTAATAATGCAGTGCGCAGACGGACAAGTACTGCGTGCAATATTGTAGAGAAGTTATGCTGCAAGGGCAGGCAAGATGTGCCAGGCCAGATACCCAGATTGTATTGAGTGTGCCGCCTCGGAGCTTGCAAACTTGGTTGTGAGACGTGCAATGGAACCCTCGCAAGCTGGTGACGATTGTGAGTGGTACCTGCTGGACTGGACCCGCTGATTCGTCAGATAGTCGCCCCGCCAATCTGTGCTTTGGAGAGCCGAAGGCACCGTGGTATTCTTTCGCCGGTATGTTTGTCTCTCATTCCCTCCATCCGGCTACGGCACCGAACATATCAAGCCCAACAAGGACACATCGCCGTGCTTGCTGCAAAAGGTTTGAATCTTGATCACTCGGGATGTGCACATGCCGAGAAGGGTCGACACGTGAAAGTGTCCGCTGACTTGTATGTTCGTAATGTGACCCGTGCACCAATGACGTCCCAGTCTCTCCGCCGCAGCATCTAGTAACGTTGCACGAACAAAGCCACGCAATGATGTGGACGCTTCACTGAGATCCAGGTCCAGCAGCCGTCAAGTCTCAGAGCGTCCATATCTTCAGTGTATTTTCGGGCTGAATAGTTCCTGGATACTCACTGGACGTCTTGCTGTCCGTGTCACTGGACGCGTCGCTGCTCTCACAGCTGCTGGTATCGCTGTCATTCTGGTCTACCCAGCGTGATGCACCATGGCGAGTGATTTCTTGACCGGAGCAGGTCGCGAGGACCGCGCCTGTCGGGTGCCATACAGAACTCGAGATGGGAGCTGTCTTCATGTCAGAAAGCCTGTGAGATACTGGAAATGTGCTTTCTACCTTCGTGCATGGCAGATAAGACTGCTTCTGGGGCATGGTCACCCTCCTTGCAACCAGGATTGCTCCACATCCGGACAGAGCCATCGGTGCCACCAGCCCATACCTCGTAGCCATTAGCCGTGGGTATCACGTCAACGCCTAGTTTCTGCATTGTCTCTGCTGCACGTCCGCTTAGCGTTGCGAGCATCTTCTGTTGGAAGCGGATATCGAAGACCAATATAGCATCGCTGTCCCTCTCCGCGGCAAGCAAATAGTTACCATCCGGACTCCACCTGAGATCGGTAATGCCAGCACCACTATTACCATCGAGCGAGAACGTGGAAGAGCACTTGCCGAGACTTTCTTGTTCGTACAGTGCAACCTCCCGTTCCCAAGTACCAATCGCAACGACGCCCTCGCTGCTGATGTTGATGGCAGAAACAAACCCTCTTCGAGTCAGTGACCATGTATCATGATGTGGTCCGCCCTTCTTTGAAGCGGTCAGCCGCTGCTCGACTATTGGTCCTTCACCGTTGCGATGGCAGTCGAAGAGAGCAAGGACGTTCGAACTTCCAGCGAGGAAATGGTTGCCGTCCCTTGTGAAGGCGAGACTCGTCGGGCGGCGATGCTCTTCTGTCTTTCCATTGACAAAATTGTAGCAATACTGGATGCTATCAAACTGTAGCGCGTTCCTGAGCGTGATGGGGACATCCGCACCCGCTGAGAGTACCAATGTAGAGGCCGGATCTTGCAGGTTGAAATGGGGATACAGCGCGAAGGTCTGGATGTTGGATCCAGCCTTGTGGCTCGAGTAGGGGAGCAGTACTTGCGCTTCATCTCTGTCATCCAGAAGATCTGTTGGCAGTACGAAAGTCCTTAACTTCTGGTCCTCGTTATGCGTTACAACCGTGGTCCCATCAGCACTGAATTGGGCATTGCGGAAGCAGTTTGACTTGACCCAATTAGCCGGCCGGGTGGTTGTATCTGCGAACTCCACGGGACTGCAATAGGCACCTCCCGTCGTGGCCACACAGCTCGGTACGAAGTTTTGGATGGCCATTGACACGAAATGAATGTCATGGAGAAGGATTGTTCGATCTATAGGAGAAGGCCGGGAATAACTATCAACCGGCTAGCGTGATCTCGTAAGGTCCGTGCAGAAACCTAACTTGAGCTTCGAGACTTTTCCACGGATTCAATTTCAATTTGCAACACTGCACAACCATTTCCATCCAGACACTCCCGAAACCACTTCCATCGCACGCGCGTCCATCGACAACACAAACTTGCCACAATGGTACGAGCCTGCGACATGCCACGATCGCCGTAGCGCCGAATCTAACAATTCCCTAGTCTACCACCCTGAAGTCCATCAAGGCCCTGGCCCCTCTCCTCGACCGCGTCCTCATCCAGCGAGTAAAGGCCGAAGCCAAGACAGCCGGTGGCATCTTCCTCCCAGAGACCGCAGTGAAAGAGCTCAATGAGGCCAAGGTAATCGCAGTCGGCCCAGGAGCCATGGACAAGGAGGGCAAGCGGATACCAATGGGCGTTGCAGCAGGCGACAAGGTCTTGATCCCCCAGGTAAGATGCGGATAGGCGGAACATGACGATGGAACAAGATCTGACGAGTTGGCAGTTCGGCGGAAGCCCAATCAAAGTCGGCGAGAATGAATACTCAATCTTTAGAGATCACGAGTAAGTAAGAGCATCAACACACGCAGACGAGGCACTGACATACGGTTACAGTATTCTGGCCAAGATCAACGAGTAACGGACGAGATACCTCCATCTGTAACATAGCATCAGCGTTCTCCCGGTCGACTGCATCAGCGCTGGTTTGTATTTGTCATGTACTCACAAAACTTGTGTCAATACGAAATCTCAGCTCTTCGCTTCGCCAGCTGGAATTACATGCATCCATTCTTCATACAATACAGAGATTCTACTGACGATCAAGGAGGACATCCCAAGACAACCATGCGCACAAGTGCTCCGACAGCCTCCCATTTGCCTGGCCGGACGTCAATCCAGGGAGGACACAGGTCTTTCTTGGCTTATCAAATGCCTGATACTCGGTCCATAACCAGCAGCCCTTGACGACGAAAGACTGCATTGCTGATTGACGAGCCTCTGGACGGCTTGGCCGGAGATCAAGGCCTCGAGACCTGAGTCGTGGCCTCCAGATCACATGCTCGAACACCTCGCTTGTGATCAGGCATGGCTCTCTGCAGCAGCAATGCGCTACATCTGACCGGTGAGGCTCTCGATGGCGTGGTAGGGGAAAGGTCTTCCAGGGCTTCATGCCCTAGCATGCCGATCACATGTCTGGATATCTCATTCGTGGTTCATGACTGGTCTCGTAGACAGTATCGCGCACAGCCGGCCACCGAGTTACACTACAGCGTAGCCTGAATCATTTGCCTGGAAATCTTGTATGTGAACATGGTATGTTCTACCCACGTGCTTGTCATTGTTGAAGATAGCTGAAAGGATCACATGCAAAGCGCTGCACATGGTCTGTGCGCCACTATTGTCCTAGGTTGTCACAATTGAGGCATCACGGCATGCTCCATCTCGCTATTGTTGAGATGAAACACAAATGCGCGCCAAGAGCTCTTCCACAAGCTTTTGTCCCTCACTGCTATTGTGAGGAATTTCATGTTTTCGTCTCATTTTCATCTTCATCTTGAGGATGTCTCAACAACCACTTCCTTCCATTTCTACAAACAATTTCTGAGACCTCAACGACCTCGACATACCACACAGATACTGCTACCAAAATCGAGCTGGACTCGTATATCACATCAATCTCACACTCACATACCACCACCATCACGCAGAAAGCATGTCTCACACCTGTGTACACAGCGCCAAAAGGGATCTTGCCAATCTCTTCACGCCAACTCCCAGCCCAGAGCACAAGAGTCAGGCTGCGCTGGAGACTCCAGCCGCTACCATATCAGAGAGTACGGACAAAACAACTTCTGGAAAAAAAGCCATTCCGGAGGTTCTCGTCACCAGTCCCACCAACAGCGACTACCTTTCCACCCCGGACTACTTCAAGGACGACGGAGACGAGAAATACGATCCAGAGTACTTCAAGAACGATGAAGACAACGAATACGATGCCGATTTCGACCCCTTCTACTGCAAAACTCCCGGCATCACCCCTCCCAGCTCGCCAGAGATCTCACCCGCGAAGCCAAAGGACCCAACGAAGCTAGAATTCTTCTCCGGCGATGTTATCAAATCCTACAGCTGCACTGCATCCTACAACGATCCAGATTTTCATGCGCCTGAGAATGCTTCGAAGCCTCCCTTCCTCGCCCTCAACGTCGAGAAGGTCTTCGTGCATAGCTGGTTTCTCAAGTTCCCGGAAGAAGTCCGTACGCGGATCTACCACTTTTCTCTCTTCCCCAATGGCCATGAGCGCGCTCCCTGCCCTGCGTTCGGCAACACCACCTGTGGAGCCAAGATCGAGTGGAGAGTGCCGTTTCCGGCTCTGCTTCACACATGTCAGGAGACTCGCAGGGAGGCGCTGCCGTTGTGGTATAAAGAGTTCAAGCCGGTATCTGCTTCGGCTGCGCAGATCACGCCTTGGTTGCGGAGTATTGGAGTCGAGGGAAGGCTGTCGTTGAAGAGTCTATGCTTGAGATTTGATCCGCAGGATGAAAAGAGACCAGAGATGGAGCAGCAGAGGCATTGGTATTGGGTCATGTTTAAGTTGTTGAAGGTGGAGGTGAAGAACGAGATCATTGAGCTTAGATGAGGGGTATGGGGTGATTGGGTGAGAAAGGAACTTTGAGGGCCTGGTCTTGGATTGAGCATATGAAGGAAAGTAGGATATATTTGTGGCGAAAGGTTCCAGCCTGGTCGGAGCCACAGCGCTGCCTCTAGGATATCTGACAATTAACTCAGCAGATCTCCGATAAGACGACCGCTGTCAGTACAGCGTCTTGCATCGGACATACACGAATACAAGAATTGATCGGCTTTCAGATACCTGATGGTTGATTGAATACCTGCCTAGGCCGGCTTTATGGGGATATCAGAGCTTCTTCATCGAGGAAAGCCTCCATAGGTAAGGCTGAGCTGAGCAAGCAAAGCTCGTCAATGGCATTGATGGATTTCCCGGCGGACTTGAACTCACTAGACGGACCATAATCAAGACACTACGAATGCTAGTCATTGCTTTGATCACATTTATAACGCCAGGGCTCAGCAAGACGATATTCATGCTCCATAATGCGCGGATTTTTCTCTGATTCCAGCTTGTTCAGACTTTTGGGCTGGTTCTTCTGATTGATGCGCAGAGTGATCATCCTCAGTCGCAATAGCAGCGCCTGTATGTCAGCCGACGCAGCACATCTTCCGTTGCAGTGGGCACAGCAACAGCACACTCATCAAGGATCAAGCGACGGCGAGGCGTTGTTACGCCCCAAGCATAAGATATAGTCATGTATGTGTCCCTGTTCTGATCGTCCAGGCCGTGCGAGAGTAGACATGCCAAGCAATTGCGTCCTAATGGTTCAGCATTATCGCTGAGAAGGCGGATGCAGATGATGTATGCCGGTTGACAGGCGATGATTGCGATTGATGTATTGGTCCGAGTCTCTGAGTAAAATCTGAGATGCCCATGGACTCGATGCCGTTTATTTCTCGTGTATAGGATGGACAACAAGACTCTGGTATTTGAACCAGGCACATGCCTGAGTTTGTGATGAGAATAATCTGACAGGCTGGAGCGAGGGTGTTTGGAAATGAGCAAGTCCAGCCATTGCCGCGGTAAGCTTCGCGGCACGGGACCGGCCGCAGAGGGGAAACCACACTTCATCCCGTGTTCCCAATCCTTCTCGCTTCCTTCTGCTTGGTTTCGGAATTGCTTCATCAGTGTTGCATCTTTATTGTGCCAAGGCGACAGCAGGGATATGAGCTCTTTTGTTATATGCCTTGAGGCTTGTATCCGCACCGATACCGGAATCTCTGGCCCATCACTCCATTCGTTGCGAAGAGAATGAAGAGACAACCTCTCTCTTTCTGATCCTCCAACGTCCAAATCTGCCCTGAGCCAAGTCTGTGAGGCAGGAGCTAGCCGCAACAGTTGCGGGGAGCATATGGCACGTTCCGTGATAGCCTGTACCAGGCGTTTGCTAGTTGGTTAGGGCTGCTGTCACCAGTCTATTCAGCCAGTCGGAAGTCTCGCGCCGTCATAGACTTTACGAGGTCGTAAAACTGAATCTCAGTTGGCAGACACGTGCATGCATATCTTCAGGTCATGTAGCCATGTAGCCCTTGGCATGCAGCCGGCATTCTCACACGTCTACAAGATACCTGTGCCGACACAGAAGTCTTGCACAGCCACAGACAGACTGGATCACTGATGGTATGGCCGGTGTCACTGGTAGTCAGACATTGATGACAGCTTGATTCACTCTGTAGTCTGTTCGTGATGCACGAGATTCGACAAGTGACACTGTGACGGAGCGTGGACGCGGCGCTGCAGCGAAGGTCAACGCCACAAGATCTGCCAATCAGACCACACCTAGCGTGAACATGGTCCATCCGCCGCTTCCATCAACGAGGTGGGCTCACGCCAAGGACGTGGCTGCTGCAGAAGGCTGCTTCTGACAAAGGAGCTATTCTCAGGATGCTGACAAGTCGTAACTTCTTGCGCCTCGGTTTCTTGCTGCATCCCATAACTCATGCAATTCCCGCCCTCCAGTGAGCTCAAGTCGGGGGTTTTTTTCTTCTGCGACAGTCCCAGCTCTCTTATACAACCACCTGAATCAATAACTGTGCGGCAACACCACGATGCCGGCAGCCATGGCAGACTCCAAAGCTACCCAGGCTGAGCCAGACAAAGCACGGAAAAGAGTCTACTATGCCGACAACCTGCGATCCACGCTTACAGCTCTCGTGGTCCTACACCATGCATCAATGAATTTTGGTGGCGTTGGACTCATGGCATACTACAGACAAAAGCCGATGTCCTCACCACCACTAGTCGGCTTCAATGTGCTCAACCAGACGTTCTTCATGGGCACTTTCATGTTCCTCGGTGGTCACTTCTCCAAGCGCACTCTCGCGAAGAAGCCTACTGCGCAATTCATCAAAGATCGACTATACCGGCTCGGACTCCCTGCCGTCGCGTACACATTGTTTGGCACACCATTGACTATGGCCATTCATCGTATGTGGACAGGGAAGGACGTTGGGAAGGAGTTTTGGCTGTCTTACTGGAAGGGCCTGAAGGGGTTGATGGGACCAGTGTGGTTCATCGGGCTACTGCTTTGTTTCGATATGATTTTGGTTGCTGTCAAGAAGGCGAAAGAGGCTGCTGGACTCGAGGATAACGAGCCCACCAAGAAGGGATCGAAGAAGGTCCAAGCTGCCGGTCTTGCTGCCGGTCTTGCTGCGACTAGCACGTGCGACTTTCTGATGCGAACGATCTATCCCGTGGGAGCTCATCTCAATCCTCTGGGCATTCAGCCAGCGTACCTCGCTCATTACATCGCCAGCTACCTGTACGGCACATATGTGGACGATGTCGACGATGCCATTCCATCAGGCGCTGCTTCGCTTGGTTTAGGCGCTGGAAGCATCATCAGCGCATACATCTTCGCAAAGACTCTTATCGCGAACAAGTCCGTTCAGCCTATGCTTGGCGGCCTTAATAAATCTGCAGCGACATATGCCGCAACGAACAACTTGGTTGGTTTCTTGATTGGCAGTCTTCTGCTCCGAGCTTTCAAGAAATATGGCAACCAGTCGTGGGGCCGAATTGGTGACGGAGCGTATCCAGCCTTCTTGCTACACATGCCGATTTTGACTGCTATCACCATTGCAGCGGAGCCGTGGGAAGGTGGACCTTTGGTCAAGACAGCAGCTGTTGGAAGTGCTTCTATCGTCGCTAGTTGGCTGGCTGGTTATGGAGCAAATGGAGCGCTGGCGGAAGCCGAGAAGATGTTTGGTGTCATGACGAAGACGAAGCGATAGATCATTTACAAAACTCCGCAAGGCAGAGGCGAAGAAGCTAGTGGGAAGTCAAGAAAGTCATCAGGCACACGATAGTTGCATCTGCTGAAGGATAGTATGGACTCTCGAAGAGCCGCATAGCCTTACGAGCACAAGACGATGACATTGGCACGACCGACCAACGCGAATGCGCATCGAAGTCCAGCTGCTCGAGTTTGCGCCCATCGACACTTGGGGATATTCCTTTCATGACGAGCTATGGGTCAACTTGGCCAAGACGAGAAGAACTATCAGATCCTGTACGGATAGCCACTGGAAGTCGCTGGTTTCGTGGTACCGGAATCGAAAGCAGTCTCGAGTCTATCGATCGAGTGCTGGCAAAGACTGCGCCTCGAGTTTGGCCTCATGACACTGGCCGACGAAGCGAAACTATTATGAAACAGACAGAGTGGATGGACCTGACTCGTATCCTTCATGTCGCCAACATGCATTCTCCCCACTCCTGGATGTACTCCACCATCGTCACGACTTCCTTGCAGCTTGAACCGAGAAGTCAACACAGCAACAGAGAGGAATATATCGCTTTCCATGGGCAAGCCGACTTGTTCTATCCAGCATCAAGGTTTCCTCTATCATCTTACCTTCTGCGCTGGTGAGTGTAGCGATGACAGCTCCAGGAGTCGTCGGCGGACCTCGACATGTCCCAGAAGAGCACGGTCCTTCAACCCACTCTTACTGGTCTTCCATGACAATCTAAGATAGCTGCAGCTCGTCCCGAGCATATGACCACCATCATCGGAGTAGCAATAGTCGCAATTCCGCGATGTGGACAGCTGCGTACGAACCAAGAAAGGCATGATCAACAAGGCGCAGAGTCCATCTTCCATTTTTTACCGGCTATCGTGTCTTTCCGCTACTGGAGACAGTCTGGCGACAGTAAAGAGAAGTGCGCGCCCGTCAGACAGCGCAGAAAAGAACTCATGTACAGGAGATGTGACTCTCTCCATCGCAAAGCTCTCCACGAAACAGCGTAAGGATGAGAGCACGGTATCACATCCTTGGGGTAAGGCCCAGTGCGATTCAGACGTAGGAAACGGTATTCTGAGTTCGCCTAGAGATCGCTGACATGTCAATGGCTTGACCGTGGCAGATGCCCACCCACTTCAGGGTGGGGCTTCCATTGTTTTCTCTCTTCGGACTAGGCTTGCGATGAGCTCTACATGTTCTCGAGGTGTGTGTCGACATGGGCTGAGTCGTTGTATGGCCAGGATCCGCGACACTTCAGATGATAACGATGGTAATTGCTACGAAATTGAAATTGCTCTTTTGAGGTCTACTATCAATCACATGAGAGTAGTCTCTCAATGTCCCTCAGCGATCGCACTACAAGTCGTGGGATACTGTACACTCTCCTTAATCTGCTGCTTCAATTTGTCCCCATCGATCTCCAGAATAAAGTTCACCTCCTGGAGCGTCTGCGCTCTCGGCGCCAAAGCCTTCTGATACGCATGAATATTGCCGTAGCTTGGCGATGCATAGCTCGTGTCCACATCAAGGTAGAAGCGGGTGCTATTCTTCACGATTGAAGGGTCGGCCAAGATGGCAGCAGGAGTCTCGTCCCAGAAGGGGAATTGGGTACCGTAGTAGTTGTACATGAGCTCGGAGTAAGGCGTCTTGACCTCGTGAATCTCGTCGAGGAAGTCTTGAGTGCTCATGACTTGATTGGCCACATTTCCACAGATGGTGATGTTGGGAAAGTCGGCAGAGAGTGCCATCTTGGAGCCTTCTGGGTCGATCATGAGGTTGATGTCGCTTTGGAGATCGGCTAGTAGGACAGTGCCGGTGGTTCTGAGGGGCCATAGTTAGCATACACCGTGAACTTCTGAGATGATACTGCTCACTGTAAGAGATTGAGATCAAGATAACCTCCCATGATGATCAACTCCTTGGCATTCTTCGCAAAGTTGGGATCCATCCTGGTGGCCAGCGCAATATTGGTCAAAGCTCCAGCAGCATAGATCGTGACTTCTCCTGGGTACTTGCGAACTTGTTGGACCATAAACTCCGCGGCTGTGATATCCGGCACGAAGGTCAGGTTTGGAAAGCCGTAGTATGGCTTCTCGAATGCGGCTCTGGAGATGCGATTTGGATCACCGCTGGTGGGATCGTTGCCAAGTGCCTCGTAAGTCAGGTTCTCATTGGCGAACGCGCCCTCCCAAGCGAGTTGGCCATGGACCATCTCCCAGGCCTGGAAGAGTCCAGGTCGATTTAAGATTGGGTAATCTGCTCCACGATACACAGGTATGCATCCGAGATCTCCCACTTCAAGAGTTGCCAAACCATGTAGACCGCATTGAAGAGCCCATGAGTTTGCGGTGTCAGAAACGAGACCCAAGATCTCCCAATCGGCCTTCAAGAGCTGCAGGAAGGGAACAAAGCCTGCGATACTCCAGTCGTTGTCTAAAATGACCTTCGGCCTCGAAGAAGGAGCTGTATTGTTGCTCGACGCCCTGGGAACATGTCTCGATGGCAGCGCAGACACAGATGCCGATAAAGCCGAGATGGCAGCTGCGATGTAAGTAGAAGACCGCATCTCTGGAGACAAAACAGGGAGCAATGCAAAACCAAAACCAGCAACCAGGAAATACAAAATATTTGTACCCACGCTGTGAAATTTGTCGGTAGCCTCCGTCAGGGACGAGCGGTATTAGCAAGAGTATGCAGGAATATGCAGTGTCCTGCCCAATCAGGCTTTAGCTGTGACGTGAGCCTATCGAGGCCTATCAGAGACCGGTAAATGTCGGCACGATGAAAGAGCGATCTGCGCCAGGGAGGAAATTGTATGCGCATTCGCCAGATTGGTCATATCGACTGAAAAATCGTCGGCGGTCGCCGCGGGCTGATGAAGAACAATTTACAAGAGGAAGATGCGAAGTGAGGTTAGAGCCAAGATCGTGAAGAATCTTCAACCAGCATGACTGCGCCTTGACACTATCGGATCAGGATGTCTTGCGAGGCATACGTCGGCAGCAGAGAGCACAAAGCTACGATGTATCTGCAATACCCATCTCGAGGTTTGACGATGAGGTGCTTTGGTCCTGATGAGAATTGCTGCCAACAGTGGCGGCAGCAAGATTTGATAATGGCGACATATTTCAGTCCCAAACTTAAGGAAGCGTGGCAGCTGAGAAGCACGTAAGATATGTCGCATGAACAACAAAGAATCAGAGATGAAGTTGACAGTTAATGATGGCAAGACATGAAGCAAGGGTGAAGCTACCTCTCCTCATGACAATTTCGACGCGCCAAGACTAGCATATATATACATGATTATCAGCCCGTGCTCAAAAATACACCGTAAGTTGAACTGCAACCGTCGTCGCGAGAACGCATACTAACATGCGCTTCTCAGCTTGACGCAGTGGCTTAGCGTGTCGTTCTTATATTTGTCCTCCGGGACTCATATGGCCTTTCAGCCTTCAGAGGTTATGCGAAAGTCGCGAGTTCGAATCTCGCAGGGTGTAATGGTACTTTTATCCTTTTTATCATTTAGCCCTTTGCTAAGACGCATGGTGGGGTCGGGTAAAGTCCAAATGCCATCTTTTTCCACAGGAGGTATCCCAGCCTCAGACTTTTTACATGCCTAAAACTGGCGATGCGTCGAGCAAACGCATCATATTCCATGCCCCAAAGCACAGGCTCAACACATTCCCTCGATGATTAGAGCAAAGGCGTTACTGAGAAGTCCAACCATCTAGCATTTTACGGCTGTCTGTGATCGCATTGCTGAAGGCTGCAATGCAGAATCTCAGTCCATTTCCTCTCAGCTCCACCCGTCTTTCGCCATGATTCAATCCAATGCCGTGCAGACTCGAGCTTGGAAAGCTGTATCGAATCACACGATCTTCAGGTTTAGCTGCTCTGACTGGCATCAGGCTATACTTCAGTGAGTCAACATCTTCGAATAAGAGCATGTGGTTGCGGGACTCACGGCAGATCTTCATCCTCGCTGTTCTTGCTGCTTTGCTATTCCTTCGCCTTCCGGAAATGAGCTTGATAGGAAGACACGACAACCATCATGGTGGTTAGGACCCACGATTGCAGGGGGCCTACTCACTCGATAACCACCGACAGCCAGAGTAGTTGTTGGCCGTGCCGTGGATGAATGATGAGTTGTCAGAAATGCGACCGCTGATAAGGTCTTTGACTCACTGAGGGTCTACTCAGGGTGCAAAGATCGGTCCCGAGGAAATCTTCTTGCATTGCGAGTGCACTCGCAACATTTCGAGGTACAGGGAGTCCTAGGATGCAAGTGGTGTGCCAGCCCGGCTATCTGGCGTGCCAGCACCATCAGTGACCCTCTTCTTCTTTTTCTTCTTCTTGGCAATAACAGCCGGCTTCTTCCCGTAATTTGCCATGACAAGATGGCTCCCACAAGTCAAACACGTGCTATCGTGCAAAGGCTCGCAGAAGATACTCAGACAAATCGAGCACACAAAGCCGATGTCAACGACTTTTCGATGACAAAAGCATGCAGCTCTGAAATCGACTCCCTCCCCCTCACCTGGTGAGATCAGATGTCCTCGAGTGGCCTCGTCTGGAAGGTACGCGAACATGAGATATTGCAGAAAGCCAGCGCGGGAGCCGTGGTCCAAGGCCATATAGATGCCACCTGTTGCGTCTGCAGCTTGCTGGAGGAAGACTGTATCACCAGCTAATTTGAGAATGTCGATAGGGATGTTGAGGCGCTGACATGCGAAGATAGAATTCATTATGGGAATGTATTGGTCTGCCAAGTCTCCCGACACGGACAGAATGAGAACGCGCGAAGTGAGACCTTTCAGGACATTCGCACCGCTGCCATCTGTGGAGAAATCATTGCTGCCAACAGTGGCATTAGCATCGGAGTAATTGAATTGAGAATTTGGCTGTGTCGTTGGCACCGAAGCGGACTGCTTGGAGATGTATGTAAGAGCCATCGTTAAGGCTCCGGCCATCATGGTGGCGGGCGTCGTTGCTAGTGCGTCAGGTCGTGTGTCTCGTATCATACTACGCAGGTTGGAGGTGATAGCACTCTCGATGCGAGCAAATGGGCGAAACTTGTTTGCATCGTCAGGCGGCTGTACTGGCCCGCCATCTCCATTTGCTGATGCCTGAGGCTGCGGTCTTGCCGGAGTCGGATAGAGAAACTCGGCGCGCTCGGCGTGGCTGGCTATGACCGCGACTCGATTCTCGTGGTTGATGGCGATATGCGCGTTGATGAAGACGAGCAGGTTGGCGACGACTTTGGACAAGGACAGCGAATTATCCAGCAAAGCCCAGGCATGTGGGTTCGTGTCAAGGATAATCGTAAGCAGGGCCGGCGATTCGGCTTCGTGCAGCTTATCATACTTGTCGGTGCGGTTCGTGCCGTCGACCTCGTTCATCGTGGCCGACTATCATGGATGTTGATGTGATGAGAAGGAGAAACAAACGATGAAGGTTGTTATGTAAAGGAGTGCGGTCCCTTGCTTGCCGACGCCCCAATGTGGTCCGTGCTTTTTTGCCCTTGTGCCTGGAATGTCCTCACTTCATGTTCCCATATCAACGAATGCCAATCACATGGCTTCACCAGGAGGCCCATATACCCCATTGGCCGAGCATGAAAGCAGATGTACGATGATGTCGGCTATGAGCGGATGAGTGTGACTGGCGGGGACTCAAAGCAGTAAGTCCGACAACATTCCCGCCACTTCGTTGTACAAGCTGCGTATCACGTTTCCTCTTTGTAATAAGCCTACCGAGTACATCCCGGGTCTCCGTTTTCCCAAGGACTCAAACTTTGATTTCGTGTACCAAGTGGCCGGCTTTCTACTTTAACTCCTTCATCACAATCATGGAAGCAGTATCATCTCCGTCTTTCGGGGAGGATATAGAGATCAAAGCGATACACACTGGCCTAGACTTGAAATGCTCGTCGTGCACCAAGAATATCAGTCTCAAGGTTTGCGAACATTCTCACCCACTAGCATCGCAGACAGCAGCTTCAAGCCTGGCCGGCCGAGACATGGAATCGTCCTCGTCGAAACATCTACAAGATTGCCGCAACCTTCTGGGGCTTCATTGTCATGGGCCTGAACGATGCTACCTATGGAGCCATCATCCCATATCTCCAGCAATACTACGACCTGAAGTATCCTGTTATCTCTCTTATTTTCTTGACGCCCGTCGTGGGTTACGCTCTGGCTGCCATACTCAGCAACCAGATCCATCTCAAGTCAGGCCAAGTACGCTATTTCCAATATGAGAACCGATCCAATACTGATCTGACTTAGCGTGGCGTTGCAATCTTCACCGGAGCATGCCATTTGATATCGTTCGTCATCAATTCTCTCCACCTGCCTTTCCCAGTGCTTGTCATTTCGTGCATGCTAGCTGGCTTTGGGAGTGGGATTGAAGACGCTGGTTGGAATGCCTGGATTGGTGCTCTGCCAAAGTCAAACGAGATCCTCGGCTTTCTGCACGCTTTCTACAATGTCGGAGCTGTCATTGCACCGCTGATCGCCACTACCTTGATCACCAAAGCCGGGCTCACCTGGTACTATTGGTACTATTGCATGATAGGCTTTGCGGCTGTTGAGCTCGTGATGGGGGTTCATGGTTTCTGGTATGAGACTGGCGACAGGTTCCGCGAGACTCGCGCAAGTGCAACTTCTGGCCAGGATGACAGTGGGTCGAACCTCAAGGAGGTCGTCTCGAGAATGCCAATGGCAAGAGTGGTATGGTTGTGTGCACTCTTCTCAGTGGCCGACGTAGGTGCGGAAGTAGCCCTGGGCGGCTGGGTGGTCGACTTCATGTTGACAGCGAGGCATGCGGACAACTTTTCGAGTGGCATGTCTCTTACCGGATACTGGTTGGGAATGACCGTAGGGAGACTCGTATTGGGTTTCGTGACGCCGTTGTTAGGTTAGTTCTCGTCCAGTCTTACTGCAACATTCAGTTCACTGACCGTGATACACAGGCGAAAGACGAGCGATACTGGTGTGCCATATCCTGCTATTGTCTTTGAGACTCAGCTGACACGCCATCTTGCAGATCTACATCCCTATAACGGCAACCTTCACCCTAATCTTCTGGTTAGTCCCCAACTTCTATGTCTCCGTCGTTGCCGTTGCATTCCAAGGCTTCTTCCTAGGTCCTCTCTTCCCAGCCGCGATCGTCGCCTGTGCAAAGCTCTTGCCCACACATTTTCATGTCTCGAGTGTCGGCTTTACTGCTGCTTCAGCAGGAATCGGAGGCGCTGTGTTCCCGTATGCTGTAGGTGCTATTGCCCAAGGAAAGGGTGTGCAGGTCTTGCAGCCGATTATGCTGGCGCTGTTGGTGGTGAGCTGGTTTCTGTTGTTGAGTCTGCCGTGGAAAAGGGGTAGAAGCGCGAATGGTTAGTCAACGCCTTGAGGCACGAAGAACGACGCTAGTGCCTGTGCAGACGATACCAATATTTGCATGTGAATGTACCAAATCAGCTCAAAGTGTCATGTCCCTTACTTTGTCCAACCCTCCCTATAATGCGACCGCAACGAGTAACCACTAGCTCCATTTCTCAACCACGAGATACCAAAGCCAACGCGCTCGTTTCAAAGGAATAGATCAGATCGAGCTGAGAATGATTCCTGACAACAAATCGCTGCAGGCATGTTTCCACCGCTGCCACAAATTTAGGGACAATGAAGCCGACAGACGCGACACCTGATCGTCACAAGCCGGGGTCAAGCGGGCGAGGAGAAGTCTGAAGGAGTAGAGACAAGGAGAGATCCTGTCTCATGACACTCAAAGCGCTCGTCCCGGGAGCGGCTCCCGTGGCAATGGGGTAAGAAGACGATGACAGAAGAAAAGTGTAGCACTGAGCCATTGCGGTGCTCACTCAGGCCTCAGCCACCGAATGTATAAGTTGCACCTGTCCTATAGGAGTGGAATCCAAACGTGAGCGTGGTCGCCAAATGGATACACCTAGTCGCGGACATTCCTCGAGGTGCTTTCGAAACAGTGATTCCGCAGCATGGTTTCTCTCGATACCTTGATGAACCAGTTGTGATTCCTGCGGATGCCTGGTTCGCGGGATGACAACACAAACGTGGTCAGCATGCGATAAGAAAATCGTGGAGATGAGCAGAAGAGACAATCGAGTCAACAATGACCAGACGGGTCAAGTAAGCGTAATGACAATTGACAGCGCAATCATCACCACTCGGAGTATCCTGATTGAGACAGCCAGGGCGGCTGTGGAAGCCCATCGACGCATAATCATCATGACTGACAATATACCGCCACAGCCGGAATGAGCATCTTTGCACCATCGGCAACCGCCAGGAATTGAGCAAACGGTGGAAGTGCGAGCTGTGCATCTTGTGGCCAATGCGCATATTGCGAGCCCTGGCAAATTCGTTCCGAGTGCAAGAAGTTCCGGAGTAAGGCGATCCTCAGTAGTTCGTGATCCAGAAGCAGTAAGGTAGCGTGCGCCAGCGACTCTCGATATCTTCAGCTTGAGCAGTTCGAAGCCGTTGAGTGTCCTCCGATCAAAGTTACGAGACAAAGTCACCACCTAAAGATCTATTCAACACCTAATTATCCTGGAGATACCTGACCGGATTGATCTTGCATTCGTAGCAGTAACTGTCGCTGCGCCTCCAATGAACGTGCTCTCGCGGACTCGCTTGGTTGCATAGGGTTTGTGTCCGGGATCGAGGTGATAGTCGCTTCCTATTTCTGGCCAACACCTGAACCCCCATCTTTCAAGAACCTCGAAATGCCTTCCTTACACGCTCGTTCGCTGTAGCTCTCCCATACCTCATACAGACTGACAAGCTCTTGCGTAGCATCGACCACGGCATTCATGTCAATTTTACTCTCCGCAAGCCAATCGACGAGCTTGCTCAACTTCGGACCTGCAGCTTTCAACCCACCGAAGCCGCCCAGAAAAGCTTGTTGAGCAGCACTGCTACTTACAGTAGGAGAGAAACCAGGCCCAGAAGAGAGTATCGGGGATGATTGTATTGGTGATCCAAGAGTGGAGTGAGCCTGTAGACCTGGTGGCTGTCCTGAAGGCCGCAGAACGACCGCAAGGAAAATTGCCGTTATTGCCAGGACATGGGGAGGGTAGAGTAGGAGTAGGTCTGTATTGTAGCCGTCGTTGATGATGGAATGTGCCAGCTGACTCTCGTCACCACTGAGTCCAAAGACAGGCGCAAGCTCTGAGAGAGACCGATATGGATGGTGACATATCAACCGCGAAGACAGCGTGGAGATGAGAGCGAACTCACATTCTCCAATCTTGCTGCTTTCTGAAACACCCAGCTCAGGCCACTGCCGGGCGGCTTCTCCAAGCATGAGGCGGATATGCTGCGGGCATTCTTCCATCTTGCATGCTAGATATACCGACGTCGCCATGATGAGGTATGGATTCACCTTGCGGATCTCAACGCTGAGGTAGAAGCGTTTGATATATACTTGAGCTGTAGCCAGAGCTTGTTGGCGCAGGCTCATACGTCTGGCAAGCTTCGTGAGCTGTTGCTGGAAGTAAATGCTCATAAGCCGTCTATCTGGTAGTGCAAACTTGTTGTGGAGTGCTTGGTTGGTCTTTTCCAAATCTTTCCTGAGTTCTGCGAGCTCCAATTTGGAGAAGGTCCAGTATCTGGCTTGGGTCGAGTCCCAGTAGTTGGCCGCCATGATCTGAAAAGCCTTATGTATATGGCCCAGTTACTGTATAGCTGGCAGCAAGTCTCTGATACGGTGTTATCATTGGTTTAATCAGCTTGAGGGATTGAAGCCGAAAGGATGATCCTGTGCTCGCTGGGCCATGGTCTAGGCGAGGTCTTTGAAGGCAGGCCTTTCACTTGCGAAGATCATAATCACATGTGACGGCTGTCGGTCTTGACAATCTACGTGGATTAGACACCAGAAATGAGTTTGATGTCAAGAAGAGGCAGGGAGAAGAGCGTGGTGGAGAACAAAGTGTGGTCAAGATGACCCCACACCGGTTCTCCCACTCCACCTTCCACCCCACCGATCGCATCTTCACTCCTTCTTGCAACTCATAACCACATCCACAAACATTTCGCCATGGCCGCATCTAACACGTATGTCCTCTCTCTGGCTTCATAACATCCCACGCTCACAGCTGATGCACAGAAAAGCCCGGCCGCGCTGCTGCCGCCGGCGATCAAAGCGTGCCTCTTTGACATGGACGGCCTGTTAATCGACTCCGAAGACAAATATACAATCTGCACCAATGAAGTCCTTCGCGAATACGGCCGTCCCGACCTCCCCTGGCACATCAAAGCCCAATTGCAGGGCAGACCAGGGCCTTCCGTAAGAACACACGCACCACGAGGACGACGGATGGGAAAGAAAGGCTGATGATTTGGGTTATTGGTATGGTGACAGGCAGGCAAGATCCTCCACGACTGGGCACAACTGCCAATCACGCGCGAAGAGTATATGGCCAAGATCT
The DNA here is from genome assembly GCA_002785985.1 of Microcyclosporella mali. Classification (NCBI taxonomy): domain Eukaryota; kingdom Fungi; phylum Ascomycota; class Dothideomycetes; order Mycosphaerellales; family Mycosphaerellaceae; genus Microcyclosporella; species Microcyclosporella mali. The sequence goes on along the minus strand of NHNU01000004.1, from coordinate 1,454,556 downwards.
CCGCGCATCAGAGGAAGCATTTCCCACACTGCGCTCTGCTGCCCGGCGTAGCGACGCTGCTCGAAACTCTGTCGCAGTCGCCCGTCCACATCGCGCTTGCGACGTCCTCGCACGCCGGGAACTTCAAGCTCAAAACCGAGAATCTCAAAGCTGCATTCGAGGTCTTTGCGGAAGAACATAGAGTCCTTGGCGACGATGCGAGAATAGGTCAGGGACGAGGGAAGCCAGCGCCGGATATCTATTTGCTCGCGCTGGAGACAATCAATGCGAGATTGAAGAGGGACGGGAAAGAGGCGGTGAAACCGTCGGAGTGTCTGGTGTTTGAAGACAGTGTGCCAGGCGTAGAAAGTGGGCGGAGAGCAGGGATGCAGGTTGTGTGGTGTCCGCATCCGGGGCTGTTGAAGGAGTATGAGGGCAGAGAGAAAGAGGTGTTGGCGGGATTGACAGGGGAATATAAAGACGTGGAAGAAAAGAACCAGGCTATTGGAGTCGTGAGTGAGGATGGAGGAGAGAGGAAGAAGGGAGCACCTGGGGAGATTGATGATGGATGGGGAATTCTGTTGCCGACGTTAGAGAAGTTTCCGTACGAGAGGTTTGGGATACCAGTGAAGGGCGACAGTAGTCAATTGTAAAAGATTGATCATCGTTGTACATATGAGCAGTACGGAAAGGTACATGACAAAAAGTCAAGCACCCGACACTGTGCAAGCCAATCACCTTCGGCTTTAGCCATTCTCCCGCAGACTAGCCCTACCATGCTCGAAGCAAATTTTGATAAGCTCAGCAGCCTCTGCAGATTCGACATCGACAGCCTGGCCACGTCGATGGGAATTGATACTTGTCTTGGGAGCCAGATATGTCGAAACATGCCACCAGTGGCAGTCCGTAGGATGTCGGAACCAAGAGGTACGCAGGAACACCGCCGGCTAGCCTGCTGTGCACTGAAAATGGTATGGCGGCCAGACTGAGGTGCGCTGGACAAACAGGTGTACATTTCGCTGCCCAGGTGCCAGAGTATTTCGTCGGCGTTGGATGTGCAGAGACGTTGTATGTGCAGAGACGTTGTATGCCTTGGCTCATGGAACGTCGATTTGAGAGTCAATCGTGCAATGTCGTGCTCGAGTGTAGGCGTTGAACACGTATACCTCGGGCATAGTACCGGAGGAGGTGGTGAATTCAAGATTTCCAGTCATGGAGAAGATCTGTACATGTCCGAATCAAGGTGATTTTGGAGCATGCCGCTCTTCGGCCATTCGATCATGACAGAAGCTCGAAAGCCGTGTGGTCCAATGCACACACACCATAGAGTAAACTATTGTATCGTGTAACGGTAGGGTTAGCAAGATGACGCATCGGCGAGAAGGCGGTCGTGAGGGTTTTTGGCATCTCTTCGGCGCCCCTTCATCTGGACGAGTCCTCGCGTGGTGAAGTGATTCATCTAAATTGCGTTCGGTTCAGCGACCACGTGTATCGATCGTTGGCATTAGACTGGTGAGTTGAACGCCCGACGAATGAGCTGGAAGGGGCAGTTCCAGGGGCAGGGGGCATTGGATGGGTGATCGAAAAGAGAAGGGGAAAGGATATTGAAATATTGACAGGCAAACTGCGAGGCAAATGGGAGGGAGAATCGATGGCAAGGTTGATGGGAAATTGATTGGGAGAATTGATTGCGAGAATTGGTTGGGAAATTGATTGGAGATTTGATGAGCGCTGGTATAAGTCTTGCTTACAACCTTAATGATGCATAATATGACGGCGGCTGATTGGACAGATGTTAAGTCGAGAGCCAGGCCGTCGGTAGGGAAGGGACAGGTCGGCACCTCAGGCACGACGTCAGTCTTCGCAGCAAAATCAACACTTCTGCCATACCATTTCTCAAAGACCGTACACTTCCCTCCTCCTCCAGCAACACGCTAATACTGGCGGCACCGCTCCCAGTCTCGCCTCACCGCCAATCCTATACACGTCGTAGCTCTTCTCGCCCACCAGCACCTCCCTGTCACGCTCCCTCCCGTCACGCGCGATAGAGGACCCGAGCCGAAGCCGCCAAGACACAGCAACAACCGACCGACGACCACTCATTCACCTACCACCACCAACCATTCCCTCACCCTCCACGCCAGTCCCCGACGTACCACTTCCCGATTCACAAGAGTGGGCTTGGAGGCAGGTCCTCCATATCTCCGCCTCGGGAAAGTTTCCCTCAAGCAATACGACTTGAGACTCCCAACCGCTATGAAGAGCCAACAGTAGTACTGCGACTGGCCGTTATGGATGGCGAGTCTGCAGCCCAGACAGATGCGCGTCTGCGCTCCCTGTGGGACAAGCTCGACACCAAGAAGAAGGGCACACTGGACTACGCCGCTCTGAAGAATGGCTTGGTTGGCATGAACCATCGTACGTCTAGGCCCCAGTCATTGAAGGAGGGGAAGTAAAGCTACATATACGGACACTGATGCGGCAAAATACTATAGCTCTCAAGGATGCAGACAGCCTCATCAAAGACATGCTCACCGCATGCGACATCGACCACGACGGCAAGATCAGCTACGATGAATTCTGTCGCTTCTGCACCCAGACTGAGAAAGAGCTGTACATGCTGTTCAATGCCATCGACCGCGACCATAGTGGAAAGCTGGACAAGAGCGAGCTTTCGGCAGCTTTCAAACGCGCCGGTGTTGCCGTCTCCAATGCCCGCCTCGAACGTTTCTTCAGCTACATCGATAAGGACAAAGATGGGGCAATAGACTTCAGCGAATGGCGCGGTACGCAATACACACTACTCTGATATGCTGAGAGAGCCTCCCACGCGAAGTGCTTGCTGACAAGGACATTCTCGTCCAGACTTCCTCCTCTTCATTCCTACGGATGCGCCAGGCCTTAAAGCCGTCCTCTCATACTACCAATCCACCGCGAAACTAAACGCCGAGGGTGATGTTCACATGAGCGACGAAGCTCTGCAGGGCCTAGGTACGATTCTCGATTTCCTCCAGAGTTCGCTTTTCGGCGCTATCGTTCAGCTCGTGAAGCCTTCGCAGTCGCAAGCCGGAGGCGCCAATACAGCCCCGATCCGCATGTGGGAAGATAGCGAGGCCAAGCTGCAGTTATCTGAAGCCTCGTATGGTGACAACGAAGACGTCAAGGATGACCCATATATTCCGATCAAGCCTGCCAGGCGGAAAGAGCTAGCCGAAGGATCTACAGTTGCATTGAATCAGCAAGCAGAAGATCAAGGCCTGACGCTGACCGACTTTGTGCCACACGTAGGCTACTTCATGGCTGGCGGTCTCTCCGGCATCACCTCCCGGACCGTGACCGCGCCACTCGACAGGCTGAAGGTATACCTGATTGCGCAGACTGACACTGCAGGAGACGCCGTGCAGGCCGCCAAGAAAGGCCAGGGTCTCGTCGCCGTGAAGAACGGAATGAAAACCATGTGGTTCGCATGCAACGAGCTGTGGGCCGCTGGAGGGATACGAAGCTTATTTGCCGGTAAGTGAGGGTGAGCATGGACTTGTCGATCTGTGCTGACATTTTCAGGAAATGGCATCAATGTCCTCAAAGTTATGCCGGAGTCATCTGTCAAGTTCGGCGCATACGAGGTATAACGCCCTTTTTCGAATAGACCCGTCAGTGTATACTAATGTGATAGGCCTCAAAACGAGCAATTGCCAGACTCGAAGGCCACGACGACCCCAAACACATTGCCTCAGCCTCCATGTTTGCTGCCGGCGGCATAGCAGGCATGATAGCCCAAGCGGTGGTCTATCCCCTTGATACGCTCAAATTCCAAATGCAATGCGAGACCGTGCCCGGCGGCGAACGCGGCAACAAACTCATGTTCCACACCGCGAAGAAGCTCTGGGCGCGTAACGGCGTTGTAGCCTTCTACCGAGGTCTGCCTATGGGGCTCGTTGGGATGTTCCCGTACGCTGCGATCGATCTCAGTGTGTTCGAGACGCTTAAGAAACGTATAATAGCGCGGAACAGACGACTCAATCCAAACATCAAACACGACGAGGATGCGTTGCCTAACAATTTCTCTCTGGCGCTCATGGGTGGCTTCAGCGGAGCCATCGGAGCCAGTGTTGTCTACCCTATCAATTTGCTGCGTACTAGGCTGCAAAGCCAAGGGACAGCGGGACATCCGAGGACATATACCGGCATAGCGGACGTGACAAAGCAGACCCTTGCTGGAGAGGGTGTGAGGGGTTTGTTTAAGGGGTTGACGCCGAATTTGCTCAAGGTCGTTCCTTCGGTGTCGATTGTGAGTTACAGAATCGAAATTCAGACAGGATGGCAGTGCTGACTGAAAGGAACAGACCTATGTCGTTTACGAAAACACGAAGAGGTGGCTCCATCTACACTGACGAAGCCACTCATCCGAAAAGCCTTGATTTTTCAGCCGCTCGAAGACGGCAACAACGACAAACGGCAAGGACAACAACAGTACTAGTGGAAGGAAAGCGGATCAAAGTGGAAATGCGAGATTGGCTGGAAGGAAGCATTGTGATATATTCTGGACCCTATGATACCCTTTGTGAATGGTAAAGAGCCGGGGTGGTGCGGGAAGTCCGGCTGTGAGCGCATAACCATATGTATACGATTGCGATCGTCTTGCTACCTCGTGGAGTGGATCGTGATACAAGATAGAATAAGGGAAATGCAGCAGTCGTGGGCAAGTTCAGTCTGAGTGTGATAGCATGGAAACTGTGGGTGTATTTCGTGTACTGCAGTCCTCTACCTGTGTCCTACTGTCCTTCGACGGCGCAGCTAGACGCGACATCTGCGTCGTTCCTACTCTCCGGAGCTGTACCTAATACTGACCTCCATATCCTCCACCTGATCCATATCCTCCGCCCCCTCCATACCCTCCCCCACCTCCATAATTCCCACCACCATGTTCGTAGCCACTCCCACTTCCATAACCGCCTTGATCGTACCCGCTTTGCTGCTGCTGCTGCTGCTGCTGAGGCTGCCAAGGAGCCTCGTATCCCTGCTGGTACGCCGTGGGATAAGTCTGACTGCCCTGATCATACGCAGCAGCAGGCACATTCCCACCACCAGAGTACGTATTCGGGCCCACCTCATCCGCGCCAATCTCCCTCCGACGATTCAGCATATCAAAGACACCGCCCGAAGTCGCCGAGTGCGAGGCCGTGCCCGTCCCGAGGTGGGACTGGGCGATCTGTTCGACGCCGACAAAAGATTGCTGCAGATTCTGGACTTTGTGGTTGTGTCCTGCTTTCACGCTCTCGGAAGAGAGGATATTGTTGAGGTCGGAGCCGCGATCGGGACGTTTCTGCACCCAGTTCTCCACGACGCTGAACATCTTCTGCTGGATCTCGATGTTTCTGTCACGGGCGGCAGGATGGTGGAAGACACGGGCGATGTCGTTGAGAATTTCATGCTCGGGGACTTCGGGGTGTTCCCAGCCGTAGATGACTCGTGGCGCGACGTATTGGAGGATGCAGGCGGCTAGCTCGCCGGCGGGACCGTTGAGTACGTTGCTGAAGTGGTCTTTGGAGAGCATGGAGTGTGTTGGGTCGGAGGAGGTGGGGTCTGTCCAGACGATGTATTGCTGTTTGGCGCTCGAGTCGACGACGCCGGAGGAGCCTGTCTTGAGCGCGTTCGAGGCTGAAGCTATGATTGGTTTGACAAAAGGCGCGAGAAGGCCCATCACAAAGAGAGTGACCTTTTCGGTGATGGTGTCGATCATCTTCTCGAGCCCAGGAATCTTGGAAACGATGGCCGAGATTTGGCGGACCACTTTGTCACGGAAAGCAAGGATGGGATAGATCTTGGCCATGGCGGCTGCGGCGTCAATCTTCGGAGGTGCTTGGAAGAAGGTTGGACCGCTAGTTGCCTGGTTGGGATCTTGTGCCCGAGAGCCATATTGCGAGTCACCATATGGAGCGTACTGATCGTCCATACCGCGGCTGCCACTGTACTGCTGTGAGTTGGAAGCTGCTTGTGCGTCTGCGGATGCTTGGAGATCTTGAGCCTCTCGAACAAGACCACTGGTGCCTGGGATGCTCGATAGAAGACCTGTGAGGGCGTCTGCCGAGTTGTCGCCATTGCCTCGCTTGCCGCTCGATTCGGCTTGAGAGAGCGCAGCATTGAGCTGATCGACTTCATTCTGGTTGACTTCAGTCTGTGTGACGTGGTCGTTGGCCTCTCCGAGCACCGAGTGGAGGAAGTCGACTCCGCCGAAAGTGCCAGTGACAAGAGGATACACTTGCTTTCCATGCAGATTGATCATGGTCTGAGTACCAACATGAGCAAACACGTTATGCATGCCCATTTCTCGCAGAGCTAGCTCGGTGTAATTGGTATGGGCACCAAAATCCTCCATGCAATGCAGGCCCTGACCTAAGCATCTCAAAGCTTCACACAAGTCCTCTTCTCGGCCTTTGTTTACACCACGAGTGTACACTCTGCCGAAGTGTATGCTGCGTGCAAAGGTCCACTTGATGTAGCCCAGAGATGTCGCAATGCCAAGATTTTCATTCGCAATATAGTTCTTCATACCAGTGTTCGGATCAATTTGTAACTCCACGGGATCGACGGGGCCACGAAGTCTGGCATCGAACTGACGAGCATCTTGGTTGTCTGCGTAGTCCTTGGGATTGTCGATGTGTTCCTCAGGCCTATAGACGCCCAAACGCTCCGGCGTCACCTCAAACTCGACAGTCGCATAGCCAAAGCTCATGAAAGCTAGGATCCATACTAAGACGCGAATCGTGTCAGCTGGGACGCCTTTCAAGCTACCGACGTCGACAGCTTGGCTGTAGTCACGTAGCCAGTTGCCGAAGTAAGCTCTCTTGATCATCATGCTGGTCCACTTGTGGCCGTGGATGAATGCAACAGTTTCGAGGAGATCTTCTATGTCGCCATGTCGCCAGTTGTGACCCTCAATCTTCGAAATTGAAGCGATGTTGCCTGCGCCGAATGCCGCGGCTGGTGAGGCAAAGCAGATCAGGCCCATCAGGCAGACCAGCAGGAGAGTCGTTGTTCTTTCCATTGTCGCTGATGAAAGACTCTGTACAGATAGGAGGCTTTCAAGTCGCTTTAGAAAAGTCGAAGGACGATGTGCAGTGAAGAAGTGGCGGGTATGACCTGCATGTGAGCCCCAGCTGAGGCGTGAATAAGCGTTGTGGCTGAGTCGGTGTTGTGATTGTGGATTTTCGAGGCGGGATTCCTGCGAGCCTTCCAGGTGGGATCTGACCTGGTGACACGTTACTGACAGTGTGTTTCAGCGTCGTTGACCAGATCTGCAGGTTGATGTATCCTGATGAGAGTGAAGGAAGCTCGAAACGCAAATGGTTCAGACTTGCGTCCACACTCCCACATGTGAAGTCATGGCGGCAGAAAAACGAGTGCACGGACCGTTCCCACATTTGGAGACTGGAAGTGTGGGATCCCTCTCGACCGCACTCCCTCAGACCCTTCACCTCTCTCAACATCGTCGACATCTCTATTCATTGTGTTACTGACCTGACAACAGCATCAACCGATGCTACTGAAAGCTGAGCAAGCATGAGCTGTGGTCATACAGCGTTGCGCATCGGAAACGGCTGCACAGTGCTCTCACAGTCCCACTGCTCAGCCGCAACTGGCGTGCCTCAATTCGATCATTGATCGAGATTTTTCACTTCTACACTCGAGTATGCAAACACGCTTGGGGACTCGAGGTGCCGTAAACCTTCGATAGCTAGTATGGAAGCCGTTGGAGGCGTCAGCAGCGTCCTCCAAGTCGTCGATTTCGGCCTCAAACTAACCCAGACATTGTACACTTTCAGCTCGGACATCAAAGACGCCAAAAAGGACCTGGATGTCATCGCTCGGGAGGTCAGGCTCACCACCATCGTCTTGAAGCAGACGCACGACCATGTCCAGTCAGATTCCGGGGCCTACTCTGAGAATCTCATCAAGGACTTCAACGAGATCCTGGCTGGGTGCAAAGACGCGTTTCAGCAAGTCAAGGCTAGCGTGTCACAGCTACAGACATCGAACAAAGACGGCACCTCAGCATCGATCTCTAGGACCAGCCGTTTGAAGTACGCCTTCAGTCACAAGAAGAAACTCGAGATCTTGAGGGCCAACCTTGAAAAGCTGAAGAGCTCGCTCCTGTTGATGCTCAAGGTGTTTGATCTGGGCCGTTTCACCAGGTCCTTATCTGATGGCCATAATGTCGAAAAGGTTGAAATCGAAAAGCTGCAGATCGAGAGCTTGATCCGAGCTAAGGACGACGCAACACAGAAATACGAGGAAATGGTTCTGTCTTTCTCGAGACTGGATGCCCGGATCGAGAAGACTCTTCAGGCTAAGCAGACGAGCACAATCGATGCGCTAAAGATTGACGATGACCGTGTCATCTCTGGGCGACTTGGACTTTGTATCTCCGCTGTTGAGCGCCTCTCGGAAAGCGTAGACACTGCAGCTACGTGGTGGTTGAATAAAAGAATCCTGGAGATTGGAGACATCAAACTTGATGTCGACCAAGTCCATAAGCATTTCGATTGTCTTGCCATGGCAAACACTACAAGCATGAACATCGCTCCTCCGACGGCCACTCCGCAGCCAACTTCAATTGGTGAGCCTTCAAGTCACACCATAGTTAGCGACTCTGTGAAGAGAAGGAAAGGGAAACGCCGTCGGGGCCTTGGCCCTGGGGTCGAGACTCAAAATGCGGCACAAAGCGGCCACGGCGACTCGATGCCCACCCACTTACATTTAGGGGACTCGCGAGACGACGTCGTGACTCCCAGACAGTCGTCTCCTCGGTCGACTTTTGATTCACAACCATCAACGGCATCCGAAATCAGTGTACTGCAATCAAGGACGGCTGAGGATGGGTCTCTACAGGAGTATCCTAGACTGCGAAGAAATTCAATTCCACTTGGAGGTCGCAGTCTGGAGAGTCTTGCAGTCGTAACCTCCAGGTCACCTAGAGACTCGACCTTGTCCATTCAGGCCGAATCAAGGGTTGCAATTCACATCGACTCTCAGCGAGGCGAAGAGGGAGAAGATCGAGGCTTAAGCTTTGCATATGGCAACTCACCTGAACAACCCGCAAATGCTCCCCCAACGCGAACAGACGCGTCCGAGCCACGGGAACGAGAATCAGAGGCTTTTGGTGGGTTTGTATGTCATGGTGACCGCTGTGACAAGCGGTTTGATCGTGCATCCGACCTGAAGAAGCATATTCAGAAGGTTCACATAGGCACAAGACGGCAATATAGATATCATGCTGCTTCGAGCAGTCATGATCAGGGGCATGAGCACGATTGGATCTGGAATAGAGATGTTAGAGATACGGCAGAGCAATCCGGCTCTGCGTGCTCGCAAACTCGGAAAAAGGGCATTCCTTCTCATTCTCGGACGACAATGAATGATCGTCATCGTTTCAGCTATGAAGCCTGGGAGGATTCTCCCGAACCAGTACCGCTCTATCAGAGCGGTAGTTCTCCTGACAAAGTCGTTCTCGACGTATACGATTACAAGGGCTTTGACCGTTCAGAGGTAGACGAGGAAATTGATGGCTCAGCAAGAGAGAAATCAGGTATCAAATCATCCAATGATAGGTCGGACCAGGATGAGATCGCAGATGAGTCTGCTGGGTCGCATGAAAATTCTGGAGCTGGTGTCCACTTCGACCAGCCTGCTGCTTTTGCTGCCGTCGACGATCTCCTCAAGAGATGGACGAATGCATATTTATGAATTGGAAGCAGACTGTTGCCACTGAAATAGCCGATGCTCTCTCGTGATGAACTTCGTTGGGCAATCCAATGGACTTGTATTACTCTTTGGCAGACGAGGCTGTAAGCTGGTGGAGGTGAGGACCGGGGCAGCGAGGGCGCGTTAGAGTGTACCACGTCCATGATTCGCCATCAATAATCAGTAGAGACCATCGAAGGGTGAGGAATGACATCGACTTTCTGATGCGAGCATAGTCTCGACCCCACCTGATTCTATGCACAACGAGTCGCCAAGAAAAGTGCCCAATGTGCTATGCTACTCCTTCGGGACGGCCAGCCAGTCTCGCTCATTCCTTTGTGCTGGACCACTATCCATCGAACCACGTATGAGACACTTCACTCCAGTCTGAGAAGGCGGCAGCTTGCAGATCGTCCACATTCAATACATCTAAGCCTTCATCCAACAGCATCTTCCATATAGAATTCCTGAGTGAGGTGGGCCAAGACGGCGTGTCCCAGTATCGAGCCTTCAGCCCTCGACTGTGGGCGCCACGGATTTGACCGCGAAGAGTTTCCATCTGTTTTGAGGAGAGACGACCAAATGTTGTATGACCGACGCTCTTCGCCAGCGAAGTACTAGCATAATACGCCACACCCGGAGTCCAAGAAGAAGACAGCCCGGAGTGCCGTGAGCGATCCTCAACTGGACCAGAGTATCTTCTTTGAGAATTCATCGAACTGTTCGACACAGCAGCGTCGCGATTGGCTAGAGTATCTGGCTCCCACATATCTGCTAAAGGTGCATCGACGAACACGTCCTGCCGTTCGGTATTCTCGGTAAGAAGTTCCTGAGGTATGTTTCCTGTCACGACTAGCGTAATTGGTCTCGAGATCAGCTGTTTGCCGTCCCAAAAGCTGAGATATTTTCTTTGCCGCAAAGGCTCAATGTGTTCGTAGACTTTGGACAGCAATTGCTGTGCATCAGATTTGAAATCAAGCAGGAGGACCAAAGTCTGCGTGGGTGATCTATCAAAGAGGCCGTATTTGGTGGCATCACCAGCCTGCACTTTTTTGTTCCTATATTGTGAGTCAGATTGTGTTCTTCAAGGGTTGTGGCGTGTCTAGATTGAGTCTTCGCTGAGCTGACTTGCCGTTTGTCTAGCATTTCGACGATTGAGTCGAGGTAAAGACTGCGCAGCGTGCGTCCCTCGGAGAGTGATGAGCGACTGTGGCCGACGTAAAGCTCGTTTCCCGGCGTCAACCAGATATCTGCTTCAACACTCGTACATCCTGTGTAGAGAGCATCGAAGAGTGGTACGCTCCTCCAGTAGTCGTTGTGTGAATGACACGGGATAGGGACAACATCTTGTGTAACATTTGCAAGAAAATTTGTCAAACAGTCGCTTATGTTGTCGGGTAAACTCCATTGGGTGGAGTGAGATCGTTGTCTTGTAACGTCGCTAAGAGGATTGACGTGACCTGTCATGACTAGGATGATGTGAAGAACGCCGCTAGACTTGTCAGTCCTGGCCTTCACGGTCGAAACATTCGAGTATGCGTACAAAGAAGCTAGTATCAATACCGAGAAACTCAGCATGGCTATCATGGGAATGTTCAGACACCTCCGCTCCATTGAATATTGTGATGGTCGCGGCTCTTCCAAATCTTCTGCATTACCTCCCAGCGATACCATCTCGTAGCTAACTGTACGTCCAGAACTCTTCAGTCCACGGACCACAGCGCGCAGGCGACCTAAGCCTAGGAGGCGTGGCGGGAGAAATGGATAAGCAGGTCGCGCAACGAAAGGGCCACGCTCCCAGCTAGCGGTAGAAGGTCTTCGTAGGCGGCCTGGATCAGAAGTGGGTGCATTTTCACGGATTTTGAGGTTGTCCATCGTGCATAGAAGCAGAAGCAGGGGAGTGTTCTAAGGTTCAATGTGCCACGTCTTGCGGATCTCATGCACGCAAGAGAAGGAAATGTCCCCCTCTTGATGTCACATGTAATGATTCAGCTCCACGTTGATCGTCCCTTAGGCGCCTTGAGCATTCCCTCGGAGGCACTGAGCTAGAAGTGTAGTGCCTGTCGAGGTTACATGCACACCAATGCAGCGATACTACTTCCAGCGATCGTTCAGTATTGTCGAGCACGGTCCTCAACACAGAGGCACTGGCCAGGAGCTAGATATCCCAGCCAAGGGACTCCATCGATCTTTATTTGCGACACGAGAAATGCAGTTTACGTAGCGTCGAAGTCAGCGGTTATGGAGAGACTTGCATATCTTTGCCGACGCGAGTAAACCAACGGGAGCCCGGTGGACAGCATCGCCGCAATTGACTCGTGTTCCTCTATCTATGCACCGGTCGTCGGTGATCCAGGCCCACACAGCGACGGTATATACGTGGCTGTTACGAAACTGCTGTATCAAGCCAATGTAGTTCTCGTTGCTCTTCATAACGGCGCTCCAGCAGCATCTGGACCTCGAGCTCAGAAGGCAGAAAAGACATACTTCAACATATTGCTTGAGAGAACGATAATAACAAAGCCTCCCAGGCTGATCAGACAGTGTAAGCCTAGCGAGGTAGCGCTAGGGTGCGGTGCCTTGTGACAATCAGCACGCCAAGCGCACTAGCTCTGTGCTAGCTGAACGATGGAAGTAGCATGAACCTCAAGAAACACTCAATGCCCCGGTATGATGATATCGCGGAAGCCACACCAATGGGATTGGAGAATTGCACGCCCCCACGCGGCTTCGCTCTCCTGCAGAGCAGACGAAGTGCTTCTCCAAGCGCGTCTGCCCAATCAAAGTCTACTGTGGCGTCGGCGCGCGAGGCTAAAATGCCGAGCGGACGTAGACTGAAACTCAGCGGACACGGCAACAGCGCGACTAAAGCTACTCGGCGAAACCGATCCATATCAGATAGAATTGATCACGATGAACTGGAGTTTCTCAGGAATCCTAGACAGGCAACCTGGAGTAAAATGTATGACAACAACAAAATCACCAGCTTGGACAATTCAGAGCGTGCTCCCACAAACCACGAATGCAGGTTGATAAATTGGACCCATCTTAGCGCTACACTTATGATTGCCGAGCGAGCCTGACTTCAGCTCGAGACTGCTGAGACGAACGGCTGTCTCTTGCCCAGATCGACGACCAGAGAATTTATAAGAAGTTTCAATATTCGCGACCGAACTTAGAAACTGCAACTCAGTCGCTAGATCTATCCTCAGAGACCTCCCCAGGCAATCTCGCCTGTCTCAAAACGTTGAGTGAACATTCCTGACGTGAATGGGGGGCGATGGCTAGAAACGAACGCCACCGTCCATGGCCTCCGAGGCTCTGATTTTGGCGAGCGTTTGGCTGGCGGATGCGTCAGACCAAGGATCCCTCGTGCTGTGCCTCAAACATGCACCGCACATCCGAATCGAATTTTCGTGCTGTGGACAAATTGCCTCAGTCAGGGTACGCACGGACGAGAGAGTTGTTGAACGATAGTGTCGCTGTCCAGACAACGAGCGGGAAGACTGTAAATCTACCATTGAGTGACCGAAGTCAGCTATATCGCTCCCGCCATCAATATCTCCTCGAGACTGGCGCCAGCATTCGGTAATCGATCGCAATGCTGATCAAATTTCTGCGGACTCTATACCTTGTACGCGACGTCTGACAATCCAAGTGACAGCTCCCGTTCGACTCGCGCTCCCTAGAGCTTTGCTGTTGCCTATCTGTCCTTTCCATCATTCGAGATATCATTACTCACAGGCACCATGTTCGCTCTAGCGGTGTCACGCAGCTGACTAGTGGGGGGCTCCGTGTCGCACAGTGTCGAAATGCTGCAGCTCCCACCGTGCTGCACGGGGCCCAGGCAACGAAACAAAGTCCAATCAGCACATGCACACATCTACCCTTATTGTTGGAACAAATATTAAGGATCCAGGTGCCCACATGGAGACCGATGATCGTAGCCGATTTACAGTGTATTTATCTTGCGGCGAGGTATCCTCGGCATCGCTCGTTTGATACCAGATATATGGCGATGGATTTATGACAGCGTCCGCTTGAGACGTTGGCTCTCAGCCAAGATGACCTAGTGGAGCCTGAAGCCTGGCGGGCGGGACGTTGTACGAGCCCGTCTGAACGCCAAAAGCACGAGAGGCTCCACTTCGAGTAAATGGCATTGCAATATTGGAGCCACTAAACGCAACGTTGCGGCGTGAACACTGCGATCCCTGAAGTAGTAAGCTGCGGCGGATCAAAATGTCCAGGCGGACCAGTAACAATCAAGTCAGCCACGATGTTACCACTTACGAAGGTTCGACGGCGTCAGCTTGCCCCAGACCTTGATATAAGCTACTATGGTAGTGGTTGAGAGCGTCTGATCAAGGTTCATGCTTCCAAGAGGCACAGCAGCTGAGAGTCAGTTGATCTCATTCTGACGCATTGCTTTGAGACGCTGAGACACGTATGCCGTCAATACACTAAAGACGCAGTTGGGAAACTCAGCCGCAATGCAGTATGATCGCTCATCGACGGTCACTTGCGAGAACTCAGCACATATAATGCCCCTGTAGCAGTAATGGTATTATGTTGCCGTCTTGCAAGAACTGCTAGTTGTCATAGCTATGTAACGACACAAGTATCGCTTGTATGGTTCACAAGATACGTGTCCCTTCCCTCGACTCTTTCGCGGCACGATTCAGCCTGCTTGTTACTGGGACAGTATAAGGTCCGTCGCAGTAAGTTGAGAACGTCTGGTCGTATATCTTCCTTCGACGCCGATAGACACGAAACAGTTCCTACTGTTTGCGTTGGGTCGCCAATAAAGACACGCACTACGGACGACCGTCGCTCAAGGGACCAAAAGCCGCGGAGGCTTTGATACTGTAGTACAGAACTTCTGTAGTGTAGCCGATGTGCGTACTGTCCGCCCAAATGGATACCTTCCGATGGCAACAGAGGTGTTTCTAGACGGAGGAAATGACAGCCCCAGCTACAGGAATCGGCATCATCAGATTCGTATACTGTAAGTTGACCCAATTGACAGTCCAGCGCCGCATCATTGTTTGACCACTTTTGAATAAATTTCTAGTTGAAGTCCACAACAAACAAATTTCGGATCATGTTGTAGCAGGTCCGAGCCTTCACTGTCGTCGCAATACGATGCGATGCGACGACTCTGGATGCACAAGTCGAAGCATACAGCCCCTGCGTGACGGCGAACACCTCAGCTATATTTCAGATGGGAAATCCCTTGAGAAGCGGATCACCATCGCGGCAAGCGGGAACGCTTCGTTCGATCGAACAAACTCGGGCAACGTCGTGCTTGATCGCGGCGAATTCTGCGACTCCAGACTTGACCACTGGGATGTTGAACTCCCGATGTGATGTTCTTCCACGCCTCCGCCGACTTCCAATCCGCAATTGGCAACCCAGGCTCTGTCAGTGATCTCACGGACGCCGAAGAGAGTAGAATAGCAAGCCAAGTGCAGACGTCTCACGCAGCAGGCATCAGAGTTCGATACTGTGAGTTATTTGCACATCGGCGTCATCCCATGATCACGTCTACTCATAGCTTCATGTTTGCAGGGAATTTACCGGGTGACTGCAGGCGGGAGCCGCTCTCTGCCCTTCGAGTTAATCGACTGAACGCCAACGATATATTTGATATTGCCAGGGCTCCTCGCATTCGATGGGTCAGTCACTATTCAAGTCGGGAATGTTGCGAGTGGAGTGCTGTGCCAGAATATCGAACGGTCCTCTTCATATTCCGCATCGTGAATTTTCTTCTTACGACAAAAGTGCCTCAGGCATGAGTCCTTGCAAGCTACCACCACCTTTTTCCCTCCAGCTTCATATCTCATTGCACCCCGGTAGAACTACGTATTTGACTTGCCTATCAGTCCCTTTCACTTACACTCCGAGACATTTTGCAGATTCTCAGTCAGATCATGCTGCCAACCTGGCCTCAGTATTAATGACGTTTGCTGGAAGCTGGATAGGCCAGGTACCCTGGCGCTAGACAAGCCCTAATTTCCTAGGTCGGACGTACCGAGACAGCTTTGTGTCAGAAGCGTACTAAGCCGGGAGGAAGCCTGTCCATCAAATTGTGGTCTGTCATGTTTGATACCTTTGCACCGGCTTCGCATCCGAGGCGCGGCGAGACGAGCCAAAGGCAAAGGCATATCGTCGTAGAGGACGTAGAGATGGACAAGATGATGATCATGATAATGATGATGATGATGACGACGATGGAATCGACAGTGAAGCCAGCCATAGTGAGAAGAATGCAGAACGTCCAGCGCGGAGACGACGACTTGTGTCGCGTGTGCAATAATACTCCATGTACGATTCATGACTCCACCAGGCCTTGGTTGGAGTTGGTACGAGCCTATAATGGGATCGGCGGCCCAACGCTTGAACGGGTGCCGCATGTGATCGGCGGCTGCCCTAGCCCGGTAAGGGGGCTGGAGCACGCGACTCCTTCGCTCTGATGGCTCAGCACGCGACTCCTTCGTCCTTTTACTGCTCCGCCTCGTCCAGCACACAACCTTTTATACTCCTCCGCTCTTCGGGCGCTCGTTCGACTTCTCCATGGATTGGGCATTTCGGACAGTCAAATTTCCCTTCAAGTTAAGCTCCAGTTCTCCGACAAGCATTAGCATCTTCACCATCGACTGCTTGGCCTGCAGGCTATTTCCCTCAAGAATGCTCGCACGATCACTAGACTAAACTCAGTCATCCAAGCCTCACGGTCTTCTCGACGAACACGCAGCATGCAAAGAGCTCTCTCGGCATGGCATCCAACACGCAGATCCGCCTTTGTTAGGATCATCATCTTGGCCACTTTGATCCTCAGTTCGATATCCTTTGTCTACAGACTACATTCCAGCATACAGCGAGTAACAGATGTACGCGCGGATGTACGCATACCCCAGGTAGAACAAGACATCACACATCGCCTATTTCGGAACACCAATCCAGGCTGGACGACTCGCAATGCTCTGAACATCAGGGCTTACGATGCCATGAGCGCCGAATGTGTCGAACAATGGGTTGTACACAATCAGTGGGGTTCTGCCTGCATCGGAACCGATCTCAGCGAGGGCCTCACCATTGATGGAGTCTGGGCATGGGTCAATGGCTCGGATCCTTTACAAATCGCCTCACGGCAGCAATACAGCCCCAGCCACACCATGAATATGGACGCTACTCACAGGTACACCGAGCACAACGAGCTTCTATTCTCCATGCGCTCTGCCCTCGCCTCCCTTGGCAACAGCACCATGCAAAGATTACATATCCTCGCCAGCGCTTATCCCCTCACGAACGACAGCGACGGCAACATGGCAGGGCAGGTACCTGCTTGGCTTGACAAGGAAAAGGCCCTGAATGATAGCAGTCGTGTTGTACTTCACCACGATGCGGAATTCTTCAGACCGATCGAGGACCAAGAAACAAACCCAACGACACGGGATATCCAGGAATGGAGACAGGCGGTTATCCCTAGCTTCAACTCACTTGCAGTAGAGTCTCAGATTCATAGCATTGATGATGTCGCTGGTGATCAACTTGTTTACTACAACGATGATTTTTTCACGCTGCGCAAACTCGCCATATCCGACTACACCACTCCTTTGTATGGTCCCGTCATCAAAACATTGACTAGGATCACGAGCATGTACCTGCCCGCTAAAGATACCATGCATCGCTTCGTCAACCCTGCAGGCGAAGAACCCGGCATCAAACGAGCGGCATGGGTTCTCGGTATGCGCTTTTCGTTGCGCCCCTACTACTACATCACTCATCACCCCAGGACTCTATGGCTTCCACTGCTCCGTGAAGCTGCACAGACCTTCCCAGATGCCTTTTCCGACACGCCTCTGTCACGTTTCCGCGCCCAACGTGACGTCCCAGCGTCTATCCAGGCCGTTTTCTTGGCCTCATGGTACGTTGTGGAGCGTCATCGTGAAGCTTTACTTTGGTCGTGGGTTGTAGCGAAGTGGGGCGGAAGAACTGGAGTCATAAACCCAACACTGAAAGACAATATGTGGATCGAGCTGGCAAACCAGGAGTCACCGCCGAGCAGGTTCCTCGACGTTGCCGTTCCTATCCGTGCTCCAGTCGAGGATGTGCATACATTCAGGAAGGCGAATGTCGACGTACCCTCTGCAACGGAGTACTCCTTCTCAAGCAAGGATGGCTATGCGCTCTCTTATGTCGATTCACTGTGGATTTGGGACCGACCGAAGCACGGCTATCCAGATCTCACCAACGGCCTCATCGAAGAGGGGATTGACGACCCTGAGTCGGATGACGAGAGACGATATCTCAAAGATCCCAGCTTCAGTCCTGCCAAAATGTGCACGATTGCACGCTCAACCTGCTTTGGCCGATCATCGAGCAACGAGACTGCCAACGACTTTTTCAAGCGTGTAGCATTCGAGCACCCCGAGTGCGGTGATTGTATGATTACGGCTTTGATCGGTGCGAGTGGAATAGCTGGTATCGATAAGTTTCTACCACATCACAGCGCAGAGGCGATATCCGATGTTTATTCGGAGACCTTGATCGCCCCGCCACATTTGCCCTTGACTTCAGACTGGGCGACAACGGACTTCTCGATGTCGTACGCTATGTCCAAGGGCTCCATGCAACCTGGCATGACGTTGAGGACATGGTGTACCAGGCTCATCCAAAGGTACTCATATGTTCTTGGCTCAACGGCCAGTGATTTTTATAAGGTAGAGAGAGCGGCGAAGCTTGAGTCTCACCTGGACATGCTACAGAGCAAGATGCAGAAAGACCAAGTGACGTGGCATTCGGGCTCAGCTAACGATGTCGCGGAAGAACGATCTTTGATGCGTTCAGACACGACTGAAGTATCGTCTGGTGCGTTCCAAACACGATGGAGACGGGAGATGGGCGAGTCCCAGGGCCCCCTCGCGTTTTTGTGCTTGAATGATGATGTAAAAGAGACTGGCGAGCTTCGCGATCGCGTGGATGGGCTGTTGCTCAACTTTTTCCGCAAGATGTGGCCTGAGAAGATGAGTTTCGAAAGGCTCGACTAAGTTCTGAATGAATCATTTCATATATCTTGTTCAATAATTCGATTAGCGGTATATTGTGCTCACTTCTGGAAATATGCCACATGTCCTCACGCATCGTTGTGCGTCAAGTTTCATTGCAGTTCAGCTTCTGGGCACATATCTGATGTTGGATTGGATGGTATTCGATCTTGGAAAGGCCACGCGCTGGACACAGACCGATCACGGGCGATACACCCAGCTGGGGTTGGCTCACCAAGCAAAAGTCCATAATAGTATGGCGAGATGCGATACTACCGATACTGGCAGACTTGGGGCAGTCTGCTCATAGCTTACTTGGTCCTGCAAATAGGCTCGTGACTACGCTTCTTCACGACACGGACCCTGCGTCAACCCCAGCCGCCCTTTTTGACACGGGAGAGATGCTGTAACCAAAGGTATTGCAGAGAACATTGAGCAAGAAGTGGATGGAGATGACCTCGAACCTAAGGTAGTGAATACAAGTGATAGTCCCAGCCCCGCTGATTCGCGCTAGTGCTTAGGATAAGCTTTAGAACGCTAGCAATAAAAGCGTGTGCCGCTTAGCTGAACACGCACACAACACCTTTTGCAGGGCCTACTATAGTAATTAGTTGTACATCAAATCTACCACTATTCTCACCCTTTTAAAGCCGTAAAATCTATAGTATAGCGTATTCGAGGTGTTGCTACCGCTATACCTAGGGTATCTACTAGTCGTAGACTGCTAGTAGACACCCTCTACTACCTTACTACTACCCTCAATACGACCGACTAGGGACTATAAGAGATAGCTACGAGGTTAGGTATTTACTATAATACTATTATAAATATTAGCCTTAGCCTAGAGCTCTTTAGCTTACTATATCCTCCCTTATCTATTCGCTAGGGCTATACCCCTATTCTTAGCTACGAAGAGACCTAGGCGGTTATCGACTATATATAGCATATATCTAACGTATATACGGATAAAATAGTATAGTATATATTCGATCTAACTAGCAAAGTAGTTAGTAACTATATAGTCTAGAACGTACTTAAAAGAGCCGGATTTAGTTATAAGGTTATACGCTATATAGTAGGTAAGAGGCACGTAGTACTTAGGAACTACTAGTAGGCGAGGAAGGTGTTCTAGTAGGTAGACAACCTTATATTTATTAATAAGAGCGCCTCTAATATAAGGACTAGCTAGCGGAAGTACTTATAGAGTATAGTAAACTATCTAGTAGATATAATACGCCCTATAAGACGATTAGAGTAATACTCTATCTACTCTACCTATACCGTAAATAGCTATATACCTAGAGTACTAATCGTTTAAGGCAGTATTACTAAGGAGCTACTTATTAAATAGATAATAACTAAGGTGCTTCTAAGGGTCGCCTATAGTATAATACTAGTTATAGATAACGCGTCGATTTATTACTTAGATGCCCTTACTACTATAGTTATCGAGGCTAGTTATTATCTCGAATATCTACCTCCGTACTTACTAGACTTTAATCTAATCGAGAACTCCTTTAATGTTTTAAAAGTATAGATTAAGTAGTATCGTAGCGAGGTCGCCTTATTCGAGACATTTAGCGAATTTTTAGAGTATATAATATAAGAGTAGATAATAGATACTAAGGTACCTAAGAGGGTAAGGAAACACTTTAAATACTATAGTTACGAGTAGAGGATAGGAGTAGTAGTCTAGGGGGCCGTATATATAGTATAAATAAGCCTATATAGTATTGCTATTAGTACGTATCTATTAATATCCGTATATAATATTAATATCTATATATAATATTAATATCCGTATATATCGATTAATATCCGTATATAATATTAATATCTATATACTATAGTTAATATCTATATATAATATTAATTACACTGTCCTATAACATTAATGTTCCGCGATATTAATATCTATATATAATATTAATATCTATATACTACGATTAAGAATATAAGATATTAGTATCTATAACGATTATTCTTATTTAGCTATCTACTTACACTTTCTACTAAGCTAGTAGTAATAAGAGTAAGTCTAAACACTAGTAGACTTACCCTTATACTTAGTACGAATATTATTATTATAATCTAAATATAAATATAAGCCCTAATAGTAGCGATAGGGTACGTCTCTCGGCATACTAGCTAACTCCTTAATATTACTAATATAGGTTATTATATAGCGCTTATAGACTAGTAGAGCGGCCTAGTTATTAGCCGCTAGCTTCGATATACTATTATAATAGGTGCTACGATACTATAGTTACTACTCTACTAGTACTACGCTACTAATACGATAGCTAGGCCTAGCTTATTACTACTACTACTAAGCGGGCGGAGTAGTAGATAGAGCGAGAGGAGGTAGTAGTAGTTATTATTATTATTATTATTACTATTACTACTACTACTACTACTACTATAGTAGTAGTAGTAGTAGTAGTAATAATAGTAGTAGTAATAGCGAAGGCGAAGGCGAAGGTAGAGGCGAGGGTAGAGGCGAAGGTAGAGATAGAGGAGCGCTAGACTTATCGTCGTCGTCGTCGTCGGCGGTAGTAGTAGTAGGAGGAGTATAGCCTAAAGGCCTAGAGGAAACGATAGAAGTAGTAGCACGACGGCGAACAATCGGCTACTAACTATAGGTCTTAAGAGGGTAGTAGTAGCGGTAGTAGGGAGAAGGATTAAGCTATTCTAGCTTAGGCGAGGGTAGGCTATCTATAGTATTAGTAGTATATCCTTATATCGAGATAATACGAAGATCTACGACTACTACTATTACTACTATTACTATTATAGTTACTACTATAGAGTAGTAGTAACACGAGAGTAAGTTCCGACTATAGTAGTAGTAATAGTAGTAGTAGTAGTAATAGTAGTAGTAGTAGTAATAGTAGTAATAGTAGTAATAGTAGTAATAGTATAGTTAATAAAGAGTAGATAAAGGAATTAGGTAAGGTATAGCTTATAGTAACTATTATAAATTATAATACTATTATAAAGTAAGCGGCTAAATAGATGCCTATATAATAATAGTAGGTAAGGTAAGGTCCTTATAAGTTCCCTTAGTCGCTATTAGCTACTAGCTAATTAGCGTAAGGATATTAATTAATTAAGGAAGTAAATATAGCTAATCCTACGTATACGTATATACGGATATTAATCGATACGTATAGATATTAATTAATACGTACGGATATTAATCGATACGTACGGATATTACTACTACGTACGGACATTAATGCTACGTATAGATATTAATACTACGTATAGATATTAATCTATACGTATAGACATTAATATAAGATAATTATCTCGATACCTTAACGACTATATCCTATATAGTATACTTAACTAGAGTACGCTCTACGCTAAGACCGCTAGCGACTTTATTGTCCTCTACTATCTAGTAGCGATAACGATAGCGACTTATACGTACGCCGTATAACTCGCTAGTCCTTCGCTAGTTTCTAAAGCGAATAGAGCTAGCCGAGAACTAGTCCTAATTCGGTCTACTTCTACTCTATTATTCTATCTAGATTTACTACTTCGATATCTAGCTCTTATAGTAGTTATATAATAGGGCGTAGCGCCTCTTATCTATCGTCTCTCTACTATACTATCTTCCTTAATACCTACTATATAAATCAGATAAGATTAACGTCTATATCTAGTTACGAGGATAGTAGTTCGGGTTTAGACTATAGTTTATCTAGTCTAGGCGCGCGCTTATACTCCTACTCTTACTCCCCTTACTCTTATTCGGTCTATTATAGAGGTTAGAATAGAAAGGTAGATATAGCGTAACTATATAGGTTTATCTCTAGCTTAAGGAATAGTATAGTAGGAGGCATTATTAAGTAGAAGTTCTAGACCTATTTAAACTATATACCCTAACCGCTCGCTACTATTATTAAACGTTAATATCGATTAGTACGAAAGTTGTGTTACTCTATAGCCTTCTTCGCTATCTAGAGCGCCTTAAGTAGCTCGTCGCTAGAGTAATTAGCATAAAGTTTACCGTTAGCGATGCTATAGGCCTATCGTTTTAGTAACAATTTTACGATAGGAAGATAGTTCTTCTTATTATTTAAGCCGTCTATAAAGTAAGAGCCGTGTCCGTACTACTTATACTACGTATTAGAATATACCTAGTTACTTACGATATTAAAAGTATCGATAGCGCCCTCCTCTATACCCTATATACTAAGCTAACCTAATTAAACGATTGTTATAGACTTCCGGACTACGCTAGAGGGTTATCGTAGTGTCGCTAGAGGTAATAGTAGTATCTAAGTATCCGCGATTACTTAGATTAATAGGCCTCGTCTTCCTTCTATATAATACTAGTACCTAAGCTTAAGTAGTATCTCCTTCTATATCTCGGTAGCCTCTATATCTAGTCGATATAGGTAGGCCTCTACTTAAGTATAGCGTAAGTATCTAGCTACGTATATTTTCTAGTCGATAACTATATACTCTCGCCTTAACGTAGCCTTAATCTATTCTAAAACTTCGTAATAGGTTTAGAACTAGTCGTTAGTATTCCTAGTTATCGTCCTAGTATCTAGTTCTTTTTTACCTTATTTTAGAAATAGCTTAATATCGTAGTCGAAAGCGTTAGCTACCTCCTCTTACTCTTCGTTACTATCTTACTCTTACTCTTACTCTTACTCTTACTATTACTATTACTATTAATTAATCCGCTAGATCTTAGCTACCGCTAGTGTCTCGCTATTATAGCTATCGACTAGTACTTTCCGTTTTCTAGAGCTAGGTAGAAGTACCGACTAAGGTATAATAACTACCTATAACTTTAGACGAGAGCGTAAATAGCTACCTATAGCGTTATTATTCTTCTTTAGTAATAGACGAAGAGCTAATTCCTTCTAGACTCGCTTTTCTACTACCTTCTAGTAGCGCTTCTAATTTACCTACTCTCTAATAATAACGGCGTTACGGACGATAGTAGTAGTAGTAGTAGTAGTAGTAGTAGTAGTAGTAGTAGTAGTAGTAGTAGTAGTAGTAGTAGTAGTAGACAGATAACTACTAAGTAGTTATTATCGTCGTTACTACTACTTCTTCTTAGCCTCGAGGCGTATTTCTTCTAGTATATTATATTCGCGATAATTAACGGCTATACGCGCGTCTACTAGATCTTTCTATTCTCTATAACTTTAATAGGCTCTTCGTTACTATTAGAGCTACTCGGTAGGGAACTACTATAGGGTAGTAGTAGTTCTTCTTCTTCTTCTCTATCGTCGTTACTAAGCTAATCTTCTATAGATATCTAATCGTCCTCGTCTATAGGCGAAGGACTATATAGCTAACTACTATATATAGATAGCTTTAGTTTAATTAGTAGTCTCGCTACTACTATCCCTAGATATACCTAGAGTAACTACCGACCGTCTACCTATATTAGGTTAAGCGCCTCGATAGCCTCTTATATACGCGCTATCCTCTAAGGTAATCGACGAGGAGCCTAGGTATTAGTAGTAGTAGTAGTAGGAACAGTAGGGGGGTACACCTAGGGACTAGCTAGTAGTAAGGGTAGTAAGGGTAGCGAGGATAATTCGGCGAGCGCGCGCTAGTAGCGAGTATATAGTATAGTAATAGCAACACCTCGAATACGCTATACTATAGATTTTACGGCTTTAAAAGGGTAAGAATAGTAGTAGATTTGATATATAACTAATTACTATAGCAGGCCCTATAAAAGGTGTTGTGTGCGTGTTCAGCTAAGCGGTATACGCTTTTATTGCTAGCGTTCTAACAAAGCCTGGCAACGGTGCGCCACGTCTCCAGCACAGAATCCACGTGCAAGCTTGAGCGAAAGCTTGGTTCGGAAAAACGCCGACCAACACGTCTGGCAAGTGAATGACTATTCGCGCTACGCCAGCGCTTATGCGCCGGCGCGCTGTGCCACGCGCAACATCAGGGCCGGAGTCTGAAGCACATGCAAGTCACAAGCTTTGACGGCCACCCTTTTTATCTTTGGAAGTTACGTGACTTGGTGTGCAACAAAAATCCAACCGATCTTTATTGGTCAGAAACCTGATGCCTGAGCAGGATGAAGGTCAGCTTAAGTGTGTACAACTGACGTAGTGTATATGCCGCGCGTTGTCTTAGGCTTACGCTGTTCCCATCTGGTACAGTCGTGGTCCAAATGATTCTTATTTCCCTTGCAGCCTGGGTCCGTTGTCGACTCAAAATATCAAAGATGCCGTCTGTATCCCTGCGCCACACTATGCGATCGACCAAGGGCCTCAGACTGCTTTGTCTTGTCTTTTTTCTTCTATTTCTCTTCTGGCAACTGAAATTCCTTGGACGACGGCGCTACGATACCTGGACTTGGACGACCTGCCCAGGGTTGCCGTCTTTCGCGGCATTATGCACAGTTCCAAAGGCTTCGATCGCACAAGATACACAGATTGTGGTAAAAACAGGTGCCTCTGAACCAAAAAGCAGAATTCGTTCTCAACTTGCCACGATTCTTTCGGACATCCCCCGTCGGAATGTGCTTGTCTTCTCGGATATGGAGGATCAAATCGGTTCTCACTATGTCTACGATGTCTATGCCGGGGTATCCGCACAGGAACGGGCGCTCTATCCAGAGTTTGCCTTGTATGACGCACAGAAAGAGCACCATCGCAAAGGCAAGGATTCGATATCAATGAAAGGTGGATGGGACTTAGCTAAATAGTAAGTAGCCGAAACGCGCCTGCCTTCGATACCTGTCGTCGCTGCCCTTAAATGATCGTCAGGGCTGTGAACTATCTGAGGCTCCAGAAGCAAATGCTAACTCGCCGGTCCGCAGTATGAACCTAGCTATGAAGCGCAACCTCTGGAAAATGCAGCAAGTAGTCGGCGATCGCCAGAAGGCGTGGAAGAAATGGTTCGTTTTCATCGATACGGATACCTTCGTCGAATGGGACAATCTCCTCGAATTCTTGGAGCACTTCAACGCTGCAGATCAAGTTTATATTGGCAGTCCGGTCTGGCTGCCGGGGCTACAGTTTGCGCACGGTGGGAGCGCGTACGTTCTGTCATATGGCGCAATGGAAGCGCTTAACGAGCACGACTTACATGAAACCGATGGGCCATTTTATAGCCAATTCGGTCTGAACACCACTGCGCTATGCTGTGGTGATGAAGCTCTCGCCAAGGTGCTGAAGACGAAAGGAGTCAGTCTCCAGGGTTACTGGCCAATGTTCAACGGAGAAACGCCAAGCACACTGTCCTTTGGGAGAGATCTCTGGTGTGAACCAGTCATCTCGCTGCATCACCTCAACGCGGAGGATATGCAAGGTCTTTGGCAGTGGGTCGAGAAATGGAAGGTCAGGACAATGAGCACAGTAAGTTGGACTCTATTCTCTCAATCTCTATGCCTACTCTCACAGTGTGTTTCGGTCTCTGTATCCGTTCAGCTTACCGAACATAGCATCCGCTTTTGTTCAAAGACTTGTTTGATTACGTCGCTCCTCACATTACCACTGTCCTTGAAGATTGGGACAACACACATGAGAGCATGAGAACCCACCCAGCGGAGAAGGCCTCTCATGCGTCCTTCAAGCAGTGCAAGGAAGCTTGTGAAGCAGACAAATTATGCTTCCAGTTTGTCTACGACGGCACTACCTGCGCGTTATCACATCATATTCGACTTGGTAAGCAACGTGCGCCGGAAGGTCATGGCGCGCAGAGGTATACATCGTGATGGAATCTAGGGAGGATCCGAGAGTGGATAACGAAGTCCGATTGTCCAAGTGCTCACTGGGTGAGGTCGAACCCTTGAATGTGCCCGACGTGTAAGGAAAAGATCGAGCCTCGCGATGCATCTGCATACAGTGCTCATGTTTTCTTACGCAACCATGTTGGCACCAATGTGTGTCAAGAACGAGCACTTCGCCCTAAATCAAAATGCGACATTTCCAGCCACATTTGTCACTGGGCTGTGGCGTTGACATTGGTAGATGCTGGTACCCCTTGAAGTAGGACTCAGACGTGCTTCTGCCTGACGGTTAGGGATGATATGTGCGCCCAGAGTCATGTTAGTCAATCTCGATTGCGGGTGGCACATTGATGTCGTACGACAGTCTCAGCGCCTGGTTTCTGGCTCTAAGCGGCTCGCAACGATATGCTACGACGTGGCACGAGGCATCTTACAGATTCGATCCTCCTAATTGTGGTACGCCCCAGCTCCGACGATGCTCGACGTTGACCATCATTACGGCAAGATTAAATTCTGAGTCAGCGCTCTATGTTTGACTCTCATAGGTTCTTAAAATCGGTATGCCAGGTTGCAACACCTGTATCTAGTGCCAAAACGCTGCATTGAACTCAGTCTAAAAACTTGGATTCTGACGCATCTATGTCAGGCGGTCATCATTCTTCGACACAGCGATAAGGCTATTATATGTACCCTTCCCCTCCTTCTTTTCCTCATCAGCTGGAGTGTAGTAGTCCTCCTCTGTGTACTGCTGGTTGGCAGCACCGGCTGGCCGTTGTGTCAGTCAAGGATGATAAACCCATTCTACTTATCGACTCACTATAAGCAGGGAATCGGGACAATGCCTCGTAATCTTTCTCTACAAAATTCTTTGTAACTTCCTCGTATTTCCCGCGGGGAATGTAGATCCTGCGTTCAACTCCCTGGTCGTCCGTATAGGTCATCGCATTCGGCTTAACGTGGATGTGTTTTTCAGCAGGAACGGCCGGTCTCGATCCTGCCTCTTGGTACTTGCTCTGATTTGCCATGATTTCGAAGTTATTAAGTGGCGATGCTTGGAGGATACAAGTGGGCTTCCTGAGACTTTGTTGGACGGGAGGTAAAAGGAGTAGAGTCTGAAGCACCAAAGATGTGAACAAGTCTGCTAATGATTGATATGTAGGTAGCTACTCGATGATACGTGCGTACATATATATGTGTAGGGCAGCGACGAATCTTACGTCATGAATCGCCCATCCCTCCTGCTCGTCCATTCAGCTACGCAAAAATGCAGTGCCAACATCTTCCTCTAGCCGCGTTGCACGTACACACTGACCTGCCGTGGTCTGCTCCGGCCATCGATCAGAAATAATCAGCCTCGGTATATGTTTGATCGGCTACAATACTGTCGAGCGGCGCGGTAGCGGTAGACCTTCTCGAATGGTAGGACACCAGTAATGAAGAAGACGAAGGAAGGAGAGGAGCAAGACCGGTGCGGAAGATAAATTGCGTGATTCTCGAGGAGTAATCTAAGCTTTACAATCAGCCGCTAGGAACGTATATCAAGGCCTTATGAAGCTCGGTATCACCAGGGCGAAGTCGCTGAGAGCTGGCGAAATGGACGCATACGCTGGGAGTCCTGCGCAGCGGAGTTGTTTAATTCGTCCAACATAGTACAAGAGCAGAGATGTCTATCAGTCTTTCGAGTTACATGAAAGATTACGCTCAACTCGCTCAATCACGAAACTTCAGCTTCTCCCACCGGTATCCGAACGCTGCTATCGTTGCTACTCCCGCCAGCGCTATCAGCATAAGATACACCTTCTGGAGACCGGCGAGGTAGGCATCGATGATTTGAGAGACAACCGTGGCAGGGAAGTGGTAAGCGACTTCACTCGCACCCACTGTGATGACGCTTACTGGGTCGATCGAGGGAACATGCTCGCGCAGTTGCGCGATTAAGGTGTTGTCCAAGATCGATTGCGCAGCAACCAGAGCGAGGGAACTACCGTAGCAGAACGTGACTAGATCCGAGATTAGCTTCGCAGTTTCGGATACCGCCAGAAAAAAGCACAAGAACGTACAGAGGAGCATAGCAGTGGCAGCAGGTATATCCTCAGTAGCAACGTAACCCTGACCCACAATGATGGCCAACGGTAGTCCGGTACCGTAAGCAAGTCCAGCAATAACTTGATAACCAATGAAGTTGGACGACGATGAATTCGCTCCTAAGGTGTAGATCAAACCAGTGCCAATACAACCGCCACCAGCAGCCCACACCATGAGAGGGATGAAATGTCGATACCTCGATGCGAGGATTCCGGCTGCCATGGAGCCGATACCACAAGCAATCAGCAAGGGTAGATTGCGGAAACCGGCTTGAGCAGGCGAGGCGTGGCTGACTGCCTGAAAGTAAATCGGTAAGGCGTAAAGAAGGGTATAAAAGGCACCCTCAAGGAAGAACCCATAGACCATTCCAACCACGACCGAGCGAGTTCCAAGAAGCCTGGAGACTAGCATTGCGCGATCGTCCAGTAACCTTTGAGAGACAAGAAACAAGACAAGACAAACGCCGAAGCCCACAAGGAGTCCGACGACTTCTGAGGAGCTCCAGGCCATAGTGATTCCGCCTATTTGGAATGCCCTGGCAAAGCAAAGTAACGAACCCAGAGCTAGAAGCATACCGATCGGATCCAGTTGGGAAATTTTCTCGAGAAGGGGCGCTTTTTCCTTCGTTCGATGTGCGCTTGGTGTAATGAAGAGCAGAAAGATGATAATGGCCGACGTGCCCCCTACCGGCAACGAAATGTAAAAGCACCACCTCCACGTGATATGCTCCGCGAACAAACCACCAAGGATAGGGCCCATGACGTTGGCGAGACTGTATACCGTGGTCACAGAGCCAGTAAATACAGGTCGGACTTCCGGGCGTGCCACGACAGTCAGAATAGCATAGCCGCCTGTTGCAATGCCGGCTCCACCGATTCCAGTAATCGCGCGACCGGTAACGAGTACCGTGCTTGATGGAGCGATGCCTTAGTAGAGTCAGACGGGCAGGTGTTGTTTTGTTATTGTTCATGAATGCTTACCAGCAATAAGTGAGCCCACCTCAAAGATGAACACGGCTAACATGAACGTGTACTTCAGCGGGAAATATTGATATGTCTTTCCCCTACACAATTCCATCCGATTACTCCAGCACTGGGTCACAGCAGATAAGATTGAACTCACCAGAAAGGCTGAAAACAAGCTAATAGAATGAAGAATGCCGACTCATACCAGCCGATCAGGTCAATGCCACCAAAGTCATCAGTGATTCTGGGGATAGCAGTAGCCACAATAGTCTATAGAGTAAGCGTCAGAGTACGTCGCCGTGTATACAACCTGTGTTACATACCATGTCCAATCCAACCTAAAGTAGCAATCAGCGATGAGTGCATGATCAGCAATATAAAGAACGAACGACCCACGGCAAATAAAGCAAACGCTACGCCTGTAGCGATCGCAGTCGTTCTGAAGTTATTAGGATATTGCACAGGAGAACCGACAACATTTCCATCGCCCAATTCGGCTTCTGAGACCTTTTTGGTGTCGACTTCATCTGCTTGCCGAATAGTTCCAGACGTTGAAGGCATCTTGGTCAGGCTGTCGCGGAGCAGCACGAGCAGGCATGGACACAGTACTCAAACAGCCAACAATTGCGAATTTCGATTACTCCACTGGCACTGACCTGAGATGTGCGTGCGGTGAGCACATGTGCGCTTGCGGACCAGAGGCGGAACAATCTGGAGGAATGTTTATCTGAGTTCAAGGCTGCGCCACATGACTCCGAGATTGCGAACCACACCGCCGTAGATCTTGCGCAGGGATGGATCCCCAGAGATATAGTCGCGATCGGCTCGAGCGCCAATGTAATGTGACTATATCGAAAAGCAAAACATGCGCATCCCAACGACGCGAAACGAAGCTCCAGGCCTTCGGTGCATTGCTGCTTACATGGTCTTGTCAGGTTTACCGGCATTGCGAAAGTGCAAACGCGGTAACGATCTGCATTCGATCAATCTTCTTTAGGGAAAGCCCGCGCCCAGTCTGTTGACCATCACACAACTTGCAGAGGCAACTCGCCGCCTCCTCCTCGAAGATCCCGCTGCAGCCGTGGACAATCTGGAATATGGAGATGCACTAGGCTGCACAAGCTCACGAGAGCAGATTGCCGACCTGCTAAGCTTCTTTTACGGAGAGCACAAGATACATTCCACAAACGTTTGCACAACAGCTGGTGTGAAGGCCGCTGTGCCGACCATTCTGAACGCCCTCACGGATCCAGTTGTCACAAATTGTGTCTGGATAGTTTCGCCTTGCTTCCATCTCGGTCGCCGTATGTTCGAAGATGCGGGCTTTGCAGGCAAGCTGAAGACAGTACCCGAGCATGGAGATGGGTCTATCGATACGGCTGCTCTCGAACAGGAAACGTGTAAAGCCGAGCTCGCAGAGAATACAATTTCCGTACAGGTAGGGATCAGGCTCATTTTGTTCCAGATGATAGATCTCTAATCATTGACTAGGCGACAAAGTCGTTTGCTCACTATCGCAATACGTATTCTCACATTATCTACACTGTTGCGACCTTCTCAAATCCTTCTGGCAAAGTAATGCCTTTAGGTTGTCGGCAGAAGCTGGTCCAAGTTGCGCGCAGACGTAACGCCTTGATAATTTCGGACGACATTTATGACATGCTCCAATGGCCATCTGATCCAGACACGAAGACGAGCGCCGTTCCGAATCACGCTCTGCCTAGGTTTATCGATATCGATTGCTCGCATTCAACTCGCAACCTGAATAACACTAGCTTTGGAAACGCGTTGCGCATCGGTCGTTCAGTAAGATCGTGGCCCCTGGGGCGCGAGTCGGCTGGGTTGATGTAGATCTGGTGCTGATCAGAGCTCTCGGACAGTACGGCAGCTCTCTAGCTGGTGGAGGTCCTACATCGCAATTTGCCCAAGGTGTGATCATGACATTATTGCAAGACAAGTGGTTGGAACACCACATCGCTTTCACTCTGATACCCGCATTCAAACGACGGCGAGATCTGATGGTGAACATCATACAACGTCAATTGGAGCCACTTGGAGTGATACTCGAGAGCCAAAAGCGCGGAGGTTCTGGCATAGCTGGTGGGTTCTTCCTCTGGCTTCGTCTTCCACCACATGTTAGTTCCCGCGTTGTGAGTGCTATATGTGTTGGACAAGAGCCTCTCGAGATCTGCCCAGGGACGAATTGCAGTGTTCCGAACGACGGGAGTGTTGCAACTTGGGACAATTTTATCAGGCTTAGCTATTCTTACGAAAACGAAGGCAATCTGACAGAGGGAGGCGTACGGCTTGCACGGGCTATCGAGGCATCGTCAAATTGAACTTTCGATAGACTCAAAGGGGCAAATGTCACACTTATACACCAAGAAGAGCTACTATTGTTAAAGTGCAACAGTGTAGATAGATGACTTGGTCGTGTTAAGCTGTATACTAGCAGTGAACAGCTTCCTGGTAAGATAATAGGAAATTTTCGATTGACCTGTAGCGCACTACGGACCATATTTTGTTAGTAAGAACATAGTCAAGCAATGCCCCAGAGTTGTTGTCGATTCGTACCCTGCTAGAGAGTGTTGCTTCCTAACGAGTCAACATCCTCAAAACGAAGCCTGTAGGTTGAATAATGGTCTTCTGTCGTTCGTCAGCAAGATTTATTTCCTGGCTTCATTCACGGCTTCCAAATCGGGATGCACAACAACGAAGGACAATAGAACCAGAGTCTATAGATGCTTCGCTTTTTCGCGCTCCAGCAGATATCATAGATAGAAAAATCGGAATATTGTATCGAAAGAGAGCGACTATGTACTAACGAGTCCAGCATTTCAGCACTTGTCCTCCATGGATGATGCCCCGTTGCAGTCGTGGCGTTGTTCCTCAGAACATTGCAGATGAGGCAAGTTCCTGCGAGCGGTCTCAATCATCAGCTTCTCGCCAGCGAAGACAAATCCATCCCCACCGACGACCACAAACACCCTGTCCCCGCCCTTGGAGAAGTCTGTGAGACACACCCCAGTGTTCGGCTCGTTATGCTTCCGAAGGATCTCTTCATACATCTTGACTCCTTCAACGTATTCAGGCTCACTACCCCACATGGCCTCCAGCCCAAGACTGGCTCAGAAGTCCATTGGACCCAAGCAGACTCCGTCGATATGATGTTCACATTCTGTCAGAATGGTCCGTTTGTGATCAGGCAACTTGACGTCGAGTATCTGACGAGGATTGATCCACATAGCGCTATAGAAGAAGTGGACAACAACATTCACTATTTAGTACTTTTGTAGTCTTTATACGAGTCTAGGACCGAACGCAGATTCTCGAATATATGTAGCAAGTCGGCATGTCAGTCGAATATTATTATCGTACCAAATTGTAGAGAAGCGATAGCGAGTCATTCTCTGAAGATCTGGTAGACCAATGTAATGCCAAAAAGTTATAGCAGATACCTAGCGATATCAATAGTATTCTATATGATGCTGCATTCGCGGCCAAACTTACCTCGTGCATTGACTTGAAGTTGCCTCGCACATTTAGTACACGTGGTAGCGGCGTTTCCCACCGTTCGCCGCATAGTAGTCGACAGTACTATGGACTGTGGCATCGCTTTTACTCGTGTGCGGGCCATTGCTGTTCCAAGCATGCGTAGTCAATATTGTGACTTGCGCGGCGGGTTTCTTTTCATTACCAATGACTTACACAACGACCGCCGAGACAGCCCAAGAAGGCGCTTGAGCACGGACGCGTGCCGTGATCTCCTGTCTCATAGCTGGGTTCCTAGAATACATGTTGGGAGGGTCGAACGAGACAGGAATCGCCATAATGCAAGAGGTGTGTAGGGTTGTGCTAGAGGAGTTACCAGGCTGTACAGAGCTCGTGGTGTTGGAAAGCGACGACTACGGGAACGAGGAGTTGTCCTTATATTGACAAGGCTGGCAAATCGAGCCAGGGCTATTTATCGCAGATAGGCTGCCAAGCCACAAAGAAGAAGCATATGCGGGTTCTCGATTCAGAAATTCTAGACCATATCATATGTTGCGTGATTCGTGAAGCTGATGAGGAAGGTAAGTGCTGCCACGGAAGCATATGCGGCACGTATGACTTGGATACTCGGTTTGAGAGTGATGATATTTATCATATCAATATCTCGTGCATGAGGCTGGCAAGGCTAATGCATCTGGACTGGCTTGATAGTCGCGAACAAATAACCTAACGTGGGAGCCCACAGCCTGCAGGTCTAGATTGCGTTCGTACTGTATGCCTGCAGCAAATAGTCTGTCAACTCGGGACCATCTCAATTGGCTTATTCTCTCACCGGTCGTGATGGTTTTGCTCCTTTTTGGGGCACGGTAGCGAAACCCAATTCCACGTATGCAAGCCACAGCAGCTCGATGCCGCGTGCGTGTCGACGAGAGAAGCACTGGAGCCCCGGGGTTAACTTGAGCTTGCCGCCAAGACTTCTAGCGCCAACTAAAGGCGAAACATTAAAACTTAGCTTCCGAGCTGGAGGCACATGAGCACGCGCGTGCATTCCCCTACCTATCTCTCTCCACATGCTTGTAACATCACGACACAGTACCTACAGCCGCACAGGTATCTCGTGGTGTCTTTCAAGGCTGTTTTCTTGTCGAAAACTTGGAATGAAAACGTCTCGGACAACAACGGCATATACATCAAAGCCGCCTACCCCACCATCCAAGGAGCCAATGGATCGCTCACTGTGGCGCTTCGAGCCATTGAATGCACCTACTGAATGGATAGAGTCCTATCGACCAGGAGGTTTCCATCCAGTCCATCCTGGAGACTCGTTGGACGGCACTCGATACCTCGTCATCTGCAAACTTGGGTATGGAGCCTTTTCAACTGTCTGGCTGGCTCAAGACAACCAGTATGATCACACTTCATGACAGAGCGTCCTCGAACAAAATTCTGACTGTATCAGGCAATCGAGATTGGTTGCCATCAAGATTGCTCGTGCAGACGCACGTCAGACGCTCGATGAATTACGACTATACAGATTGCTGGCCGAGTCAGATCGTCAAAGTAGTTCGATGAAACATGTGGTCATGCCACTTGATCATTTCACACAGGTCGGACCCAATGGCGAGCACCACTGTCTGGTATTTGAGCCCATGGGTCCTAGCGTTGGCTACATGCTTGAGGGCATACCTCCGGCCTTCGGCGAGACCCATTCAGTAGGAGACACCGGCTTTCTAGATGACGAACCTCCTCCCCCTCCCACCTCAGAATCATCCCTCCCGTCACCGCTTCCATCTTCAGACTTACAACCGAAAGCGTTTCCACAAGTCACATCATCGACTCCTTTTACGCTGTATCAGAGAAAATCACTGTTGAAACAGCTACTATTGGGATTGCATTGTCTACACAGTAATGAAATCGCACATGGTGACGTCAACCCCGGAAATCTCCTACTGTGCATTCAACCCTTCTCAAGGCAAGATGTCCAGAAAATTCTCGCCTTATCCAAGAGCAGTAGCAAGTCGGCTCCAGTACGGAGAAAAGATGGCAAGCAGGACGCTTGGGCACCACAATATCTCTGCATTGAACAGCCACTCACGGACTGGGTGGATGTAGAGCACACGATGCACGCTAAAGTCTCGGATCTTGGAGCAGGTACGCTTGATAAACGAAGAGCCTCATAGTCGGAGAAATTGATGCCACGACTAACACAAAGATAGCCTTCACTTTTGACAATCCCCCTGTTGCCGAGAAATGCGCTACACCGGCGGCCCTACGAGCGCCCGAGATCATTCTCAAAGGCGCCATCGATTCAAAAATGGATATTTGGAGCTTCGGTTGTCTAATCTATGAACTACTCACCGGAAGCCTTCTGTTTGAAGTCTCGGGTTTGGCGAGTATTCCACAGGAACAGAACGATGATGATCATCTGCTTCAAATGATCGACACGCTAGGCCAGCCCCCACCAGAGCTTTTCGGAAGATGGCCTCGACGTGGGAGGTACTTTGATGAGAATTTGAAGCTCATTCGTTCCGATGTGGGCTCATCGGAGATCCCAGAAGGAGAGCCGTTCCACGGACCGAGTCTCGAGGAGGCATTCAGAGGGTCGATGCCTCAAGAGATGGAGGAAGAAGAAGCCTCTCATGTGCTGAGATTATTGAAGCAGATCTTACGATACGAGTCCAGTCTGCGGCCTTCGCCATCGGAACTGCTAAATGATCAGTGGTTCCAGTCGATAAAGCAATAAAGCAGTGGTTACGTTGTTTGCGCAAGACCGCTATCTGAGCTTAGCCTGGAAAGGCATGTTGTAGATGGCCATGAAGCAGGTGAATTGAATATAACCTTGCGCATTTGAGTCCAATCTTGCTAAACAAATCTGAATGTTGCATCCCACAATTCATAGTGAAATCGCTATAAGTAGCTTGTTTCAGACTTTTCGACCATTCCACCGTGGGACTGCAGTCCAATGAGGCGGTCGGCTGGCCACAATATAAGAGTAACGTTGGCGATCTCCCGGCGACCGGAGTCTCAATACAGCACTTAGGCAATGATGCCAAGGGCAGCTAAATTTTACAGCGGTATGACGCTGCACTCCTGGTCGACTTGCGTCTTGTGGTGTAGCCGATAATGCGATGGAAAATGTATGTCCAAGTCAGTGCCTTTCGAAGGCAAGGAGGATGCCAAAGCTGCCGCGAGACCAACCTTTCTCGCATCTAGCAAGCAGGCGATTCATTTCGTCGTAAGACAAGTATACCGGGATATCCCCAAAGTCCGGTTGTATCAGTTCGGAGAGGCCGCTTCTAGAGCAAGAGCACCGTCACCCTTAGCAGTAGCAGAGCGAATCGTCCGCGATAGCAAGTTCACGGATGTTTATGCCGGCATCTTAGCAGCATAGCTTCGACAACCTAGCTATACGACAACTCACAGGTACGAGGTACGCTCCTCGAACATATAATATAGACCGTTCACTATAGATTTCTATTTGTAAATGATTTGATTTCTAAGGGTAGAAGAGAAGGATGTATAGCTTATCACTATGATATATATTCTAGTTTCATAAAGTTAAGAAGTTAATACCTAGAAACAGATAATACGAATTCTAGAGATAGAGTCCTACTACTTCTCATTAGCGTAGTATATAAGGAGTTTTATACTTTCTACTTCCTTTGCCTACTAAACCCTTAAGTCAAATCTTAGTATTAGCTAAGGGTTGCTAAACGCCTAGCCTTCCGCATCTATAATATTTAATTTCTAGCATTCTATTTGTGGGGAGCAAGTCTTGTACTTGTGCAAGTATGCGGCTGTTGCCTATAGGTTTACCTTTGTAGGAGTCGAAAGACATAGTCGCTTATAGTACTGAGCCTCAAATCCAGCACTAATACCGACCAAATTGCATCTGCAACATGGACGAGTCTGGTCTCGCTATCGGTACAAGTCAGTCATCAAGGTCATTATTTAAAGTTCGCGAGAAAACGTTATCGCGCACTGTATGCAGCGTACGGTTGATCTTCTTATCCTGCCGCCGTATACATCGCATATGCGTCAGCCGCTCGATGTAAGCGTGTTCTCGCCGCTAAAGTGCGCCCTGGCTGTCGAAACCGATGCAGCTTCTCGACTTGACGCTGGAAGTAGCTCGAAGGGCTACGAAGAAGAAACAAAATGGAGAAACGAAATGGAGATCTGGAAAGGTGAAAGTCCGGCTTACCTTGCCTTTTAGGTGATTGGACAGACCTTGCCCGTAACAGGAACGGTTAAGTCAGCATTCCGCCCCTCTAATGTTGAAGATGATTCCATGTGATGACTGTATGACATAATCAGATCTGAGCGCACTAGTACGTTAGCTTCAGTCGATTGGTGCACCTTCACATTCATCTCATAACATGCACGGACCCAGATGTAGAACACAATGTCGGCATCAGTCATTTCTCGCGAAAAAGTCGCCGCACGCCTCTACTCACCCCTTCGCCGATGGCAATTCCGCCTCCTGTGCCTCGAACCCGGAAACTTCGGCGAAGAGCTTATCGCGACGTTACACGTAGCGAGCCTTATGCGAGATCAAGTCATTATCGAAGAGCAAGAATCCGAAGGCGAGGTTCGCTATACGGCACTATCATATTGTTGGGGTGAACCAAGATTCGATCATTCACTTATTTGCAATGGTAGACAGTTCCCCATCACCGAGAGTTTATATAGTGCGTTGCAACATGTACGGAGACGACCTGAAGCGGGAGCATTGTGGCTGTGGACGGACGCGATTTGTATCAATCAACTCGACACCGAAGAGCGGTCTGCGGAAGTGTTGAAGATGCTTACGATATATTCTATGTCGGAATCGGTAGAAGCATGGGTTGGGAGGCATGGATCCAATACTGCTTTGGCAATGTTATGGTTGAGCACTCTTAATTTGCCTTTGGATGAAGATCAGCTAGCGATCGCGTCAGCGGATGAGAGACTCAGCTCAGGCTTGGAAGACTTGCGAGCGCGGCCGTGGTGGACTCGGATCTGGGTCCAGCAAGAAGTCTTCGCCAACTCCAACGTCCATTTCCGGTGCGGCGGTGATAGGGTCCCTCTAAAAATCGTTGAGTGCGGTCTGCAGATCGAAACGCCGTTCTTTCGCCGAACGGCCAGTGTAGCAGGAGAACTTGCGCATGGGGAGAGATCGAATCCGGATCTTCGGGAGTCCGGGCACGAGACTGACCTTTTCAATGTTCTCGGGAGAACGTATCGAAAGACAAGCAGTAATCCTCGCGATCAGATCTACGGGATACTAGGTATGTCTCGCGCGGTCTTAGGTACGGCATGTCATTTGACAGTATCGCCATTCCTGATTGTCGACTACCGCAAAGATGTCTCAGCTGTCTTCGCCGACACTGCAAGGTACATGATGCAGAAGGACGGGGTGTTGAATGCACTACTCATCTACCGCTTCGAAGAGACGTCACGCGTTGAGCTTAACTTGCCTTCGTGGGTGCCAAACTGGACTTCCCCTTTCGCGCGTGCTCTTTGGCTTGACCATTGCGGTGATCGCGACACTCTGACCAGCCCATTCCGCGCTTTGACGGCCGTGACGGACAAGGATGCCTTTCTGTCTGACTCTGACCCCCTGAGACTCACTGTGAAGGGCTTTATACTCGGAGTGGTGCAGAATACACCGGCTGCGCAGCAGTGTGAAGAAGTATTCCAACTCAAGTTAAATCCACCAAAGCTGCGCAAAAAAGTAAATAAGTGGCTAATCAAGCAGATGCCGTCAATGTACGTCTGGCCGGACACTGCGGAGTACATGGACAAACGGCAACAGATTGACTCTGCACTTGCCTGCAACGCACCACATGTAGCGAGGAACCATGCTCGTGGGGCGGAATATCCTTTCGAGATCCGAACTGGTATCTCAGAGAAGGCCAAGATCCAGGTTCCAGCAAATCTGCTCAGCCGGGTCAGTGTGGGCAGATGTCCTTGTCTACGTCCTGAGCTCATGGCAAGACCCTTCACCTCTAATGCAGCATTGGGACACCTCGAGCTCGGCGTTGGGGTTGTGAAGACCACACCTTGCGAGGGCGTTTTCGCTGATCCAGATGCCAATCCGGCATATGATTCTCAACTCCGGGAAGAGATATTCAGACTGGTGGCGTGTCACTTCGCGGACTCAGAAGAATGGGAAGAAGTGCGTGGGCCTCTGCAGTCTCTTCTCTACGAGCCAGTAGCAGACCTTATCCCCAAGTTCTGGACGGTGCCTACTCAAGCACGGGAAGGCGATATCGTCTTGGCGGTTGAGGGCGGACAACTGCCACTCGTCGTTCGTGCTACGGGCAGCGAACCCGCCACTTTCACCTTCATTGGTCCAGCAATGATGACAATACGGAATTTCTGGAAGAGTGAATGTTCTCTCGAGGCCGGATGGTGTGCTCCGGAATATTATACTGGTTCGATGCGCTTTTGGAGTCAAATGAAGACTGGATCTGCTACAAAGCCCCAGCCAGAACCATCGAAGCAGTATACTGGCACGATGTACTGGTTGGTCATGCTAGCGCTATTGAAGGTCCTTCAACAGGGAGGGATACTGGAAACCTTTCAACTTGTTTGATGTGAGCTCGGAGCTGCTACCGTGTCACAGTAGCTCGTAATGAGCGTATTGATACTGATATCTGATGACTGATGACTTATATACATGAGGAGAAGCACACAACTCAAGGAATGGGATGTGTGCTGAGTCAGCGTGACATCCACGTTAAGGGCGGCTGGCTTAGTTGGACAGCAGGTGCTTAATTGTTCTATATTCTAAAGAATGACTGCATTATGATCATTTGCTGCTGAGCACCAACGCATGGGCAAAATTTGATTCGCAAATGTGGTAGGTTTGTGTAGACATTAGATTGAAAGAGATATTGAGCGATATATAATTTCTCCCAAAAGCGTGTTTACAACCATAAGTCATCTTGGTGTAGTTGGTTATCACGTCAGTCTAACACACTGAAGGTCGCCGGTAAGCTCAAGTTCGAATCTCAGCATAGCATATCATATTCTAACTCGCTCTCAGGTTCAAGTCCGGCAGATGATATATCTGCATATGTCCTTCGCTTTTGCCTTTTCAGCGACATATCGGTTGTCCGAAGTTATCAGTACCGAATTTTTGGTAATTGCTGAGGGTTCTTAGAAGATTCGGTACTTTTGTGGGCACCTTCACTTCCGCGTCTATTTGGCGTCCCGGGCTATTCGATGACATCCAATATGCCACGAACTCTATCATGATTATTCTGGCTAAACAATATGGCGGGTGTTTTCGTCGATGGTTCATAATGTGGTCCGATCGAGAGAATTACTAACGAACGCGGAATTTTGTGGGCTTGCAAAGGGCAGGAATGTTGACAGTTTCAACAAGATAACAACACCTAAATCGAATGGAGGAGGATGAAACACTATCTGCTGCACTTCGCTATTCAGCACACCAATGGACGGAACAGCGAGCAGGAATCCAGGGTCGCGGCGAACACAATGTGAGTCTGCGATTCTACGACTTGGAGAACGGGTGTCGAATCACGATATTGAGGCCTACATACACTGATGACAGAGAAGATGAGAAGACGATACTCATGATATGCTGGAGCTATAGTAGTACGTATACCTCGATAACTATTTCTTCACTCTTTTCTTCGCTCATCTCCATACGATGTGATGTTCGGAAGACGTTCTTCATCTCAATCTGGCTCAAGGCTGGTCCATCGAGGTTAACACCTCAAACAGGATGTTGCGATGCCCTCAGCTGAGTCAATGCATCGCACAGAATGCCGTGCGACCTTTCGCGGTGAGTCGATGAGCTATTGTCGTCTTCCCTGACTGCATGCTGACTGCGAATGGCACCGATCAATGCATTATACGACTGCAGGTCGTTTTCATCTAGTTCCGTCCCGTGATAGGTGGCCGTGAGGCTTGTCTGTCTCGCAAACACGACTCCAACTGTATCTCAAGCTGAACTTTGCCCGGATAGCACAACCGGTGGATTCATTCCTCCTTCGCGGGTGCCACCCCATCTGCCCCAGCCTCATCATGATCCTCGCCCTCATCCTCTGCACCACTCTGCCCCTCCAAGTCAACCGTCTCGCCCTCCCTCTTAGGTTTCCTGCGCTTCTTCGGCGTTCTCGGTCCCCTCCCAGAACTGATCTCCCACAAGAACTCCTTGTCATGCATCTCGCTCTTGAGTATAGGCAGTTCCGTCCCATCCTCGACTTTGAACTTCCTCTCGAACTCCTCATACGCCACAATATCATCTTCGTCGACATAGTTCATGTTCATCCAGTCTTCCCTCTCGGCTTCCCGTAGACCGAGCTTAAGCTTGTATTCTTGCGTGTTACGGTCTTCAGTGTTGATCTGCTTTTGCATGAGAGTGCGGGCTTGCGGTTCGGGACCAGGGCCTGCGGCTTCGGCTTGTGCGCGGGACAAGGAGATGCGGATACGCTCTTCTTCGGCATCGAGGTGGTGAAAGTGAGGGCGCATCTGGCAAGTTCCGGTGATGCGGGTGAGAGTCAATTGGTCGTCTTTGAAGGCTCCGACGAAGTAGTGAGGTTTACCTTTGGCGACTTCTTGATCATGCCGTATGATCTGTCCCCCAAGTGTCTGTTTTGCGAAGACCTTCTCATCCTTCACCGCACTATTGAAATCCCGTAGGTCATTCTCCAGCTCCAGCTCCCGATCCGGTCCATTTTTCAAGTCTCTCGCACCCCGTCCTCTGGGCTTTGCGAACGTGAGACCAGAAGCAGGGCCATACGTGCCCGTTGGATTGTGCAGCTCCTTGCTTATCCTGCTCGCATCCCCCCACTTCAGACCCATGTACTTGTTGAAGTTGTGTTCGGTGTTGAGCAGGACGTCGATTTCGAGGAAGCCGGTATTGGGTTTGATGCGCATTTCATCGGGCGAAGCGCCATATTTGCTGCTATAAGGGCGGTTGCGAGGGCGGTTGGGATATTGGAGGAGGAAAACTTCTTCGGAGATGGGAGGAGTTAGGAAGACGTCGTAGGAGGCGATGACAGGGTCGTCGTCGGGTTTGGCTGTGGTAGAAAGGTGAGTTAGTAGGAGTGGGCAATCCCTCGTTGTGGAGGATGAGCAATGGTGGCGGTGGACTCACGCGCCATGTCATGCTATACCGCTCATGCTCATATAGATGTGTTGAGGGTGTGATGGCAGTTTTGGTGGAGAGAGAAATTTGGTGGCAGAAGTGTGGGAGCTCTCTCTGTGGAACGCGCCCCGCGTCAGACCCGAGGCGTCATGGCTGTGAGACCAGAGCTTCCATCATTCACTTGACACGAACATCTTTGTACTACTAACCACACAAGCTCATCGTCTGGCACGTGAAAGCGGCATCAGAAACCTCATCAATCTCGCAAGATGATATCAGTGCCCTGTTGAAACAACTTCAACCCAATGACGACAGTCCATTGATCCCGACTTCTCGCCTCCCCGAGCCGGATCTTATCGCCTCTCCTCTGCCAATCCCCGTACACAATGGCGTACCTCGCACCCATCCACCGACCCTCCAGCGTCCGCCACGCAATCAAGCTCTCATTCCTCTCGG
Source organism: Microcyclosporella mali (assembly GCA_002785985.1). NCBI lineage: Eukaryota > Fungi > Ascomycota > Dothideomycetes > Mycosphaerellales > Mycosphaerellaceae > Microcyclosporella > Microcyclosporella mali. The sequence continues at coordinate 1,411,959 of NHNU01000004.1, read as the reverse complement.
CCGACTCTCAAGACCTGATTGTAGCCAAAGCCAACCGCCTGGAGATCTGGTCGACCAATTCCAACGATCCTTCCGACCCTACTCTCACCCTCCAGCATACGAAAGCGCTCTATGGCAAAGCCACGCTTCTTCACAAGCTGCGGCCAGCTACGAGTCAGACAGACCATCTCTTCGTCGGCACCGATCGATACCACTACTTCACTCTATCTTGGGATGCCACCACTAGCTCTCTGAAAACGGAGAAGAAGTATGTCGACATTGCAGAAAAGGCGGCACGAGACAGTCAGACTGGGGATAGGGTGACCATCGACCCTACAGCAAGGTTCATGGCGTTGGAGTGCTACGAAGGCGTTGTCAACGTCATCCCCATCGCACACGCAGGCAAGGGCAAGAGGAAAGCCGCCGACAACGAAATTGGAGAGCTGGGAGAGCCCATTCCCGTACGGATACCAGAGCTGTTTGTCAGGAGTAGCTGCTTCGTGCACAAGAGACAAGGAGGAACGAAAGCGCCGGATCCGGAGTTTGCGGTCTTATACGAAGACAGCCAGAATAAAGTCAGGATCAAGATACGCTCACTCGACTACTCACCTTCGCTGAGGCCAGGTGATGAGCCTGCTACGGTGGAGTTGGAGAACGGGAGGGATGTCACGGGACAGCTGGAGCTGGGGTGCAGTTTTATGATACCTTTGCCGTCGCCTATGTATGGGCTAATGGTTGTGGGCGAAACCAGTATTGCTTATGTGGATGAGTGGGAATATCGGGTACAGAGCACAGAACCGCTGGAAGAAGCAACAGTCTTTGTGGCTTGGTGTCAGCTCGATGAACAGAGATACGTGCTTGCAGACGACTATGGGCAGCTGTATCTCCTGATGGTCAAGCAGAATCAAAATGGAGAGTACGATGGCCACCAACTCGAGGTTTTAGGCGAGACAAGTCGAGCGAGCACTCTGGTCTATCTTGACGAAGGACGAGTGTTTGTTGGAAGCCATCAAGGAGACAGCCAGGTCGTCCAGATTTCGCCACAGCAGATCGAAGTCGTCCAGACTTTTGCGAACATTGCTCCTGTTCTGGACTTCACGGTCATGGATATGGGCAATCGAAGCTCGGATGCGCCTGTGAACGAGTTCTCAAGTGGCCAGGCTCGAATTGTGACCGGATCTGGGGCTTTCAAGGACGGCAGTCTGCGGTCGGTGAGATCAGGTGTAGGACTGGAAGACAGGGGAGACCTGGGAAGTCTTGGTGCGCCAATTACTGCTGTGTTTGGGTTGCGGAGTTCTGCGCGCGGGAACGTCGCGGATGTTTTGGTCGTCAGCTTCACGGATCACACCCGCGTATTCTGCTTCGATGAAAGCGGCGAGGTTGAAGAGACAGAACAGTACGCAAGATTCAGACTGGACGAGAGCACTTTATATGCTGCGAGTCTGCCAGGCCAACGAAAGGTACAAGTCACCAGTTCAGCAATCTACCTTACAGATGGGGACGGAGACTTCACGAGCTGGCAAGCACCGAGCAGCGCATCAATTACGGCCATCTCTGCAGTCTATCCTCACCTATTAGTGTCTTTGAGCGGAAAAGCTCTGGTTCTTCTGGACATCTCCGATGCCGCCGTAGATGTCAAGGCGCAGCGCGAACTTGGCGGTGACGATGAAGTGTCCTGCATTGCTCTCTCCGACTCCATACCTGGCTTATGCGTCACTGGATCCTGGAAGGACAGTCGAGTATCATACCTGGACCTGCAATCGCTCCAGCCTTTAGCTACGGAGACAGTAGCAGAAGAGGCGCTCGCTGTCCCACGCTCACTCTGTATCGCGAAAATTCTACCAAACCAGCCAGCAACATTGTTCGTCGGTCTTGCAGACGGGAACGTCGTCACATATTCCATCGAATCTCCACAACGCCCATTCGCAGCAAGGAAAAGTATCATTCTGGGTACACAGCAGGCCAACTTTGCAGTACTACCTCGCACCGACGGTCTACAGAATGTCTTCGCCACATGCGAACATCCTTCGCTAATCTATGGCTCGGAAGGCCGAATGGTCTATTCAGCCGTCACGGTTGAGAGTGCTTCGTGTATATGCTCTTTCGACTCCTTCGAACCATACGGAAATGCCATTGCTATCGCTTCGAACGACGAGTTGAAGATCGCCGTCGTCGACGAAGAACGTACGACACACGTTCAAGATCTGTTCATTCACGAGACTGTTCGACGAATCGCCTACTCCGCTGAGCTCAAAGCTTTCGGATTAGGCTGTATCCAACGGACTCTAACAGCTGGTGTAGAAGAAGTCAAGAGTCATTTCAAGTTGGTTGACGAGATTGCGTTCAAGGAGCTGGATTCTTATGAACTTAATGAAGATGAGCTGATCGAGTCTGTGATTCGTGCTCAGCTGGATGATCGTGCTGACGAGCTTGCGGAGCGATTCGTTGTTGGGACGGCATACCTCGATGACCAGGATTCTGAGACTGCTAGGGGAAGAATATTGGTGCTGGAAGTCACTGAGGATCGCAGGCTGAAGTTGGTGACAGAACACAGTGTGAAAGGTGCTTGTCGCTGTCTGGCGATGTGCCAGGGAAAGATTGTCGCTGCGCTGATCAAGACCGTAAGTCACAACCACCTCCCACCCAGAAGTCATTATCTCACCAAATCTGAAACCACTAGGTCGTCCTCTTCAGTCTCGACAACACAGCTTCCACTCCTACTCTTACTAAAGTCGCTTCCTACCGCACCGCTACCGCTCCTATCGATGTCAACGTCACAGACAATATTATCGCCGTCACAGATCTTATGAAATCTATGTCCCTCGTCGAATACAGGAGAGGAAGTGCCGGGACTCCCGACACCCTGACGGAAGTCGCAAGACATTTCGATACGCTTTGGGGTACGGCTGTCGCCAACGTTGCCGAGAACACATACCTCCAATCCGATGCTGAGGGTAACCTCGTTGTCCTTCAACATGACGTGAATGGCTACAGCGCGGAAGACAGGAGGAGGCTGAGAGTCACGAGTGAGATGCTCCTGGGCGAAATGGTCAACCGCATCCGCCGCATAGATGTCACCCCTTCGCCTGGCGCCATCGTCATTCCCAGGGCTTTTCTCGCCACTGTCGAGGGGAGTATCTATCTTTTCGCTCTGATCGCGCCGGGAAAGCAGGATCTGCTTATGAGGATGCAAAATAAGATGGCGGAGATGGTGGTCTCGCCGGGAGTTGTGGAGTTTGCGAAGTATCGGGCGTTCAAGAATCAAGTGCGGGATGAGGGTGTGAACGGTCCGACGAGATTTGTGGACGGAGAATTGATCGAGCGGTTTTTGGACCTGGGGGATGAGTTGCAAGAGGAGGTAGTGAAGGATCTAGGGATGGGTGTGGAAGAGATGAGAGGCTTGGTGGAGGGTCTGAGGAGGGTCCATTAGATGGCACGTAAGAAGAGAAGAAGAAGATCGAGTCACAGATAAGTGAAGGCCAGATATCCGTGAAACTCGAATATGAGCTTGGATCTAATGGGTTTGAGACATCTTGCTGAGCTTCTTGTTTTTATGGGGATATTGTTGAAAGGTGCATGAAAAGGCTGTAGAAGAGAGGAGCACTTATAGCCTGCGGCTGTCAATGGAAGCCGTCTGGAGGGCCGGTAGCAGAGTGCCGCCAAATTTGCATTGATCACATGCAACCCTTGGCACGAATTCACGGACGCTAGCCATAGTGCAAGTCGCTGTTGAAAAAGCAGACAGGGATTTACTGGCGACGAATTTGAAGGTATTTGAAGAGTGAATCTGTCTACGAATTTCTCATGTTATGGCATGGTCTTTTTGACGAAGGTCGCCCGGCGCACGCAACCTTGGTCCGATTTTGGTTCGAATATGTCCCGAACTTTTGTTATCTCGCAGCTTCTGCGATAGTAGCACAATGCCGAAATCGAAGCAAAAACAGGTTGGGCGGTATGCAGCAGGTGACCATCTCCCACCTCTTGCCTGCCAGGCTATGCTCTGTCGCACTCTGTCTTTGCTTCTACTTCGCTGGCACCGCCGAGTCGATGGAGGAAAGTCTGGGTCGGAGATCGATGGCAGGCTCGGAGCACGGATTCTCCATTGTGGTCGGCGCCTTTGTGCAACTCGAGCGCTCCTTGTCCACCTTCCCGGCGCTCTCGCCACTCTATTGATAATCGTAAGCAAAGGTTGCGTACTGATGGGAGGAATGACATACCTGCTGCCCATTGACCTCCTGCTCGTCGACGTAGTACTGGGCAATACAAAGGTTCATGTCATCAACGATCTTCCTACTCATCAGCCATGTCTGAATCATGCAAGGGGCAAAAATTTAGAGCTGACTCACATTAAGATACTTCTGACCTTGCTCGCCTCCAAGATCCCCAGCTACAATCTCTACCAACGCCAAATGATTGAGGAGCCGCTCCGTGGGGGTTGCCGGTCAATATAGGTGAAGTATTCTCCGAGGTAGACTCGGTCCACGAGATGTACCAGGAGATAGGTGCGAACACCGTCTAAGCACGTTGCCTTATTGTGCTCGTTCATGATTAAATCGATTTACCCCCACAGCTTTTTTTGGCGGGCTGATGAGACTCCGCGGCGGAGATTAGCTCTTCGAGGGCACGCGCCTCGACATGGATATCGCGTGGACGTGGTGGGGAGGTGGCAGGTCCGTCGGCGGTGAGTCCTTGTACCGTGAGGCCTCGCCTCTCGTGGAGGAGCAGATTTCTTGCAGCCGTATCGTTTGGACGTGTTAAGGTGGCAAGATACTGGTCGCACTCTCTCTTGGAAGAGCTTGGGGGGGGGTGTTGTTGTAGTGGCGCCAGTTGCCATGTGTTGTTCACTTCGTGAATGTCCTCGTACCCACGATACCGCCAAGCACGCCGAGGATGTGGTCCGCCAGCGACATGATTGTGATGTCGAGTTGAGGTTGTTGGATTGAGGATGGACGGACATGTTATGCTGAGAAGCTTTGGACTTGGAATGAGCTTAGCGCCTCTGTCACATGCAAATTTTGGCACGGGCCGTCTATACCAAGCATGTGTTCCCTGGAGTACTAATTGAGAACGAAGAAAGTCAGAACAATCAATGAACTTGAATTAAATCAGAAACTCAGATCGAATTACACTTTCCGCCATCGCCATCACCCTTCAACCACAGTCACATCGCAAGCTTTCTGCCGACTCTTTGGAATAAGTATCGTGCGCCTGCTCAAGACCCATAAGCCTTCACATAATCCTCAATGACGTCCATGTAGCTCCCGATAGTACAAAAGTCGTCGTAAGCCTGATCACCAGCCGCGACATCCTTGTACACCTGTGGAACAATCTCCTGCAGCAGCTTCGTAGCATAACCCGCCGCATCTGTGGAGGAGTTCGCTGGTGGAAGTTCCAAAATAACGCAGTCCATAATGCTCGAATAGCCAGAGGCGGTTGCGAATGTGGCGATGGCGTCCGTAGTATGGTTGTAAGCAGTCTGCGAGAGGGTTGTTGATGGTTCACCTTGTGGGATGACGTTGAGCGATGCTTGCAGCGCCTGGAGAGCGATCTGGGTGTAGGATTCGCCGTTCCCGGCAGTGACGGATTGGTTTGAGGCTCCGACGACGTTGTAGGTGTAGTCGTTGAGCGCGATAAAGGTGTTGTTTGCGTTGCAGAAGGCGTCATTAGTGGTGAACAGCCCCTCGCTGGGGGTCAAGATATCGACAAGGAGTTCTCCGAGGTAGGTCTGCGTGGCATTCAGAGTGTTTATGGCCTCGCTGAGGGTGGTAATCGGCACGTAACTTGACGCAGGACACAGGTAGCTTGATGGCTGCAGCACTTGAGGCGCGAGCAAGGACATGAAATATTGGGCGCTCGTTAAGACTTCCCTGGCATAGGGACCTTCCTCGTTGATGAAATCGCCCGCAAGGACAGTCACTTCGTTTTCGACGCTGACTGTGTTGTCCTGTGGGGAAGCGGTTGTGTCTCTCTTGGAGACTGGAACTGCATGAGCGACGAGTGCCAGGCTCGCGGCGTAGACGACGGTGCTGAGTTTAGGCTGCATGGTGGAAAGGTGGTTCGATCTGAGGACGTGTTCGTTTTGCTGAGGTGGTTTAGTCTGAAATTTTGTTTGGCCTTGCTGTGCGTTATCGTCTTCCTGTTGTCTGACTGTGCTTGTGATGCAGTTTTCTTTACGCAGCACAGTGCGGTATACTTATACTCACACTTGCAATGTCTATGATCTCGGGAATGGCGATGCATTACGTCGATGGTGCCGTTGTTTCTCGTATGTAGTATCCTCGTGTCGACATTTTCGAGTGAAGTAGGGCTTCGTCATGCAATGAAAGGTCATGGCTGATGGAGCATGCGGATCTCGCAGCCATACACCTCGTATCGAGAGCCAATCCTGGGCTAGGAGGACTCACTTGATCCGTGACTTGCGAAGTGACGTCGCGTTGCGGGCAATGATCTTCCTACCTAAAGCTTGTTGTGTCTTAGTATTTCTTAAGCACCGCCACTCCGGAGCTCGTGGTCACCGAAAATAGGACGAGCCCTACAGTGAGCATATGAGCGCATGTCCAAGCGTGGAATTGGCGAGCGATGCATCGACCTATCTTGCGATACTGCAATTGTCGGGCGATCGGATGTCTCCGCACGTGCTCCTGCTTGTACCTCTAATGTCTTTAGGCCAGATCAGCCCAGGCGGAGCTAACGAAGGAGTGTTAAGGTAGAGCGATTGCACAGATCGCTTGGCGACCACGCGAAGGACAGGAGGTCAGCCGCAAGCTTCCGTCCATATGTTGCATATCAGATGGCCTCATTTGCTTTGAGACAAGATTTAGTCCTTCAACACGACATGGCCAAAATCTGTCTTGACTTTCTTTCTGACTCGAGGTCTTGTAGCCTGATGAAACGCCGTTGCTGGTAAATTCTATGAACTCTATTGGCCTGAATCGAGAGTTTCGTAAGAGTTTCGTACAGAATTGCCCGCTCTGTTCGTGCAGAGTCGTATGGAACCTGGCCATGTAGCGATGTGGGAATGTGAGCTGGAGAGACTGACGAGCTCACGATTGAATGGAGTATCTGGCTGAGCAAGCAGTGTTTGTTCGTTACCTGATATATGTAAATTTCACATTCAACGGCTGCAACTCCCATAGCACCTAAGAACCTGTCAGTGCGATGCCCGGAATGAAGATGAAAAAGACGCCTCACATAGAACCTCGCATCCTTGACCCAAGTCGCGTGGTCCCCATCAAGCTCCATGTCGAAATGCCAAATGAGCTTTGCCATCACCAATCGAGCTTCTGCCAAAGCGAGCCTGTACGCAACGGTCAGCACCCGTTCGGCAACAGATGTTTCCATGGTGAACTCACAGCCTGCCGATACAGTTCCGCGCACCCACGCCAAAAGGCCTCATGATCTCTTCTGGTCTCTTACCCGACGCTTTCTGGACCTCTGAGTTCATCCATCTTTCGGGTCTGTATTGCATCGGCTCATCGAAGAAGAGCTCGGATCGTCCCATGAACCATTGGCCCACGGAACAGTAAGTCTGGTATCTCATCAGCCCAATTTCTGCAAGACGAACAACACCAAAACTCACGCCTTCTGGGATGACCTCTCCGTCAACGACATGTCCACCTTTCGGCGTCATACGAGGGGTGATGAAGCCCGCAACGGGGAAGATGCGCAGCGACTCATCAATTACAGCCTTCAGATATGGCAAGTTGCCGGTCGCTTTCAAAGTGATCTCTTCGGGGGACGCGAAAGCGCCACGGACTTCAGCTTTCAGTTTCTGCATGGTCTCCGGAAACTTGCACAGGTGGTATGTTGTTGCGGTAAGACATGTGCTCGTCGTCTCGGCACCTCCACCTACGATGAGAATGGAATTGGCCGTGATCTCTGGCTTCGTCAATCTGTCACTGCCTTTCATCTCGCGAAGCATTAACCCGACAATATCTGGACGCTGCTTCTCAGCAAACTCTCCAGCATCTTCCCTTTTCATGCGCTCGTCGACCGCCTCTTTGGCGAGACGAATGAAACCCTCCGCTTCTTGAGCTTTCTGCTTTGGTGTGATGAGTCTAAGGAACTTCACAGAGAGACCGAAGCGTCGGAGCTGGTTGACAATCGCGCCGAGTTTCAAAATAGTGAGAAGGAATTTTGGCCATGGGTGCAAGCGCCTCAATTCCAAGCACTTGAATTCTTGATCGAGAGCGAGCTGGCTGATGACGTCGTTAAGAGCCCAGAGATACCACTCAACGACATTCTGCGAGCCCTCTTTACAGGCGACAGACAGCTGTTTGCATAGCAGATCTGTGTATTGCTGCAAGACCGGCTCGACCTCTGCGATGCCGGAATTGAGGAAAGCCGGGTTGACGAGGCGGCGGAGTCGCATGTGCTCGTCATCTGGTGCGGTGATCATACTCACAGGCAAACGAGCATCTTTGCTGTCGCCATAGTGGAACTTGGTCTTTGGTAGCTGAGGTCGTGAGTTGTATATCTGATTCCACGCTTCCGGGTTGGTAAAGGAGAGTTCATCTGGCGCGATTCGGACCTGCGACCCATACTGCTCATGGATGGCGGCGATGCACTGGTATAGATCTCCTTTGGCATGGTGGTAAGAGGCGAATATCCGTGTAGCTCTCCAGAGAAGAGGGCCAGGATACTTTGCAAGGGGATGAAAGGGCGAGATGTGGTATATTGTTCGCACAATGGCCACACCAATCAGCTGGAAGATAGTCAGCTATAGCATATTCACCAGTACCACTCTGGAATGTACACACTAGAGCGCCTGCAAGAAAGCCGATGCGAAGGCCAATTGCGGCGTAGGCCCAGACGTCCCCACTCATGGTCGCGACCATGTCGTCTACACTTGAAGATTGTTGATTGAGACGAAGAGAAACACCAACGACGATGGCAACTCGCACATATGGAAGAAGTCGATCGAGATAATCAACGATTTTGGCCTACTCGATCATCTCGTGTCGAGCCTCGGTGGGCAGCCGCGGCACCTAGCTGCATGGAAGTATCCCCCCACGACGGGCGTCAAGGTGCTCCTAGCATATTTGCTGCACATCTTCCTCCTCGGGACTTCTCAGAGCCGCAAATCATGCAGACGAATACATGTATGCTGAGGGTTTCAACTGGAGGCTGTTGTTTGTGCAGGGAACAGGAACGAGGGAGCCAATGACAACGCGGAGTCAGAATGTCCCTCCCCTCTTCTTTTCGTCAGCGAAACCATACTACCCATACCACGTCTAGTTCTCCCAACAATAACATCAAATGTCCACCCTCCTCTCCATCCCCACCGAACTCCGCCTCCGCATCCTCTCCCACCTGCCCCCCGCCCAGCTCTTCCACAATGCACGTCTGATCTCCCACGACTTACACGCTCTCGCCAATGACACCATACGGAAGACCTTCCTCCCCCAGGTCCGCGTCGAAGTGCAAGTCTACATGGAAGAGGAGAGACATCTCACGTGGGAAGCCATAGAATCTGGCGGAGATCGGGAAGATCTGCCCGATTTGGATTGCACTTTCCTACATCTGTCGTCCAGCGCTACAGAGGTCAAGTACGCCCTCAGACATGTCGACCCATTGGATATGTGGGAGAGGGCAGTGCAAAAGCTCCCGAAGGATGGGGACCTGATACTCTGCGTCCAGACCACGAAGTATCGGACGTATTACGTCGGGCACTGGAGACCTAGGCTATTGGCAGGTGAACGATTCGAAGGTAGACGTGAGGTAGTGTGGATTCTGGATTGGAGGAAGATGTTGGCGAGTGTCTTCCAGAGCGGCAGGCTCTGGGAGGAAGAGCTTCGACCAGACTTTTGATTGCTCGTCTTCAGGTGATACATTGCTTGGCCGTTCAATTGCCTCCGTGAAATGTAGCGGGCATATCCATGGGAATTTGCATGAAACTTGTCGCTCAACAGTGCAAGTACTATCGTAAGAGAAATGTTGACAGTGCAAGTACCATCGTAAGAGAAATATTAATGTCGTCCTCTCTCCCTATGCGGAGACAAAGACGGTTATGAATTTTAGAGTTACATGTAAATGAAAGCATGGCATAGCGAGGAGTGGCCATGGCCAAATTGATGGAAGACATTTGAAAAATCGTGCTATGCTACAGGTTGTAGAAAACCTATCAATGTCTCCAGCATTTCTCTCGTGTCTTCGTCTTCCGGTGTTCCTTCTTCCAGGCCTTTCATCTGCTCATCCAGAGACGCCCTCACCAAGTTCAAATCATCCGACCCGATCTTTTGTTTGATGGCGACATCCTCTGCGATGAGCCAGGCGAGGATGACATCTACCATCTGCAGTCCGAATAAACCATTATCCAGCCGCCGAGAGAAGAACTCAGTTTCTCTGTCTACAATCTCGTCGTCTGGTAGGTCTCTCTGCTCAAGCCGGATTTCTCTATCAACTGCAGCAAGTCGTCGTGCGTAGTCGGTTCGTAGTTGCAATAGCTTCATGACTTTCTCATGGTTCCTCTCAGAGAACTTTGCCAGCGTCCGTATTCGTGGAGCCGATTCTCCAGGTAGGAGGCGGAGGAGAGCTGAGAATACGCCCAAGATATGCTCGGTCATGGTGACATCCGCTTTCTTCATGAACAAGCTGAAGAGTGTCTTCAGTCCCGCAGCTTCAACTACTTTCTCGCATACTGCTACGCTGGCCGCACCCTGCCCACCGACAGCATGGTCGAGCACTCGTAGCGCGCGTTGAATGATGTTCTTCGTGCCTTCCTTCAGCATGATCAGACAAAGCTCCACTCCCTCCGCTTCCACAAATTTAGACTTTCCTTCAGCTTCATCCAGCACACAGGTAAGCGCATCAAAAACATTTTCGACGTACTCCTCCTCATGACTGTCTTTGGGTGGATCTCTCTTGCGGTATGCTGCGAGGATCTGCAAGAAGAGGTCGACTCCATCAATGTCCGTTGCCAATTTCTCCCTCAGTAAGGGTGAGGACTGCAATAAGACCTGTAGCACTTCTGCAGCGTATTGCTTATTCTGCCCAAGCGGTTTCTCTGGCTTTCCTATGCGTCTGCAAAGCCACATGAGCACTTTTTCCTGTCCAATCTTTTCTGCGATAGTCTGCTGTCCAGCCAGATTTTCAATTACTGCCAGGCTGTGGTACACTCCACTCCTGTCGCCATCGACCTCCTCGTCCAGGCGTGCAAGATTACTCATGAGCAGCTCCAATAGGTCCGCCTCGAGCAGCGCGGCGGCGACAGCATCCCACTGCTCCTGCTCGGCCTCGACGTCCTCGTCCAGCAGTTCCGATATGATTTCAATCGCACCAATCGCAATGTCTGTATTTTCGTGCGCGAGCAATCCCACCAAACTCGCGACCGCATTCGACTGCGCGAATTCCTGATATAATTCCGGATGTTCACTCAACAAACTCCAGCTCTTAATCTCCTCATCCAATGCCGCCTCCGAGTCAATGAACTTTGCCGGGTCGCCCTCATACTTGGCCCTCAACTCCGAATTCTTGTTGACTTTCTTCTCAAAACTCGTCGCCAATCGCCTCAGCCAACTCGAGTCAATCTTCTCCTCCTCATATGTCTCTCCATCTTGCTGGTCGATATAGTCCAGAGCCTGTGCGGTATTCTCAGTCATGCCCGTGCCGAAGAAACGCCCTTCCTCGTCGTCGCCGTCATCATCTTCAGGTGGGAGTTCCGGTCCAGCTTCGAGATCGTCGTCCTCGTCGTCTGCCTGCCCGCCATTCGCGTGGCTACCGTTCGGGGAAGATGCACTGGAGAGTTTTGCGGCTTTGTAGGCGGCTTGTGCATCTGGTGCTTCGAGTTTGCGTTTGTTGCCTAGAGGCGCATTGGGTTTGCGGAAGAGGTCGTCGACGCTGGTCATTATCGCAAGGATGTGAGAGATGTTGTGTTGGTCGAGATGTCGCGACTTCAACTTCCATGTGAACGAACCTGGAAGCTTTGCTACCAAATTAGGCTCCGTCAAGGGTCCATCAATATTTCAAGCCTCAGGCCGCACTTCCCTTCAATATCGCTGCTTCTGCCACTCGCCACTCCTGACCCTTCTCAACCATCACCTTTCCTAGAGGCACGAGACAATTTCCTGCACATATCAACCACGAAAAACTGCATGGCGCTATAAGCTGGTGTTCACATCTGCGGCATGGGCAGCGATGTTTTTGCGCCGCACAACGATAGCAATGGCAGAGCCGGCCACGCCATCAATGCGACGTGGACGCGCAAATACTTGACACTGGGCGCCATCAAACTATTGAAGCACCTCCGGCCTCGCTTCTCTGCAGTCCTGATGCTGACTCCTGGTCTCTGCGTCAAGTACGGCCCTTTTCAGCACCTGTCCGGAGCGGCGTCGATGCAGTTTATCGCTGATAATACGACCATCCCTGTGCCAAAGGTGTATTGTGCTTTCGAACGCAAGGGCATCACATATATAGTCATGTCGCGAGTCACCGGGTCTCCTATCGGGCATGCATGGGAGCAGCGCCCGGAAGCTTCCAAAGCCCTTCTCTTGGCACAACTGAGGGCATACATCGAAGAGATGCGATCACTACTGCCGGCTGACAATGGATCTGTTCGGGCAGTCGACGGCGGCAAGCTATTCGACGTGCGTCTTTTCGGAGGCGTGAAAGGTTTTGGGCCATTCGACTCTATCGACGAGTTTCATATGTATCTGCGGGATTGCACAAAACCTTCTCCTGACCACTTTCCAGAAGTGAAAGAGCTGATCGAACAGCAGACGGCATCGAGATATGCTACACGTTTCACCCATGGAGACTTGAATAGCATGAATATCCTCGTCTGCGACGACCATATTGTCGGCATTGTCGATTGGGATACCGCGGGCTGGTATCCGGAATATTGGGAATACACGACTGCTTGCAATGTGAATCCCTACAATGAATTTTGGAGGCCCGAGATACCGAAGTTCCTGAAAGAATACCCTGAGGCTTTGCGAATGGAAACATTGCGCCAAAAGTATTTCGGAGCATTCTGAGGATCGAGTGTCTGTTATTGCGACTATCACTACCTCGAGGCTATTGTGGTACTTTCACGATCACGGAATGGTCTCCTGTTGCTCCAACAGGTCATATGTCGGCACCGAGCTTGCCTTCCATACCCCAAAACCGTCATAGCGCCTCTGCTGTCGCTTCTGAGCGACGTAGCTGTTGGAAACCTGCTCAATCTTTGCCCAATCCGTCATCCTCGTGCCCAGACACTTTCCATCGGATTCGAGAGCTGCAATCCCATCTCGCACCCACGTACGACAATTCCACCTAGAGTCTTGCTGCACGAACGGCACTCGTGCCAACACCGCTGCTAGGCGATCCTTATCGATGACCTTGCCGAACATGATGCGTGCGAGCAGCATACTAGTCTGCTCAAGAGGGATCTCCAGGGCTTCGAATGTCCATACATGTTGGCCTGGCCTGGCGGGATCGAGCTTTTGTCTGGCATGGTATCGTGCACCTCGTCCTCCCTCGACTTCGGTCTTTGGTCCCACAATGATAGCCCAGTGATACGTATCAGGATCCAGTCCTCCACAAGCGTACAGGGCGGCGTATATGCGGTCTTTGTTGGAGGCGACCATGGTGATGCGAAAGCTTAGTGATTCTACGACTCGCCTGTAAACAGTAGTGGCTCAATTCCTGAGCGATTCTACTCACGTTGGACCAGTACCGAGAAGATGTTCCGAATACCAAGCACACCCAGGAAGATTCATTGAAATGATTGGTAGACTCATACTGATCGTCTTTCGTGGAATGTACAGACGTGTTTGGAGGTTATATAGATACCATTACTTCTATCAGAAGTGTTGTGCCGCAACGACGTTCGGTGAGGCGGGGCTGAAATTGCCGCCCTTGCTGATTCGCGCAGACCAGCGCCACCTCTCCAGCCGCCTTGCAACTTCTCTTTCTCCACATACAACATGACACGAAACAAACCGCGCCTCCAGCTCGCACTCTATGCTCGACCAAAGCATCCTGGCACCTATCACTATGCGCTATTCATTTCGTCAAAATCGAGCTCAGGCCCAGGGCTCACAACAAAGCATCATGTCAAGAACACACTGCAAGTCATCGAAGGACAGGTGGCACAGCCTTGGCGATACGAGCGAGCAATCGTCACGGACGTACAGCAGGAATCGCGACTCTTGGTTCGCATCACAGTAGCGAAAGTGACGACTACCCATGCACAGGCTGAGCAAATTCTCGAGAAGGTGCCGATTTACCAAACCGACGATCCGGATGAGGAACGTGCGGAAGAATTTGATTGCCGGACGTGGCTTCGGCATGCTCTCGATCTCTTAGTGGAACAGCAAGCGGTTTCTGGCCTGGCTACATGGGAAGATGTGGAAGCGAAGTCGTTGCATTATGTCCAACGTAAAGCTGAACAGGGACGCTGGAGTGGTAATTGGCAGGGAGGCTACGGCGTGCCGTTGTTGGACCTGCTCGATGGTGAGCGTGAGGTCGTCCAGTAAACTTGTTGGTAAGTCATGGTCACTCCTTTGCAATTGCATCGCTCGACATAATACTTCATAGCAGTCTGAAGAACGCACGATATAATATGTGTGCATTATGGGTCTACTAGCATCTGTTGTGACCACGTCAGCCTACTTACCATCTGACGTTCGCCTTTTTCTTGTTCTGCCCGGCTGCGCCCTGTCGCGGCTTGGGGAACTGATGTCTGGAATACATCACAAGCGAATGCTGTGTCACCATGGCGAGAATCGATGTTCTGTGGCAGTGGGAAGAGGAGGTGCAAAGTGTGGCATGCCAACTCGTAATTGATGCTTAGATTTGGGAGCACATAGAACGTTGAGCCCGTCCGAGGCCGTGCCCTTGAGGCATTTCTGCTTGCTGTCAATAGGGGTAGATCGACTTGCTCGCGACTACCAAAGGCGCCTTGACGAGTGTCATGTGCTGTTCTGATCCCAACCAAAGGGCTGTCATCAGACCTGATAGATCCGATGGCTCACGCTGAACATGAGATGATAGAAGGCACGAGTAGCAAGATCTTGTGCTTGTTGCAGGAAGGGACTGCTTTGTAATCATGTCCAACACAAAACAGTGAAAGAGCTATACCAGACCGCGAGCGAGAGATACCATATCGGAGTGCACACGGCTGGAGACACAGTGATGCCATCAAGCTACGTCGAAGTCGAAGTCGAAGTCGAAGGAACTCATCAACAATACGCAGCGATTCTGCGTACGTCTCTGGCTCGATCACGAAGCGACATGCGCAAGACTCCAGAGGGCGGCGGGATGATGAGAGGCAATCTTTCACTAGCGAATCGATCGGGAGCAATCCACATGTTGTCTTCATCTTCGATGGCCAGGAGATCAACCCGGGCGAGTCGTACATCAGACGGGAATGGCACACCTTCGGATACACATGATGTGGAGCATTGTTCACAGCAGCGGATCGAAATGAGAACTTTGACAGTCCGCACAACGTTAATGATGACGATATGCTTGTCCTCGGAACGCTGTTCCTCCATACCGCGTGCTTACTGTATGACTGGGAGTAGCGAACAGTGTCTTGTGAGTCTTGCCAGTCATATTCAAAGTCTATGGCTGATGCTGACGTTGACACGGTCACGAAGAATGTAGATTGAGAGAAAGCGAGAGAAGCACGCAACTCTCACAATCACCAAAACCGACCCAAAGCCCAGGCAGCCCAGCAGACTTTCACAATCACATGCCAAAACCACGGCAAAACCTCGGGCCCAAATTTTTTTTAGCAGCTTATATATGTGCAAACCAGAACAAGCACCTCAACCAATCACAGAGGCGCTTTGAACTCCAGCACATTGTGCCGTTCTTTAGTAGAGCTCGGCGACTCTGTGATTTGGTCAAAGATAACCAACCGAAGATGTGTGTGCTTCGGCAACTATCGATAGGGGAGTTTCTTTCCTGCTGGTTAACTCCGGCAAGTTCTTTTGCTATTTTGCCTCCTGGTTTGGTTTGGTTTGGTGTGGTGTAGTGTGATGGGAGAGGGGGTGGGTGTCGTTTTGCTGTACAGGCTCGTGGTGGCTGAGTGGTTAGGCCGTCTGCTTTCGTGTCTGCATAAGCTGTGCAGTAGGAGCGTGGGTGACCATCATGCTGTCTCGCCTTGTTCCGCGCAGCAATATCATGCCTATGCCTTCACGACATCCATTTGGTAAGCGGCACGATACTTCGAGGTTTCTCGATTCATTACCTGCTGACAAACAATGACTGACTTGGGCTCTATATCATCAAAGTAAGCACGCGATATGCCTCGATTCTTCTCGTCTAATAATAACAAGCCGGCATGATTCCTCTTCCTCCTTTCTTTCAGCATGACACGAGATTACACACTGGAATCTCAAATTCACATTTTTCTTTCACGCCCTATATTCCGCAACATACATTCCACAATATGGCCTAGGACAGCCAGTCCGCGGCACGAGGCATAATAAGGCAAGAAGGCTCAAAGGATCATATCACCTTCGACCGAGCGATTGACACCTAGGCAATCTACGGCCAGATGCTCGAAACAAAGACGAGCATGCCAGCGAGAAAGATTGGAATAGGAGGGAAGTCGCTCAACAACAGCAAAAGAAGGAGGAGTACGAGGAGGAGGAGGAGGAGGAGGAGGAGGACGACGAGGAAAATGAGGACGAGGAAAGGCAAAAAAAGCGCCCAAATCAGCAGCATCCGATATCCCACGATCCGAGAATCAAGAGATACAATGCAGAATGCCCCGAGATCACAAGTCCTTCCTCGCCAAGGCACTTATCCCCACCGTCTACGCTGACAACAAACATCTGGAGCAACCCAAATTCTCCACAAAACTGTCATTCAGAAGGCGCTTGTGGACTGGCAGGCATTTCAGACGTCGATATGAGATTGGCGTGGTTGGATACGAGACGGTCATGTGCCCTGCATGGATTAGTCGAAAATGCCAGGGTCGACGAGCCTGGCGCGCGGACCATGATTCGGCCGCGAAATGATCTACAATGTGGAGGAGAAATTGAACTCGATGAATGTGGAGCTTCATGAATTTATCGTTTCATTACCACGACTCCTCCGCTCTCGCTCTGCGCTATTGGCTACAACAGACTGCGGTGGCACAGTCGAAGAAAACTCCTGTTCCCAATTTGAGCAGACCGGACTCCGCTCGCTATGCATCATGCAAATCCCATCGAGCAAGATCTCAGTCCTTGTCAGCAACACCAACCCTAGTCTTGCCACCATCGAAGACGATGAAGAACTGCTTGATGAAAACATCGCCCAGGATAGCTGCAGGCATGTTGGCCGACGCAGGTTGCAAGCCGCCTGCGCAGGTAGTGCCAGGGTCATCCACGATTGCGTAGTTCATGTCTGGTCCATTGATGTGCGCGACCCAGTCACCGATGCCGACTCCAAAGCTGGGCAAGTTCTTGGTCTCCGAGCATTGATAGATCCATAGATTGTACTCCGTGTTGAGCTCTGCAGTAGTCACGTTTGCGTAGTATTTGGCGACCACGTCCGGGTCCATGTACATGAGAGAGGTTCCAGTGTCGACGATTGCTTGCTGGCAGTTTGAGCAATCGTGCTCCTCACCGTCGATGACTACGGTAGGCGTAGAGATCTGCCACCAGCCAGTACTGCTGTTGACGGGGGTGTAGTGGATATCGCCACTGTGCTTGGAATGGTCGATCGTGCCAAAGTCGTACGTGCCTTTGCCCGTGCTCTCCTCCAAGTCTGCAGTGAAGACAGGCAGGGTAAGGTCGGCTTTGACATTGTCGAAGAATGTAAGCTGCGGCTTCGGCTCAACCGAGCTGAGCGAACTGAAAGAGAGGCCCAGGAGACCATCCGTGAACGAGTCCGAGCCGAAATTGCCCGAGATCTGCTGGGCGACTTCGACAGCCTGCTTCTGGACAGTCGAGCCGCCTACATCAACAACATCGGTACCGACATACCCGGAAGCGCCGCTCCCATCACCGTATGTGATTTTGAAGGTCGCCCCGGCTTCGCGCTCCCAAGTAGAGCTTGAGTCGGGGTTGAAAATGGCGACATCTGTATTCGTCGAGTCCGGACCATAGACCCAGCTGCGGAGAAGTTAGCCGACGAAGGAGGAAGAGACAAGAAGGTGCAGACTACTCACAGATCCGCAGAGCCAGTGTCGAAGTTCAAGTTGAATTTCTGGCCGCCGATAGTGACAGGAGCTAGGTAGGACTTCTCACTGTCAGTCTCGGGTGTGGCGGGCACGGAGCCATCCTCGGAACCTCCTGTGGCAGAAGCAGCGGGAGCGGTTGAAGTGCGGGTCGAGGAGGTCGAGTTGGCGTACGTTGGTGGAGCTGGAACGCCAGTGCCGTAAGAGGTGGGATATGGCTTGATGGTGCCAGTGCCGTAAGATGTAGGATATGGCTTGTTGGTGCTGGTGGCGAGTGTGGACGAGGACTCAACATTGCTAGAGGTCAGGTCGCCGGCGCCGAATACAACGACCTCCCAATGCTTGTTATACTTGCGCTCGACACGAGCGAGATCCTCCATTGGGGTGAGCAGGCGACGACCTTGTGAATTGGCCGTGAAGCTGCGCTTGACGGGTGCACGTGCCGGAACTGGCGCCGGTGCAGCGAGAGTGAGGAGTGCCAGAGTGGCGAGGACGAAGAACTGCACAAGGCGAGCCATGTTGTGTCGCGGTGATGGGGTTCAGCGAATGTGGTGGAAAACGAGTGTGAAGTTGCAGCGAAGAAGTGTGTTGTTGTTGTTGCAGCAGAGAGCCAGCCAGCTGCAGAAGGGAATGTGGAAGCAATGAGATGAGTACACTGGTCAACAGTGACAATTCGAAAGTGGTTTGCTACAGATGAGACGGCAGCATGCCAAGGCGCGAGATGAGGCGTCTGTCTGTTCAGAAGGAAGGTGCGGCCAGCCACTCCGGGAAATGACGAATATGAGAAGGGCAAGCACGAAGGACTCAGTAACACAAGAATAATGGAATCATAATAAGATGCGGAAATGGGGCACAGGAACTCCAGGTGGTGGTGGTGGTGGAACAACAGAGATATGGCGCACGCACTCACTGACGTCTGCACGCACACCATCATCATATGTGTCCACACACTCGCGCACAAACGCACACGTCTTGACCACGTATGAAGCCGTGCACGCTTCCAGTGTTGCTCGGGCCGCCTGCATACATGTAACGTGTACATCGTCGGTGAGGGCTTTTCTTCGCATGTCGCTTCCGTGGGGCCTCGTGGCTGTGCCATTGCTAGACGCTGCCGCCGCTGTTTGATGTACGGAGGTAGGGTGTCGATGTCGGCGCTTGACCTCACCGCTGACCACCCGGCGTCATGGCGAATCTGGCCACAGCGTTTTCATTGCAGTCGCAAGATTCTTACTCGATCTGTTGACAGCCGCTCTGAGTGGCACAGTTCGACACGCCCCGACGCCTGCATGATCGGATGGATGCAGGTCAATCACCATCCGCTGCCGCTGCGTGAAAGTAGCAAACAGGTGAGGTGAGGTCGTACAGACGCTGCATCATTTCAGACGTGCTCAGCCAATCAAGCGCGCCTCGCCCCTGTTTCAAGCCGCTACCTGAAACCGGGCCCGCCGGCCAGTTTGTCGAGACTGCGACTGGGCGCCGAACAAGAGGTGTGGCTACAGTGTGATGATGATGATGCGGCGCTTCTGACCACTGTCACAAAAGTACGCCTCATCTCACCTGCGTCTCATGTATGCGTGCACAGTTGGTTGGTCGGCAGCAGAAAGGTGGCACGGCATTTCTCAGCACGCTAGCACAGTCAGCAACATTCGGGCGTCGACGGCACTTTGCCGAATTCCACCTGGTCCTCGTCCCTTCTGCATTGTTCCCGACTGTACCTCGAAACACTACATATAAGAATTGAATACGTACAGAAGCGCGGTCATATACTGGGACGACCTTGGGAGTTCTCTCCCACCTGTCATAGCTTGGCAATGTCAGGCTCAGTCCTTTCCTGGGACATGGCAGCTGCAGGTAGAGATTCATGAGATGCTAGCCTGGCTATCAGAGTCGTCTAGTCATCTGAAAAGTCTTTGGTCCTATATGCACCTCTACCACAGCGAGAACGCTCGTGCCAATTTTTCTAATAGTTGCTACTGAGACAAACAGGGATTTTGCTCTCCACGTGTGGAGCCAGAAAGGTGCAGCGTGAGATAGATCGTCAGTAGAGTCAGGACTAGATTTGGTTGATGGGAAAGTCGGCCAGGACACAAGCAGAAGCAGAGTCACGCCACTGATTTTTGACTCGAATGCTGAGGCTGTAGATGATGGCGCACTGCAGCCTGTCTACGGCACAGCAGCCCTGAAACGTCTCTCAGGTTCTTCGACACCAGCACACCAGTGCACACCAACTTGGCCACGACAGTACTCTATCTCCAACTTACTTCCACGGTCATCAACCTTGCCACCAACAATTCACCATCTACCCTACGTCTTGCTTTGCGTTTGCAGCTGCTGCCACCTGCGCCGAACACGCTGTACCGCTTTAGGCCAGCAAAACGATGCCCATATCATTGCTTGGCTATGCCGCAGCGGACCGTTGCTCATTTCTCCTTTTGGATGAAGACGAAGATAGTATCTTTCTTCTTGCAAGACTCGAAATGCATCCCTGCACTACTCTCGGAATATCGGACTGACTACAGGAAAACCAATGGTGACTCGGGTACAAGTTAATCACCGTCTGGTGTGGACTCCTCTGGGTCGCTGCGAGCATATTCACCACTGGTCTGCTACTGAATGGAGAAGTCATCTTTGCGCTGCACCTTCTCTGCGCCCATCTTGTCGTAAGTCAACTCTTCCAGGGCGCTCACTGGCTTTTTCGAACGAACGTCATGGTACCTCAGTCAGAATCAGCGGTTGTCAACAAGTCTTTAGACATCTCTTCCCTCCTGCTCGCTGTACTGGCAGTCCCGTTCTTACTGACCGGCTACAAGTCCATCGCGCCTTCAAACGACCTTCCCAATGTCATGTAAATTTCGACACTGGACCGCTGCCCGTCGAGCTTACTTGCAAAGGTTTAAAACGCAGAATCGGAGCGTGCGACGTCCCGAGATACCTGGTCTTCTTCGCGGGCTTCTACTTGATCTGTGCTTGTAACTTCAGGATCACTGGCTTTCACGGGACTGGCGCCAGTTGTTTCCAGATGGGAGGTAGGATTGCAAAGGCTGTACCTGAGATTGGCTGATCAGGAATGTCGCACCCAGCCGCATCAATACTGAATTTTATTTGCTCTGGTCGTCCTCAGCTTGCTGGCAATAGAGACTGAATATGTCCATCGGCATCGGACTCCATTCTCGTCCTTGACGAGTCCTATGGCCGGTGCAAGTCTTGTGATTGCTGTATCACTTCTGGGTCTGAGACTAAAGCTCTGGGCTTACGCGCCGACCGAGGACGGAGGTATCCAGCCTGATATGAAGAGAGCTCCGGTATTGGACGGTTTTACTCGGCTCTTAATGTACTGCCTGCGTGTCCGCAGCATCTTTTTTGCTGTGTTCACGCCCGGCCGTGATGTCTCCCTGGCAGTGCCTTGGGTACTTGATGGCGATCTTTGCATCACGACACTAGATGACCTAACACAATGAGGATTCTTCATCAAGATCGTGATCGCCACTTATCTTCTCCGGCAAAGCAGCTCGGAAGACCGTGCTTCAGCAAAGAAGGTCCTTGGATTCCTCAGTCTGAAAGTGCTTGCTTGGGCATGGATCTTGTACGTCTCGTTCACTCTTCGTCCCTCAACGCCGGAGTATACAGCATCGACCCTGGATTCTACTTCAGCTCCGAGCGCACAGTTTGACATTGTCATTTCGCGATATGCTGAATCAGCGGTTTGTGTGGCCCGAGCCATGGAGTCAATCCTCGCCGCCAATTCTATTCCAGGGCTCAATGCTCGTCTTATTGTCTACATTGAGAATGACGCTACTATCGAGTTCAAGCGGGACCCCGAGATACACTCGACCAGTGAAGACACCAATATCGCTGTCCGTGTTCTCAAGGACATCGATCGAGGGGGTGATACATATCTGCACCACATATTTCCGAATTGGAACGATCTCGCCGATCACACATTTCTCACGCAGGCCGAAACGGGCAATGAGCCTGTGGCACTATTTTTCCAATCAACTGTCTCAGAGATCGGCAATCTCCAGCTGGCGTACGAGGGTAACGTCTGTGAGGACTGCGGGCACTACGGTAGCTGGACCGATGATCCTGAAGTAATAACCACGCTGTAGAAACGTCAATCCAAGCGACCCGTGTCGACATCTCGTATTCGTCTTAAAAGCTCAGTCCGTCGTCTCGAGCGCGAGGATCCGCGATAACGACAAGGGAGTGTACGACGAGCTACTGAGATCATTATGTAGTCCAGACCGCCCGATGCATGCGAAGGCGTATTCGCAGAGTAAGTGGCATCGGGGGCAGGACGACTCGCTGAATTCATTCCGTCTTCGGCTTCACACTCGAGCGTTTCTGGAGTATGATAATGCTTTGCTCGGATTTGAGAATCGGGTATTGGAGTCTGAATTCGCTGGCAGCATATATACGACCAACTTGGCTGGTGGAAGAGTTTCCTTTGGACCGGGCGCAGTGTCTAGATCGGCCTGTAGGGAAGTCGCGGTGAGGTTGCGCAGCTCTGAGATGATCGAGACTCGGAACACCGTCGTAGCGAAGCCACGATGTGGTCTGTAGGAAGGATTGCAAAGGTGAAAGCAGTACAGCCGCTCCTTTACAAGCTCTTTTAATTTAATCAATGCAAAGCTAGGTATAACCTTGGGAGCAAGCTCCAGCGAAGCTTGACCTTACGATCCCCTCTTCCCCTCTGCCCTGGATTATGTCAGATGACCAGGATGTAGAAGCTAAACCGATGTCTCTGCCCACAACTAGGTGCTTCCCTTGCTGTCGCCTGGAGAATAACGCAGTCCGCAAATCAGATGCCGGACGAGGGAACGACGACGACGACGACGACGACGACACGAAAATCTGGCGGCAAGACTTCGATGCGGTTGGTACTGAGTTATGTGTTCGATTGGGTTGTCATCATGTGAGTCTTCCCAATCAAAGCGTCATCGTGTGCGACATGAGAGAGGAATTGGCATTGATTCTCTTTGCAGCGCCATTTTCGCAGCAGGAGGCGGTTTCAGCTTCATCACGCCAAATAAGAGACCATTCTCGCTCGTCGATCTCAGCATCTCATTTCCGTACATCGAGGAATCAATCGGCGTCGGCACGCTCGTTCTCGTCTCTCTCGTCGCGCCTGGCATTCTCATCATACTTGTCGCTCTGGTCTTTGTGCCCAGTCGATCTGTAAGCCGCAATCTTCCCAGAACTCAGACGATTCGGTTGAAATTGTGGGAAGTTGAGAAAGGACTGGCCGGACTGGGACTCGCGACTGCAACTGCCTTTTTCGTCACACAAGGGCTCAAGCAGCTCAATGGCAAACCACGTCCCGATCTCCTCGCACGCTGTCAGCCCAATCTCGCCAATATCGCTACCCATGTCGTTGGCGGCTACGGACAGGATGTGAGTGCGCGATGGACGCTCGTCGCAGCGAGCATCTGCACAAATACGGATACATCACTCGTCGACGAGGGCTTTCGGAGTTTTCCAAGTGGACATTCAAGTTGGTCCTGGTCTGGGTTGCTATATTTGTCGCTTTTCCTTTGCTCGAAATTTGCAATCCGGGTGCCCTATCTTCCTTGTCAGCCACAACAGCAGCAGCAGCAGCAGCAGCAACAGCCAACGAACGACCTGGAAACGTTACCTCTTCACAACGAACCTGCGACCAGCGCAATCTCAGTCGCGCCAGCTACGGTGTATCGCTCTGTCCGTGACTCTGCCGCCTCGCCACCAAATTACCTCATCGTCCTTGCTTTCACGCCGATAGCGGTGGCCATGTACATCTGCTCGACGCGGTACTACGAGTATTGGCACCATGGGTTCGACATTATCTCGGGATCGATCATCGGTATCGTGGCAGCCTGGGTGGCTTTTCGATGGTATCACGCTCCGTTGGGTCGAGGTGAAGGTTGGGCGTGGGGAGCGAGAGACGCGAATAGAGCATGGGGAGTTGGGGTGGGTGTTGGGAGCTATGTCGACGCTCCTGCAAGGCAATGATGACGAAGAACAGGAAGGTGAAAGCAAAAGTAATGCTGAGCAAAATACCGGGTCTTTTGAGAATAGACATTGTTTCTCTTTATCACCAGGTCAACGTTCGAAGTCGAGAAGGCCAGCACTTGCCATCATTCACTAATTAATCCTGACTCGACTCGACTCGACTCGACTCGACTTCTACCTCTCCTAAACTCCAGACCTTTCTTTGAGAGTACAATCCTGTCGAGCATAGTGCCCAAGTCAGGAAGCGGGAGTTTTGTCGGAAAGACTAAAGAGGCCGCTGATGTTACAATGTACGAAGATCGCACACAGTGCTTTGGGAAGCTTCCAATCAAGACACCGAACGGCGCAGTCTCTGGACCTGCTATTGCGTCTGGAGCACGCAGCGAAGGACGGATGCAATCGTCCCAGCGGCTCTCTGTGCTCGAAAGATACGGCCGAGTCTTTTCGACGATCAACAAAGCATAATAAACAGAGGTCACTCGGCCGGTGGAACATTTCATGGGCAAAAATGCAATCCTTGCGAAAAGAGACAGGAGAGCGAGAATTGTTTATACCTCATTTATACTTCTTCGCGAAAAGGACAGGAGAGCGAGGATTGATTTACTTGATCGCAAATAAAGCTTCTTCAGGAAATGATCGACATTGGACTGCGAGGCTAACGGCCGAGGCTGGCGGCCGTTAGGCATGGGAGGCGGAGTGAATCCTCCAAGCCATTGACTTTAGCTAGAGCGTTGACGTAGCTTTCAGGCATCCACATAACGAGAGAGCTGTACAGGCAACGATATAACAATATTGATCCAGACGCCCAGACTTGCCAGTTCTCCCATTATCAACATCGCACTACCGAAGGCAACGAGAATCAAGATTAATTCAATCGCCACACTTCCAGCGTAAACCTCGGCATTGAATCTTGGATTTACTTGGTCGAAGGCAACAACATAAACCCCGAGCTTTAAGATGTGCTGCAGTCGGCGTCGTCGTCAATTGTTGCTTGAGCAGGAACAAAGACAAGCGCAACAACAAGTTCAACCAAAGCCAGAACCGAAACCAACCGCACGCGGACGTCGACAATCATCGAATTCCAACTCAAGCATCGCTGCTTCTGCGATCAACTCAGCGCTTCGTTTCCCGTCTCCGACCCGATCGCCACAGCCCGACGATATCAACGCAGAAGTCCTCAAGAGAGCCGGAATCCCACCACCAAGTTACGACAGCGTCATGATGACTGAAGACAAGCGTCAACCTGAAACGACAAAAGTCGGCTCGCCCATGCGCGAGATCGATGCTATGCCCGACAACGTCACGGTCGTCTCGGACGATCAAGTCATGTACACGCCTCCCACCACTAGAGCTCCGACTGTGATTTTCGATCATGAGCGGGATGAGCATTCGGATGTCGACTCTGTGCTGGAAGAGGTCCGGCAGTGGGAGAGCCGGCAGAGCTCTTCTGGTGCTTCTGGTTCGCGGATTGCTGCGAGGGCCGCGAGGAGAGAGGAGAAGTGGGCCGAGTATGCGAGACGCAAACAAGAGAAGCGTGAGGAGAAGGACCAGAAGAAGGCGGCGAAGGCGGCAGCGAAAGCTGAGAAGTGGGCGCAACGAGCCATCAGGAACGGGCATGTATTTGAGCCGAATTGGCTAGGCGGTAAGGGGAGTGTTGCTCTGGCTGCTTGAGTGGTTTATTGGTCTGGTGTTCTTCGGAAGGAATTTGGTACTCGAGCGTTTGGTCCATGGAGTCTTCTGTATGAATTAAGTAACAGCCGCCGTCTATCTGTACTTTGATTTTCTTCTATGACCGCCGTTTTCCTATTGCTTCAATGCCGACGTGGCTTATATCACAGGAATGAGCTGCTCCAAAGGATCTGCCCAAGCAACCCTCTCTTCCCGCCAACCATAGCGACTACGGACATGAGGTTCGAAATGCACCAGACCAACGATATCCACAACGATCACACTTATAGCATCGACGATGACCCAGCCGCAAGCCACCGCGAGCAAGAAAATACCAATTGGTAATAGCTTCATGCCCAGCTTGGCCTCAATGTCCTTCCGGAACAATATGACCATGAGTACCAGGACTGCATAGAGCACCCATTCTAATGGTGTATTGGGAGCAATGGCCCAGATCGTCGTGGCGTACTCTGGAATGTCGCTTCCGGCGAAGTGAGGTGCGGCTTCTTGTATCAGGCCGGCGAGGATCATCTCGACCATGAGGCGCCTTGTTTC
Source organism: Microcyclosporella mali (assembly GCA_002785985.1). NCBI lineage: Eukaryota > Fungi > Ascomycota > Dothideomycetes > Mycosphaerellales > Mycosphaerellaceae > Microcyclosporella > Microcyclosporella mali. The sequence goes on along the minus strand of NHNU01000004.1, from coordinate 1,385,672 downwards.
GGGCCACCCTGGCAGGGTGAGGTGACCGTGGATCTCCGGTTCATAAGTCCATTTGTTGCCAAGCACGAGCAGCAGCAATGACAGAATGCTCGAGACAGCAGATCCGCAGGCCATGTAAAAATTTCGAGTATCGATACTCAGCAGTCCATCATGCTCTACTCGTCGAGCCCAGAGCGCTATGGTTCCGGCCGCTTGAGCCATTACGGTGACTATCACCACGATTCGGCCGATTCGCTTCCAAGTCCAAGGTGTCTTTTCATGCCGAGCAACTTCGAAATCTGCCAGTTGCAACAACCTTGTACTCTCCGATTCTCCAGAATCATCATCGTGGTCCCGCTTCGTCGCACGCACACCAATCACTCCGTGCAGATAATACCGCAGCGCTGGTGCACTCGTCTCATCCGGGTTCTGCAGGAATCTCAACAGGACCTGGAGAGCGTCGATGAGCACAGGGGCTACTACAATGGTCGGGAAGAACAAGAAAACGATTAATCGGAAGATGTGTGCGTTATGTTTCGAGGGTATTCGCAAGACACTGCCCAGGTGTCCGTAATTGACGAGAGCGAAAATGTGTACCAAAAGTGTTTTGACCAGAATTGAGGTGACCTTCCGGGTGTCTGCCATGGTTTCAGCCGAATCGTCTTCTGGCTCAGGATGAAATCGAGAATCTGTTGTCACGGAAGTCCAGGGCGAGTCCATCTATTGAGGAATGCGTTTGGCGAGTAATGAGGTGAAGCTGAAGTGGAAAGCGGTTGTCGAAAATTGATGTATTCACGAGCTGAAATGGTGTGGCGCAGCACTGATGCATCGCCTGGCGATCCTTCGGGCTTTGATCCTTGGTCTAGGAATGACCCACATTTTGATGTCAACGCGCCAGAAATGGGACAAGTGATGAGAGTTGGGTCAAGGTCAGCTGTACAATACTCGCTACATCGCCACGCAATGTTATTTTCGCGATCATGAAAAGGATTTTTGTTGATTGCTCGTCTCAAACTGCTGCGTATCAGCTCCAAACAAGTTACACAACCTCTTTCTCAGTCGTATCCACTCTGAACTTCTTCTCAATGGTTTTGATGTCAAATTGATCATGCTGATGGTCTCTGTGCAAATGAAGATCGTCAATGACAAAGCGCTTGCTACATCTTTCTCCGCAGCGCCGACATTTTGACATCCATAGCTCGTTACGATGAGGGTTGGTAGATGATATTTGGCGATTCAGTTCGCAAGTGAAGACATGGTCCGGAACAAAGCCTTCTACAGTATCGAACGATGTGCTTTCCTGTCCAGCGTGTCGCTTCGTGTAATGCCTTGACCCACGCCCTCCAGAACTAGCATAAGAGCCAAGAGCAGGACTAGGGATCTGGTGGTGGGACCTGATGAAAAGTGATTTTATCGCTGCAACATTCGATTAGTCCGAGACAAGGTTGCTGACCATGGATTTACATACCAGCAATGGAAGCACAACAAATAGCAATGTCAAGCTCGACAAAAGACCAGATGTTGATTGGTGCAGCGTCGCGAATCCCGTCGTCCGACATAGTGTATATTCGAATTGAGTAAAGCCGAATACAGCTAGCCAGAGTCGAGATACCACCAGCCAGGAAGGCACACGTTACTGCTATCTTTTCGCTGCGGGAGAGCTGTGCCTTCCAGATGGTTGACAATGGGAGAGTCAGCATGACAAGATCCGTTAGAATGGTGAAGCCATTGGAGCTGTAAAGGAACGCTGTGATGTTTATGCAATGCCCGGTGATCTCAGGGTCGAAGTACCGCTGCAAGGGGACGCATTGCACTGCGACCGTGACGATGCTGGCGACGAAGTGCAGTGTGAGGACAGTGGCGAGGATCTGACTGCCTCGATGAAGGACGTTCTTCAATTCTGAAGCTGAGCTATTGTTAGCACAATGAAAAGATTACTACTTGCCAACTCACCCAGTCTGAAGTAAACAAGTAGAACCGAGAGTTTGATGAAGAACAGAGCGATGAAGTAAGCGACTTCAATTGCATAGAGAGCCTGATAGACACATTAACATGTCTTACTTGTGACTTGACCTGTATATCGTACTGACTTGAATGCAAGCTGTAGCCCAAGAGTGTGGCAAATCTCCAGTAGGGAATCCGACGCCCCATCGAATCGAATTGAAAGACGCCGCTGCGAAACCGAGCGAAGCCAAATATGCAATCCATATGGCATAGTCATCATACCCGGCTGTACGCGTTCTGTAGAAGTGACTGAGAGCCCGCATCACCATAGCACTGGTCCCGATTAGGGTAAAGATCACGCCTAAGTACCAGTCAACAATCGAGATCTAGATATTCGCAGGAGCACGCGCTCACCGACTGCGACGAGTGAGGCTCGATCGGAGTTCATGATGTTGAGAGTGGGCGTCGTTGAGTTCTGTCACGCTCGGGGAAAATTGAAAATTCTCGACAGAAACCAATTCATTTGCCAGATTGGTATGACAATCGCGGCGAGGAGGTCAGCCCGTTAAGTATCTTGAATGCTCCAGTCATAAATCATGATCCGTGGCGATCTCGACCGTGCCGATGTGCAAGGAAGTGGCACTCCTGGAAGCGAAAGTGTAAAAGGCAGTACAGGCAAGGCATGAGGTGTATGTCACGGCCGAGTGTTCGTGTGCACGACATGTTCGCATCTCCCCGACATCTGGGCGTGATCGTCTGTGCCCTTCGGAAATTCAGAACGCGCTGTTGATCCTTTTAAGGCACAGCCTGCGTTTCGGTGCCGAGTCTGACGTGAGGTGTGCGCATTTGGGCAGCTTGGAAATCCAGCGAAAGGGAATAGACCGACTGCAAAATAGCGGCGGCTACGCAGCGTGGCCGCACATTTGGTCCTGAAAATGGTGTGTAGAAAGCGCTATTCTCGCAGTCATCCATTGGAGACGTGGAGGTATGTTCAGACTAATAATCTTCGCAAGAAGCGTAAAGCCAGCTCAAAGTTACCTCTTTGCTGAAAAAGGAGTGCTGCCAGTTCGGCATGGTCGTGGCAGAAACGTCAGCTACAAAGCCGCACTCTAGCAGCCGTTGCGTACAGGCAATTTTCAGGAGAAAACCAGGCTGGTGTGCATCAAAGTACCGCCGTCGACTAACAGATGAAGTGGCCACTATCCATGGGGACGCACACGAGTCCTGTAAGGCCACTCACACCGGACCGAAGCAGTGCACCGCTCGCATAGCAGAGCCTGTGCATTGCTCGGCGATGATCTTGTCAGCTGTTAGACTCGGTATCGCAGAAATGCTGTGCCAGATACTCTGTCGACAAAGCCGCTGCCGTGGACAAAATCCTGCTGGAAAGCGAGATGGAACGTCTTCTGGCTCAGGGCGAGTCGGCTCTTGCATGGTAAGCATGATGAAGAAGACATGATTTAATGGCTGTCAGCGATGTTAGGTGACTCAGTGAGAATGAGAGAGGGAAATTGAAGTTGCAAAGGAGAAGGCCGAAGAAGCGGAACAGTACGTAGCGTGAGCACTGACCAGTGGCGGCTAAAGGATAAGCCGAGCCGAGCATGTCGACTTCAACTTTTTCCTCTAGACATTGACAAGAGCCTTCAACAACTAGATACATTCGCGACTAGGAGATGTCGAAACGCGAGCGACCGATTGAGCAGGACGAGCGGCCGCCAAAGAGACCGCGCCAAGATTATCAGCCGCCCAAGGTCGAGGAGATTCACTTTGCCCGCCAGTTGCAGGATCTACTTCTCTTTCGCCAGGATGGCATACAGCATTTGCGAAACGGCATCGCCTCCTTCAAGGCATTTCTGGAGAGTATTGTGTACCACAAAGATGAAGACAATCGCGCACGGCAGGTCTCCATCCTCCGGGAGTACCTCGAAACTCAAAAGCCCGCAGAGGGAGCAGACCTTGAGCGACCATTTTTATCACAGCTTTGGCAGGCTTGGTCTTTTGCCAACCAGAATAACAATGACCACGTGGCTTCTACCGTGGCGGCAATACTGGCACTCTTGCTGAAGACTCTGTCGGGTATTCTCGACTTGCGTCAACATGGAGTCCTGCTCTGCCGGACCATTCTGCAACACCAGCATCTGCGGCTTGTGCAGCGCTGCTTAGATGCTCCAAAGCACAAGGACTTCGTCATTTCCCCTGCTATGAGGCTTTTTACTGAAGTCACGAGCTTTGATGGCGGTGTTGTGGCGCGAGAAGTTTATAAGCGGAGAGAGCAGACGTTTGACGTCAGCACATTACGACGCTGTCTGGGCCTATTCAAGACGGGGTAAGACTCCTTCAAACATGCTGAGTCTCGTTCTGACCAGTGCGAATAGCATGACTGATGAGGAAGCGAGGCGCAAGCCCGCAATAAGGACGCTGACCTTACGATACGTTTTGTCCTTGCTGAAGTATCTGCACGAAGGTGGCAAGGTTGACGTTCTCAAGAACCGGTCCATATGCCATGCGCTCTTCTCAAGCATGCACCACGACCCTTCCGAGCTTGTTATAGAACTACTGAACACGACTGAGCAAAGTATCCTCAAGGATGCGGAGGTGCCACGGTCTGCGAAAGCAGCACTATTGACCTCGCAAAATCTGGAACGAGTGACTGAAATTGCCACACGTAGTGATGATGACCATCCTGCAGCTCACAGAGCCTTCCGCTGGCTCAAATCAGTATGTACGACACCCGACTATGGCATCCTGAGACGAAGTGGATGGTACCCTGCTGGCACCACGAAGTCAAATGAACCCCATAGTGAGCAGGCTATCGACATTGGACTTGACGGTCTAGACTTTTATGACAGCGCCGAGTCGCCAAATGTACGCAATCCTGTCATCCTCGCCTGGGCACAGACCTTGCGCGGGCATTCTAACGAGCGCGAACGGGAATTGCTTCTCGCCTGTTTCACTTCTGCTCCGGAACTGGTCGCCGCCTACTTCTCCGAAAGAAGTATACAGATGGACCCAAAGCTGTCTAATACCTGGATAGGGTATGCGTCACTACTGTTCGAGGTGGCCAATTTACCCATCCCAGTGAGGCTAGCTGGCGACGATGAAACTCCCGTTTTGCCTCCTCAGACATTGATTATGATTGAGAATATTCTTCCCCGACCTCTATCACAAACAGTACTTACCCGCTGCCTCAATCAAACCAGCGACCTCATTACATTTTTCGCAATTCGAATACTGGTTTTGGCATTCAAGAAACTAGAGGATATCCTGAACCGACTACAGTCCCTATCCAATTCGGAGACACTTGAACTCTGGGAGGACGCGAGGCAACGTTTACTGCAGCGCTTTACGGAGCGCACTCCGTCCATCAAGGACGTCATTGCGCTCTTCCGCAAAATGCCAGATGACGCCGAACATGCATTACAGCGTGAGGCTGTCACTCGACTATTGCGTCTGTACCACGAAGTCACGCCTTTACGCGCCCTAGAAGAGTCCTTTGACGTATCCATCTCCCTCACATCAGCGCTTATCCGACAAGAAAAAAGCAGCGATGATATTGAGCCTCAAATTCGAGGACTCTGGTCGCTTCAACTTGAACATCTCTTGATCGTCGCTGACTCAAGCATTGGAATGAAATGGTTTACAAAACAGAAAGGTCTGCTTTATTCTCCAATCACGACATTATTACGTCTTCACCGGAAAGACGTATCCGATCGGCAGACACGTTCTTTGCTTGAGCACGTACTCGTCGATCATGAGATACTGAATCAACATAATGCTGCATCTAGCAAAGCGCCACTCACTGCACTCATCGCAAGCTTATTGCAATCTGATGATGAAAGCAAGATTTGGGAGTTCATCGATGACTGCATCGCACGTGGAAGTCGAAAGCCGGTCAAGTATGTCGACGACCTTGACACCATGGCCGCAAGCTGCCATGAAAAAGAGCACAATATGTCGAGCCCGAGCATTTTAGCTGCCGTGCTCCTCGAACAAGCCCCATTTGTTGTCGATGCAATGGCCGATGGGGGAACCGACAAAATGATCTGGACACAACGATTTCTAGCAATGCTCAAGAAAACGTCAGATTCTGGGGTCGTTCTGAATCGATCGATTGAACTTGTCTCGGAGGTCTCTGGGTGGCAAACAACCAAGATGAAAAGTGTAGACATATCCAACGCTCTAGAGCAAGCGACGCAACCGAGCTTGGACAAATTGCCACAAGAGCTAGACACGAATCAGACTGCTGAAGCAGCAACAGAAAAGCCCACCTTACCCTTCGCAAGCCCACCAGCAGAGCCCACAAGCCATGCTGCGTTGACGCGCTGGCACCAGAAAGATATCGACCTGGCAATGGAGGATGGCGACATAAATGCGCTCATCCTGTGCTTGTGCTCCACACAAGACGACATCAGGCGGCAAGGCTGGACACAGCTCAAGAAACTCCACATCGGCCTCCGGTCAGACTCGTCAACGGAGAACGCGCAGCAGATATCACTCCTCGTGGGAGAAGTCATTGAGACCTTCGAACAGCAGTACCTGGACAATGACTTGGCTTTGCCATATATTGCTGGTAGCTTTGCTGTACGCGCTCTTCGAGTCTTGGCGCAACCGCAGCATTTCATCTATCCTAAGCTCAATCGATTCTTGATTCGAGGGCCAGAATGGAGGGTGAACAAATTGCCAGGCTACTGGTTATCAAACACTGTTTTGGGTCTGCCAGAGGATGACGACGCTTACTGGAGAGAGGTAATCTGGGTTCTCGAGTGGCTTGTCGACGGACTCCGAGTGGCTGAAGACCTCAGCATCCTCCGGCGGGGAGATGTGTTTGAGAAAGCCATGGCTCTGTGGCATTCACCTGGGGCAGCAACTCATAACGCCGTGCGGGAACGAGTGTTGGAGCTCTTGTACAGAGCAACTTGCATAGAAGGAGGGAGTAATACTCTCGTGACGAGGACTGGTGCCCTCAGCTGGCTTGAGCTTATCTCGGATCAGGACAATGATGTGCCTGCAGCTCTCAGGCAGAGGATCTTGGAGACTTGCGATACTGATCGGATACAATCTTGGGCGGGCAGCGAGCTAAAGGCATAGACTGACTTATTATGCAACGGTCGTACCCGCTTACCCATATATATAATGGTCGTTGTACAGTCTAAGCTACAGTTTCAAGATAGAGACAGCTCCCATCCTTCGAGTAGTCCACACATCAAGTGCCAGTTAAACGAGCGCGAAATCGGCTTTTCAATACAGAACAACGAACATGCTCGACATCCAATCCCCTATGCTACCCATCCGCTTTCCACTCCACGCTAGTACGCTCAGCAATCACATCATGTGATGACACCGATAAAAAGCACAGCGAAACACCGCTGATTCCCTCTCTCAAGGAGGTACGAATATACAAGCCAGCTGCTCCACCAGCTCAAAGGAGCCGGAATGACAACCCGTCAATGATTGTATTACCCATCCATACTCTCCTCCTCCTCATCCATACTCTCGTCCTCCTCATCCGTACTCTCCTCCTCCTCATCCGTACTCTCCTCCACACTCTCGTCAACCATACTCTCGCCATCCATACTCTCCTCCGTAGTCTCCTCTTCCTCCTTCTTGTCCTCCTCCTCCTCTTCCCACCTCCGCTTCATCTCATTCCTCCTCCTCCTCCTCCTCTTTTCCCTCCCCCTCTTCACCTCGTTCCACCACCACCTCATCATCTCCCTCCGCTCCTCTCTATCAGCCTCTTGCTTCGCCTCACGATTATCCACCACCGCCAAAATCTCATCATCATGATCATCCAAGTCCTCCCAACTCCACCTCGTAAACCATTTCTTCGCTCGCCATCTCTGCTCTTGCACCCACGCTCGCACGCGGGATAAGTACTGCTGGTCGATTTCACGTGGGATGAAAGTCATCTGGTAGCAAAAGCACGTTTGGAGATTATGAGGGTGAAGATGATGTTGTTCTTGTTGTTGTTCTTTTGAGTGAGGGTGAGAAGAAGAGGTTTCAGGGCCGAGAAGCTCACGCATGTGGGTGAAGAAGTGGAAGTGTCCATTTTCGTCTGCGGTGCCATACTCTTCGTACGCTTGGTATGGTCTGAACAGTCCACTTCCATCTGTCTACCCATAGTTTCCGTAGTGAACAGCGACTTTCGATGAGCGTGGCTGTGGTGTCGCCACAGGTATCCACACTCTACAACCGTGATCATGCCCCTGTTCAGGCTCCTAGCGCCGGTGTCCACCCATTCCGCCATTCATATCCACAAACCCATTGTTCATTCTCATCGGCAAGCCTGGTGGCATACCATCCGCCGGTCCGCGCATCTGCTGCATCGCAAAGCCAGGTGGCACAGCTCCTGGAGGAGCGCCAAAGAAGCCTGGAGGCGCATTACCTGGTGGGCTCTGCATGTTGCCCCAAGTTTGGCCAGGCGGCGGCGGACCCTCGCGCTGCTGAGGTGGCTGTTGGAAGATATTGATGCTGTGGAAACCGGGAGGATGGCGTGGCATATGCGGATTGAAACCTGGTGGAGGAGCTTGTCCGCCACCAGGAGATGTGAGTTGGTGGAATTCGGGTGGGAACTGCTGTGCCTGCTGCGGCGGGATCTGCATCTGCGGAAGGTTGGGATGTCCATTCATTCTACGATTCGGCTGCATTTGCTGCTGTTGCGGTAGTGCCTGTGCTGGTCCGCCATTCTCGAACTGTCGGCGCATCGCTTGCTGCTGCTGCTGTTGCAAAAAGATAGACTGTTCATCGTAGAACCCCGGTGGGGGCGGTGCACGTTGCGAAGAACGCCTCGCATGCATATCCTGCAAGTTAGGAATGCCTGATGGTGGACCTTGGTCTTGGTGTTGTTCCTGACGAGGGAAGTTTCTCATGAGTTGTTCCTCAAAGGCGCCTGGACCGCCCTGTGGGAGTCGCGGCTTAGGTGCGTGCGGCTCAGAAGGCACGTTTGATCGTTGCTGACTCTCAAGCCAGTGCTGAAGCTGCGCCTGATCCATGCCAGGGTTGCTAGGAGCAGCTGCTTGCGAAGGCGGTCGCGAGTCCTTTTTGAGCAGATTGAGTAGTTGCTGGCTTTCATTGCTAGTCGGCTGCGGCCGCTGTCTCTGCTGTGCAAGAAGATGCTGAATATTGATATCTGGAGATGCGGCTCCACGTGACGGTGGATCAAACATGAGATCACTCACACGTCCAGATTGAGGTCGCGGCTGCTGCTCTCTCATCGCATTGAACGGAATACCACTGGTGTCGGGCGAGAGCATTGATTCTGGGTTCTGCCTGGGTGGCTGTTGTTCGCCGAACTGCCTTTGATTACCGAATGATGAGCTTGGTGGCTCACCATGCATCGCGCGGCTTTCGCTACCAAATAGACTGTCTCCTACCAGTGGAGTTCCACCTTGTTGCGGCGATTGCGGACTCTTGGCTGCGAACGTATCTGCAAATCGGCTCTTAGGCTTTGATGTGCCGTTCGTCCCGGCAGACTTGACGGGCGGTGGTGATGTTGGTGTTTGATCCTGAGGTGGAGTTGGCTGGCCACCCATCTTGACGGAGCCCAGCATTTGTAGTACACGATTAAAACCAGCTTGATCTTCCGCAGAGGCTGCAACCATACTGTTCGCCGCTTTCTGGCTGCTGCTCTCCTCGACAGTGGGCTGTGATGGCGTAGGCGCTGATTCTTCGGCTGGCTTGAACATTGATGCAAATCGACTAGTCTTGCCCTTTGCTGCAGCAGCAGTCTTCGGAGCACTCGTACCGCCAGGTGTTGCGACATTCGGTGTGGGAGCATTGCCCCAACCACCAAACATGCCATTATCGAATCCGTCCAGTCTCAATGGGATCACCGGTGCTTTCGGCTCGACCTGTGCTGGCGCAGCCGCTTCAACGATAACATCCTCCAGTGCCTTCTGCTTCTCCTGCTCCGGTTCACCTTTGTTCTTCTTGCTCATGCTCTCTTTCCATTTCTGGAAATCTTCTTGAGTCTTCGCCTCGCCAAAGCCGAGCTCCTGGTCTTTCTTGACAACTGGGTCACTGGCCTCCATCCATTCCGGCTCTCTTTCGTTGTGATGTCCGCGATGGTCACCGTCCCGGTCTCGTCGTTGCTGCTCTCGCTCACGCCATCCGCCTGAAGGACGTTCACCGTTGCGCCGCTCATCTCGATTGCTGCCCCACCTGGGATCATGTCGCTCTCCATAGCCGTTGCGACGTTCGCCGTCCTCCTTGTCATGTCTGCCAAAGCGATCCTCTCGATCCTTTTGACCTTCTCGTCGCTCGCGTACACTTGTCCAGCTGTCACGGCTGTCTCGACCGTCTTTCTCCTTCTCATTGTTCAGACTCCTGCGATTCAACTGGCGATCTGAAAAGAAACGACTGCGCGCATTTTCGGGCTCGTCGCTAGGTGGAGCATCACTTGGTGACCGAAAATCGGACAATTTCGACACATTGCGACTCGAAGGAAACATCGTCCGTGGTGGGCCAAGCGAGATGTCATCTGGGCAATCACATGAGCGTTCATCCAACAGCACACAGCACACAATACACAAATACTCACCGCCATCTTTGCCTCTCATAGTAGTACTCCGGCTGCCCAAAGTCGGTCGCCCAGTCGAGAATGCTCCCATCGGACTGCTCCCCTCCGCGGTCCCAACAGCAGCGAGTCCTCCTGTGGCCGCAGCCCCCAGAGCAGGCCGCTTCTGCCTCCCATCTTTCTGCTGGGTGCCGCTACTGCTGCCTTGCTGCGCATCACTATGATGAATCCTTAGCTTCTCGCGCGTCCCATCTGCAGTCTCCAAGTACACATACTCTATCCACTGCTCAATGGCCGGGAGATTGTCAGGTTTCACCACCAGCGGCGACGAGCGCAGCGCATACAGCTGCGCCGCCGTATACTGGCGGATCGCCATCAGCGCGTGCGGACTTCAGTCGGATGCGGCTCGTGATACGCGTTTGTGTGCTGTCGTGAATTTGTCGTGGTGTGTGCGAGGTGGGCAGAGCGCCGCGAGGTTGAGGGGTGGAGACCCAATGCGCTGATGGAGCGGCGTGCGCAGTGCTGCCGGCAATGGATCACTTCGACTCTGTTTTTGTCCTCTAGTGCCTTGACAGTAAACACCAGAAACGGACCGAGATTGTGTGGTTGTCGGCGTCGTCGTCGAGAGAAATCCGGCGGCGGAGATACTGAGCCGTTGCGGTGGTTGGCGAAGCGTAGACTGGTGAAGTCGGTGATCTCTGTGACTGGCAAGAAATAGGAATTGGTGTCTTCAATACGAGTGAAATATGGTGTTTTGGCAATTGTGGTGATGTTTGGACCAGATTGCGATGACGCTGCGCGCAGGTGAAGAGGACGGGAGGCTGTGATGCGTGATGTGTGATGTGCGCCAGTTGCCCAGTGTGGAGAAATCCAAAGACCCTGATCTAACTAGCGACCAGTACGCAATACGCAGCGAGCGAAGAGACAATGCACTGCGTATAAGGACATTCCAGGAACTCGATGCTGTATAGCCTGGGACGAGTATGTGGAATGCGAATTCGATATGATGCGCTCATTTGAAGTATGTTTTTGTTACAGAAGGTGACTTCTTCATACAGCGATCACTCATTGAATCCGTCTCGCCGGAGCACAACGGCGACTGGAAATGACACTCTACCGACATGGCATTGGCCTTGTGCGTGAATGACCTGAACGTATGCCTAAACCAACGAATACTGTCGTACGGTCCACAGCTTTACACTCCTAGGACTTGTACAGAACATCATAACCTCATAATAGCATATAGCATAACTGCACCCGTACCGACATCAAGACGACTAGCCAAAAGATCTGCCCACGATCAGCAAAACACTTCATCAAGGATTTCTTCATCACCCGAACATCGCATACGGTAGCCACGAAGTTTCTGTAGCGTCCAATCAGCACAATCATATGTCCATCAGAACCAAGCAATCGGCGTACTCGGTGCTTTCTCGTCCTCGAATTCATCGGACTCTTTCCAGAAAGCCGTAGGACCTGCAGGTCCATGCTGATCGTAGTCTTTGTCGAACCAGTTGCCCAAGACTCCTCGGGCAGAGCGAAGACCACCGACTTGGACTCCCTCAGAGCGCCATCTTTCTTCGCCATGAAATCTAAGCAGGGAAAGGAGATTAGCATATGTTTGAGACAACCGGATGCCTTACGGCCCTTGGATTGACGAACATGGAGAAGGTCGTCCAGCGAATCTCACCCTCTGGGGTCTGACGGACCGAGCCTACGCAGTGATTAGTCGTGCCGTCGAACTCCATAGACAGTACATACCTCGAATGCGTGAGTTCGCGTTAGGATCCCAGCTCGCATGCAAACTTCGGCTCGTGCCCTTGAAATGCACAACAGGCAGACGCTTTCCCGTAAAATTCGACCAATCCAGTCCATCATCCTCTTCGTCTTCATCCTCGGTCCCGGGGGGATCGATGCGCGTGACTTGCAGCTTGATGCGAATCAGCCTGATAGCTACACACGAAAAGAAGGCTCGTCAGCACACTGGGTTACATACAAACTCGATTAGGTCGATCAAACCTTCTTCTGTGTCAATTGGGTCTCTTGGTCGGTCGTCCGATATTGGCTCTGAGAAGTTGAAGGCGTATAGATCGTTGTAGTCAAGGAAGCAGACGACTCGCATCCAGCTGCCAGACACGCCATAGGGGTCTTGCGCATCGAGTGAGAGTGCGAGTTCTCTAATCCGGCTCACTCCATCCTCAGGGACTTGTTTCGGGCCTTCAAGGCGTGGTGGAGCTCGATACGAGTTCGGAGTAGACCCCAGCCAGGTGTCCTTCCATACAAGTGGAAATGTCCCGTCGCTCCGACTGTGGAACTTTCGTAAATTGAATCCTAGGACAATCATGATAGCTTCCACTTTCTCCCAATCCACACGATTACTGCCGTCGGCCATGAAAGGTCCCCAGAGCGTGTGTTCAGAGTACTCCCGCAGATCGTAAACCTTGCTCCGTGCAAAGGTATGGGTCATCAGAGGACGAGCATGTGATCTTGTGCACGAAGATGGTGATAACATCAGATTGCCTTGGATCATTGAGAGGGCTACGCGACTTGGAACGACGTCGATGGGTACGCCATAGAGGCAATGTAGTTTCGCGCTCAATTGTCGCAAGTCCGCGGTCTCTGCGGGTTGTTGATTCTCGTTGCCAGCCTGAGCGAATAGAGAGCTTGCGCAAAGAAATGCATCTATGTTGTCGACGTCGGAGAACTTCTCCATGAGAAACGTCATGTTCTTGCTGTCCTCATAGTGCGTACTGGCCGTCTCAACGATATTACAGATCTCCTTTCCCACGAAGTCGAGATGGTCGTCCTTGGTCTTCCTGCTCTCGCTCTCCAGCAGCTTCTCGAGCTTCACCAAGCGATGCAGCGCCTCTTCCCAGTCTGTCTGCTCTCCATCCTGCCGCATGGCTTTCGGCTCGTCATAGCGTGAGACGTAGAGGTCCTTGTGCAGTAGCCGGTTGCCGTGGATGTAGCTTCGCAACGTTCGACAGCTTCGGCTCAGAGCAGACAGGTCGGCAGGCTCAATTTCGACAAAGATGCAATGGAGCAGCTCGTGTGATAGTTCTAGTAGTGATGCCATTGGGTTCGTTGTAGCGGCTTGTGGAGCTGTGTCCGGGGCTATCTCGGCTGCTATGGATGTCATGTCGAGGTCGCTGTATGAAGGCGTATGTGAGTCGCGATGGAGAGGGCCCCGAAGGAAGATGATGAGATTGAGCAAATAGGACACCTCTACCGGCAAGTCAATCAATCACGTTATCATGGTCGGCCGGTGCTTGGTGGTGCAGTGGTGCAGGTGATCCTACCATATCTCCGAGCTGTCCGTGAAGGAGGGGAAGCAGCGCAGCACGGCTTACGACTCGATCTGTGAGCTCTGAAATACCGCTCCGGCGATAAGGTCCCGTAACCGCGGCCCTACTTCCACTTACCTTTCTTGACCTCATATCCCAATCATTACCATTGGTCTGTCAGCATTCACTCCGACGAGATCAGCATTACGATTCTACGAGAATCATTCCCGACGATATAACCACCAATTTATAGCTCCCACTACAGCCTCATCCTTAAAGCCACGCGTGATTTTCCGATGAGACCAGGTCTCTCTCCAATGCCCCAACCCATTGACACTCACGCCACACCCGCCGATCTCACGTCTTTCCACTAAATGATCAAGAAGAAAAGATGTCTGTACTTGAGCAAGAAGCATCTCAAAGAAGTCAAGTTGAGCAGGCCTTGTATTGGAAGGAAAATTATCCGTTTGCAGATGAGGACCCGGACATTTTAAAGCTTCAATTGGGTCAATTGTACAGAGCATCCCTGGCGAGTATACAGAGATCACCAGTAAGGTCATGAAGCGGAATGGCAAATCGATTCTCATGACCTCCTTCCGCCTCTACCATCGCGATCATCAAAATCCTTGCCCGCCCTCTCCCGCTCTATGCGTGCATCAAATTCTTTCTGAGCTTCACTCTTAGCAAGCTGTTTCTCCTCCTCTGCATTTGAGAAAGCGAAGCTGTCTAGACTTGAAGAGCCATCCGTGCCGTTCGACGATACCGTTGACATGCGAGAGGACGCCGGTCCTTGTCCGGAATTTGCTTTTTCTCTCAATCTGTCCCAAGCACTGCCACCTTGCTTCGAAGTGGTGTCTGAACGAGCCGCATATGAGGCGTTATCATCTCCAGCGCGCCGTGCTGGGGCTCTTCGAGCAGCTTCTGCTTGTCGTCCACTTTGCTGTGCCGTGGAAAGTTGAGAATCGCTCATCAGATCATTGCCGCCATCGTTGCTCCCCTCCAAGAATTCCTCCCCAAAGCTTCCTCCAGTAGGACTCGCATCATCGCTAGTACTGCCCCGCTTTGCCCGTGCTTCCTGCTGCATCCTTTGCATGTTCCGCCTCTGCCTTGCCATATCGAAGGTTTCCTCCCCTCTAGGCCCAGGCAAGTCGTCAATCTTTCGTCCACCCGGTAAGCCACCTTCCGATTCTTTCGTAAGCCGATCGTCCTTTGCCTTTTGCTGCAGCCGTTCTCTCAGCTCCTTCAGCCGCGGATCTCGAAAGCTCGCGACAGCGGCCACCGAGCCAGCATAAGAGGTGAAGAGTGCAGCTCCACAGACACAGCCAATGGAAGTGTAGCCAAAGTATCTTGCACCTTGCCATGCGCGTCTCGCGTGACCGCCATTCAAAGGCCCGAATCGGTCGTAATTTATTCTTGACGAAGCCGACTTGATCATACCCGCTCGGTACGCCAAGGCCGCTCCCAGAAGTATGCCGATGGGAGGCCCATAGGATGATAATCGATACCCTCTAGCCCAAGTGTCCGTTATTGCGTCTGCTTCGTCTTGTCGCAATGTCCGGCCCAGTATTTCGCCGAACCTTTGGCACTGCTCTTGCATCACCTTCACAGAACTCTGCATGGTAACTTGCGAATGAAACCATGGCTTGGCCAGATTGTTGTAGTTGATGTAGACGCCAGGAGCGACTTGAAAATGTGAAGGGTCGATTGAGTCGGCGAGTGTGGAGTTATAGTCGCTGGCATAGGGATCGCTGTCGTTGGGCGGTGGTCCTTGGTCATGAGAGCCATTTGTGGAGAAAGGTTCGGGCTCGTCGGGGCCATTGGCCTCTGGGAGAACCATTTTGAGTGACGATGTGCGGGATGCAGGAATGAGGCTGCGTGAGAGCTTTGAGCTGCGCACCATTCAGGTGACGTCTGCGACGTTATCTCCACATTGGCGCGTCCCACATGCACCGCGCCGCGCCGCATGGTGCCACGTGCTGTGGGCCATATAAGTGGTACCCATCGTGACAGCAGTCAGCTGTCGCATGTTGCATATCCATTTTCACGGACGTTGCCGGATCGCTGAATCGTGAAGACTACATGTTGACATTAAGACGCACGTATAGGTAGCTCTCAGCAATTTCATTTCCACCTCCATCAGCACGGGGCATGGACGAGCTTTATTGCTCTCGACAGACGACCAGCCCGAAGCTTCTGACGAGGAGTGGAGGTGACAGAGGGCCATTGTGTGATGTGGCGTCAAGGTGAGCAAGCGACATGAAGACAAGATGGGACGTTATGAGGCAGCATGGTGAAGAGAAGGGAAAGGTGATGCACCTCACACGTGTCCCGTCACCTTATCATCGAATATCCCCAGTCGTCAGTCGGAGAGAATGATGCATAAATGTTTAATTGCGAGCACAGGTCGAGACTTGTCTCGTATCATGAAGGAGACGTGATGTCGTTCGAGTAACCAAGTCGAAGTCGCGCCTGCCTCACTCATCATTGCCACGTGGAAACACCCGACAAGGTCCCAGCGAGCGCGACTTCCTCCTCTATCACATCACGACTTCCTATGTTATTATCTCGCAACTTCCTCCTTCCACGTACCTTCCTCGTCTCGCGTTCCTTCTTTGCTCTTCGACCTCCACCTCCACCGCCTCTACCGCGGACCTCCCAACATGGCACTCGCCGCAGCCAAAGAGTTCACGGAGTAAGCACACCCTCTCTAATAAGAATACATCAACTCATCGCTGACAAAGGGATGACAGCTCGCTTAAAAAGAACGCCGACGTGTGCATCTACGTCGGCGAGCGCACTCCAAACACGCAGCCATACATCGTCCCGAGATGCATCATCACCTCTGCGCCATACTTCGCCAAGGCTCTCAACTCGAACTTCAAAGAAGGTAAGCAAGGCTTTCTGCACTTCCCCGAGGATAGCGGCGATGCGTGGCGGCTCCTGCTCTTTTGGTTCTTTCACGGCAATCTCTCCCCCCACATGTCCCCCAATGCCGACCGCGGCAACGATGCCATCGACTTCACTCTCGCTCTCGTCGACGCGTGGGTTTTGGGCGACAAGTATGAACTCAAGGCATGTAAGTGACTTCACCCTTCCTCAAACGATTGCGATGACAAGCATGTGAGCATGACGAGGCTAATACGGGCGGCCCATGAAAGTCATGAACGCGTGCACCCGACTCTTGATCGACCGCGCGCGTGACAACAACTACCTCTCCCCCGAGATAATTGCCGCCGTCTATGAAGACACGCCAAAGAGCTGCCCGCTCAGACGCCTGATTGCTGAAGAGGTCATCTTCGCTGTCAAGGTCGTCAAGCTCTGCTCATGGGATAGCTTCGAGGACATGATGTCTGCTGTGCCATCCTTCTTCACCGAGACCATGCGATGCAGAGATGTCTACGGAGATGCTGGAGAGAAGGACAAATTTCCCGTTCACATGTACGTCGGCAAATCTGCCGGCGCCAAAGTCTACATGGTGGATGAGAATGCAAAGGAGACGCAAGAGGTGGCCGACATGCTTCGCGAGCATGGACAGTGAACTCGCAGTGTGCAGCGAAATGCATCTTACCAGGAGTTGGCAGGCGACATCATAGTCTTCAGCCTGATTGCGGATGGTAGCGCTTTGGACAGGCGAAGTAGCATCAGAATCATGACATGGCCTGTCGCATCACCTTGACTTCCACTGTGTGATCTAATCATCCAGCGCACTCCAAAAATATCAACAGAACGTGAATGCTTACGAACTGATAGAGGCGCAAAATGACCTATCACACGCGCCCAGCTAATAGCCTCGGAGCAGCGCCTACATGTAAGCCGCCGTCTAGAACGCAGCCAGATCAATTCGATGGAACGCCTGGTGGGGTCCGCACCGAGCCTGGACTTGGAACTGTCGAAGGATGCAGTGTACCTCACCTCTCTCAGGGCTGAGTACATGTACTTCTCTTCAGGCGATCGCTGGTAATCACTTCACTTCCTTTTGCAAACACATTTGTCTGCGCGCCCGACAGCAGCATGTCGTCGTTCAACCTCAGTCGCTTCGGGCTGGAGAACACCTCATACAGACAGCTTGTTGTGGCATTCGCCGTGGGACTCTCCGCTCTGTACATCCTGGCAAAGCTGTTTCGTGAAGTCGCTCATCGATTGTCGCCAAGGTATACACTATCCTATTCCTCTTATCACGAAGTCTCCTGCGCTGACTCCCTCCCAGCTGGGTTCCGGGCGAACCCAACACCTCTCTCCTCGCCTCGCCTCGTCCAATAACAGGCGAAGTTACTGCCTCCCGTATTGCCAAGGCGCGCGAATACGACTATGTAATCATTGGTGGTGGCACGGCTGGATGTGTGCTCGCCAATCGCTTGACTGAGAACCCACACGTCACTGTCCTGGTCGTTGAGGCTGGCCACTCTGATCTCAAGCAAATCTTTTCTCGCATTCCTGCTGCTTTTGGACGTCTGTTCGCCACCCTTGCTGACTGGAATTATTACACTGAGAAGGAACCGGGATGCAATGATCGAAAGATGTATTGGCCGAGAGGAAAGATGCTGTAAGACTGAGCGTGCATCTTTTGACTCGACGAGTATACTGATGGTGGAATAGTGGAGGCTGCTCGGCCATCAACGCCATGATCTACAACAAAGGCGCCCCAGACGACTTCAACGAATGGGAGAAACTCGGCAACCCAGGCTGGGGCTTCGACAAAGTCCAACCCTATATGATGAAAGCAGAAGGCTTCGACCAGAGCTCTCGCTCAGCTCTCACCACGGAGGATCTCGCAGATCACGGCCGTAAAGGACCTTGGCAGACCGGCTACTCTTGGGCCAACCCCCTCTCTAAGATGTTCCTGGACGGTTGTGCTGCTTGTGGTATCACCAAGATTCGGGATTTCAACTCCAGCAAGGGCATGAATGGCGCTTCTCTTTTCCAGACGTTCATCGATTCGAAAGGTCAGCGAAGTTCGACTGCTGTCGCGTATCTGACGAAGGAAGTCGCCAGCCGGAAGAACTTGAGTATCGCCACAGGACAGACTGTCACTAGGATTGTCTTCGACACTTCCGCTGCTGAGCCTCGCGCCGTCGGAATTGAGATGACAGCCTCGAAGATCAGCCCCGTCCGCTACATCGTCAAAGCCAAGAAAGAAGTCATCCTCGCCGCAGGTGCCCTCCAATCTCCCCAGATCCTGAAGCTCTCTGGGATCGGTCCAGCCGCCGAGCTGCAGAAACATGGCATCCAGGTCATCAAAGCCCTCGCTGGCGTAGGCGAGAACCTCGCAGATCATCTAAACTCCATCCTCTGCTTCGAAACAAAGCAGCCGTCTCTTCAATTCCTCTTCCATCCAATGAACTCCCTCCCAGCTCTGATCGAATGGCTGCGCTTCGGCACAGGCGCCATGACGACCAACGCCGCAGAAGCAGGCTGTTTCCTGCGAACAGCCGACCGAGACGATGCACCAGCTTCCCTCAAACAAAACGATCTATCCAGTGGTCCCACAGCCCCAGATCTCGAACTCCTCATCGGACCTCTGGCATATCTCGACCACGGTCGTATCGTCGCTCCCACAACCAAAAACTACTTCTCCATCGGACCCATCATGCTCCGTCCCGAGTCCCGTGGATCCATCACCCTCTCCTCCTCTTCGCCCTTCGACGCCCCAATCATCCACGCCAATTACCTCGCGACCCAGCAC
Source organism: Microcyclosporella mali (assembly GCA_002785985.1). Taxonomy (NCBI): domain Eukaryota; kingdom Fungi; phylum Ascomycota; class Dothideomycetes; order Mycosphaerellales; family Mycosphaerellaceae; genus Microcyclosporella; species Microcyclosporella mali. The sequence goes on along the minus strand of NHNU01000004.1, from coordinate 1,366,270 downwards.
GACCGCGACATGATGACCTACGGCATGCGTCTCTCGCGCCAAGTAGCCGAGTCCGCACCTTTCAAACCCGCTTTCGATTCCTGGTACTATCCCTCCAAATCCATTTCCGACATGTCCGATGCGGAATTGCTAGAGCTCACGCGAAATCATTCCGAGACCATCTACCATCCCATGTGCACGAACAAGATGGGCCCGAAGAGTGATCCTGCTGCTGTCGTCGACGCCGAATTGAAGGTGCATGGCGTCCAAGGTCTGAGAGTCGTGGATGCGAGTATCTTCCCTCTGCCTGTGGCTTGCCATCCTTGCGCTCCGGTCGTGATGATTGCGGAGAAGGCTAGTGATATGATCAAAGCCGATCAGTAGTAGGTAGATATACAGAAAGTAGGATAGAATTCTACGGGATGAATTGAACGTCATGAGAGAACGACAAGTCGAAGCGCCGGTGCACTCTCTCCTGTCCACGTCAAAATATGTTTAAGGAACACCGCCTGCATTGATCGAAGACAAACCCCAAGAATAAACTCTCTCACTATATCCCTTTCTCCTTGCATAACTCGTCCAATAACTCGGAAATAAAAAAGGAAGAACGAAAGACGGTAACTGCTCTAGTAAATGAAAAATCAAAGGGAAACAGAGAGACAGACAGAGCCACTTCCCATAGTGAGAGAGAGTATATATCTACATAGTTCCATCCCTGCAAGAGCCCTAGTTGTGAGTTTTAAGTCACAATACTGCAATCGTGTATCTTGCACTCCCGAAATCCAATTCGAAGGGAGAATTGAGTAGTGGTTCTATACGTGGCCGGCGTCGAGATGGTGATAGTCGAGCTAAAGACGATGAAGCTGAAGATGCTGAAGCCGAAGACGATGGAGAACTACGATATGGCCAGAGGTTATCCGGAGAGGATGAGGAGATTCCAGCACAGTCCCTACAGACCGACTCTGTCCAAAAAGGCAAGGAACAGGAATGCGGCATGGCGAGCCATCGAAGATGCAGCGAGACAGTCTTTGGAACGGGACGAAATACTTCCGAGATGGCGCCTGGAATCAGGAAGAAGTCGATTGGTTGCAAGCACAGATCGATGATAGAGGTGGGTTGAAGTGGCCTGGCTGTTGTAATCCGTCGTGACCGCACGTGATAGACCATAGAGCATTATTGCCTCAGGCATCAGTTTCTCCTCCAGCTACTTTCAAGCTTTCCAGTGCAATGTCACACGACATCAACATCACCCAGCATGGCGCGCCCGACGATAGCGCTGGATGCGTACAAAGACCAGATCGAGCAGTGGGCGCGAGACGGCGTGCGCAAGGAGGAGATTCATCGCCGGATCAACGAGCAAAATCTCAAGATTGGTCTCTCCACACTCTCCGCCAAACTGCGCCGCTGGGGCGTCAAGTTCAACAGCTCGCCAATCAAGAAGACAGATGCGCTGCGAGACCGACTCAAGGAGCTCTTCCACACCTGTCAAACCATGAAAGACGAAGAGATGGTGATGCTCCTCCGGCACGAGGGCTTTCAGATCAGCGGCACACGAGCTTTAGCGCGATTGCGCAAGGACTATGGGCTGTACAAGCGCGTGGAGAAAGACAAGGAAGAGCAAATCAAGGCAGAGATCATAGAGGCCATACGTCTGGAATTCGGAGACGACTTCGAGCTGCCCGAAGACATGGACTTGTCCATCTACCTACGCTCCAAGTACAACTTAGTCGGACGTAAACGCATTCGCCGCATCGCTGCAGAGCTCAATCCGGACTGGGCACAGCGGCGAAAAGAGAGAGGCAGGTTTCCTCATGCAGTCTCGCCCTCTACTGTGCCTGCTAGTGAACCGACTGGTCCATCTGAAGATCGAAAACCGACTGCTGTTGACCGCGACACCTCCACAGTCATCCATGACAACGCCGTGAATCAAATTCCGAGGTTGCCGGAACTTTCTCGCGTGCAATATGAGGCCTTGCGGTCCGGCGCACACATTACAATTCCTTATTCTACCGGCCCATATACCAACGGCTTACATCTCGTCCCCGACTGGCTTGATCCGTCTCTTTTGCAATCCGCTTGAAGGACGTCTGAGCGCTCTCATCGTTCGTACACAGCCATATGACCTGTGGGTTCGTTCTCACGATTTCCACCGGCCGTAATAATTATCAGAACAGGACCATTCTATGGCCATCAGAACCGGCCGGGTGCACATCCTAACAAGTCGGAATCACGATAACGAAAGATCGTGTCTCGTGGAGTGGATCATCCTGCAATCCGACGTCACTAGTGGTTCTACGAGATCATTTATTTCTCTCCTCTATGTTGGGACATCCATTGCGAGGTCTTCGGCCATCTACACAACATTCGTATAGGTTTGATGGCCTGTGCTTCGGTGGGTCCTACTAAAATCTGGAGAAATCGGGGAAGTGGAGGCGTTCACGCGTTTCCCCACCATTTAAAGACCCTAGTCGAACTCTCTTGCCGCGGTTGAACGGCCTTGGATCTCGTCGCATCGCTTGTCCGCGTGCCTCTTCTTTCATGCATTTTTGCGCATGTGCCAAACCTCCCACACCAGTGCTCAGGATTTCTACAGCAGCGCGTGTCTTCGAGGTTCTTCGAAACAACCCATCAAAATGGCATCGACTACAGAATCGTCCCTTCTATGCCTCCCTGCGGAGTTGCGGAATCACATTTTCGACTTGGCATTGGGCGACGTCGAACTTGACGTCGATTGCGGCTATCACCACAAAGGTGTTCCAGCACCTGGCATCGTCTTCGCTTGCAAACAGACTTATCGCGAAACCAGAGACATGTATTACAACAATGTCACCATCGTGTCTAAGGATCCATGGATCCTCAACAGATGGCTCAGAGCACTTGCAGTCCGGGACATCGACAGACACCCCTTCCAGCTCATCAATTTCATCAGGCTCGACAATCGCAATCGGTCCGAGCAAGAGATGCCTCTCAAATCTGAAGCAAGGCAGGCGCTAAGCTTTCACAGCGATCTCGCTCTGAGTTATCTGGATGGAGCGCTCGCGGACTTGAACAAAGCTAGACATCGCAAAATCGACCTGAAGGCTTGCGCAGTCAGTCCAAGTCAGGAGCTTGTCTGGACTGCGGATCCGATTGGGCTGCTAGACATGTTAGACGAGAGATACAAAGGTACGCTGCTCTGCATTGTCGTAGGCTCTGACGACTAACTTTTTTATCTCAGCCTTGACGACACAGCAGAGGAGCACACTCACGATGGAGCAATGGGCTCCGAATAGGATCGATGGCGTCTTATGGTGTAGATGATGTGGTGCTCGCCGTCCCGAACGTGATGGTGGAATAGGGGGACACATATGAAGGTCTATCGCCACGACTCACGACGTCAATCGCTTAGGTTCTCTATCTCAAGTCGGCCAAACTCCGCCTGAGCAGAGCACTGTATTGCGGCAGCTCAAAATGGCAAATACTTGCAAGCTCCTTCCTTCCGATGCTCACATCTCGCCTGCCTTCGTAGATCGACGTGGGACTTGCGCCTTTTCAAGTCCCCGATTCTGCTACCTCCAACATTCCACCTCGCGTCACCTCCCTATCTGTCCTCATGACAGTCAATATTCATGAGTGGTCGTCCAGATTATCTGCATCGTCAGAACAACATCCATTAACGCAATATGCCTACCGCGTCGCCAGCCGTCTCGCCACGAACCGGAAAGGAGCCAAACGCATCACTGCCAAACATACACAAGAGAAACGACTCGCTACCACTTGATGTCGAGCCAGAGCCGGAGCCGAAGCACTTCAAGTCACGAAAACGCAAGCGTGCCAACTCACCGACTGTCAAGGGCGACTCTCCGTCTGAGATCGACGCTTTATCACCCTCTAGTCCCGGCTCGAGCGACTTTGCATCCACCGACAGTGAACCATATCTGGCCAACGCTCGCCAACGGCTCACGGACGAACTAGCTCACATTCATTGGCAGTACGAAGCAAGCATGCGGGGACTTAGCTACCACAAAGAGCAGTGCGAGCAGAGGCTTGGTCATGCCGAGGATGAATATGCCGCATATGGTGGCAAACCAATTCTACGACAGATGCTACGACATCAGTACGCCCAGCGACGATATCAGGCTCAGCCGGCGCGTGACTCAGCTCCTCACGTGTCATATCAATATCGGCGGTCCCAGCCTCAGCTACCGCTTTACCAGATCTTACCGCCCCCAGTCTTGGGTCCGCCATCGTGTCCGCAAGATCTTGCAAAGTTGCATGTGGTACGGCGAAACCAGCAAGCGCCTACAGACGTGCCAAAGCAGGACTCCAACTTCGGCATCCCGCCACAATGCATGCAAAGTCAAGATTCATCGACAATGGCGCCAATGCAGGTTCCTTCGAATTCCCAGCATCGGCGACCGGCTCGCGCGCCTGTGGTGCACTTTGTCCATGCCCCAGGTGAATTTAGCTAGCAGCGAGCGCATCGTGAGGACCGACGTATAGATGCCCTGTTACGGGCATGCTGGCACAGACGACGACGCCAGGAACAGCCGGCCACGAGGTCGCACTCGAAATAGTTCGTCACACTCAAGCCACCGCAGAACCGGAAGAGTCGAGAGCAGAAGCATCAGCGAGGAGAAGGGCTTAAGACTCATTTGGTTTCTGAGCACGTGAGGTGAGCAATTAAACTTGTATGATGAGCGATGATGTCCATTGTTTGACCTAGGTTGTCCATATACAAGGTATTAGAGTTCGGCGTCGCGCCATGAAGGATTAGCATTACACCGATCAGATGAAGAATTCACATGTCACTCGTGTTCTCATAAAACCTTCAAATTCCAAAGACTTCTAACGAAAAAAGAGATGTCGTTCAAGCCCACTTGTCCACACATCTGTATAGACATAAACTTTCCTAATACTTCTGCATCGAAATTCGGTAGACTATGAGACTGAGCAGAAGCGGCATGATACTCGAAGATGAGTTTGTGCCCACACTAGGATAGGCAATGCATGGATGCTTTGTTGGATCACTATCGGAAGACGAGGGCGAGGATTGAGCTGTAGGCGAAAGAAGTCAAGCATATGAATTTGCGATGAGGCAGAAAGGAGACCCATGGTAGACCATGTGAATTGAGAGTTTATGGAAGTTAGGTTGAACGGATGTTGGATGGAAAAAATCCTGTAAGTCTTGGTTGAAGGCAACTAGATCTTGAGGAAAGCGAAGCAGTCGGTGAACAGGGATATGAGCAATTACCAGCATGACCAAGAGATGACACGAGTCGATATGACAGAGCTTGTGGCAGTAACCCTCCAGTTTATCGACAAGAAGAATGAATGTATCCCACCTTCAAAGCACCGTCTCCCAGCGGAAATTGTCGAGCGGCGCTCTGCAGGCGGGCGAGCGATGCCTGAAGACATCATCCCAAGTGCTTTTCGCTAAGTGTTTAACTGCAGAAAGCCACGAAGAAGGGCAGCCGAGTTGATAATACTAGCGGTATGTTGTGAACTTAACTTTTTTATAGGCATGTTCTTGATCAGTTAGGTGTTGACAGATTTGAGAGGTAGTTGTGGCTTTTGAACTGTTTTCTGCGAGGGACATTCGAAGTCCGATGTATCCTCGGAATCTCCCCTATACCCCATCTCATATCAAGCGCCGAGAGAGCAGCAAGGTGCTCATGGAACGACCACAGTGTGCCAGGCGAACACCGGCGTCCCATCAATCAGAAATGCCCAGCCAGCGGATCGCGAACTCCATACCATGTTCCGGCCATTTCATATCATGTCAACGAACACACCTGCCGTCTATGCGGACTCCCTCTTCTTCTTGTTGAGGTCGCGGCCTTTGGCGATACGCTCGAGGATGTTCTCACGGTCCTTGTCGAGCTTGAGCTTGGTGATCTCGATCTTGGAAGGTGCGATGCCGATGGGGACGGATTGGCCGTTGGACTTCTCGCGAGACACGCGCTCGATGTGTACGACGTATTTCAGACGATAGACGGAGGTGACCTTGCCCTCACGGCCCTTGTTGCTTCCACGCTTGATGATGACCTCGTCGTCCTTGCGGATCGGGATAGCGCGAACCTGCAATGAATCAGTACTCTGATCGTATGCATGCTATCAGCGAGGAGGAAGTACATTGTGCTTCTCGCGGAGTTCTGTACAGATGTCAGCAAATGATATGGTGATTCAGGAATTTGCAGGCGTGCATACCCTTTGACAAAGGTGCGCTCATGATCACTCGGCGAACGGATGATGGGGCCTGGAAATGAGCCTTGCGGCTCTTTCTCCGGCTGGAGGACAGGTTGGTGTTGATCTTCGTCATGATGGCCGGAGTGCTGGACAAAGGATGGTGCTGTTGTCGTTAGTGGTCGTCGTCGCAAAGTTCACGATTTTCGAAGTTCAAAGTGCGACTTGCCGATGGACGCCCGTGCACCTGCCAAGCTTGGCGGATTTGGACTGCGGGCTTACCCGCGCAGCGGGCGACGCGCTGCCCTCACTCCAAGGGCTTCACGACATTCGATGGCAAAGCGCGACCACAAGCTTCTATCGCGTCATAATTCGGATACTGCATTCGATCGTTGCAGTGGAATTTCTGATCATCAACGCGACACGGAAAAGATCGAAATGAGTTTGGTCCGGGCTCAGCATCCTTCTGCATTCCATGTCACATCGAGTTCGAGCCGTCGACTATGCGACTGTTCTTTCATCGTCCATCCGACAGGAGATCGGTGACGTGACATCCAGCGGTCGCTCCGCCTGCTGATGGCGCCCTACAATACGTACAACAACTACTACGATCCTGTGGGCAGCCAACCTCCCCAACCGCAAGGATACACATACGCCGATCAACAGCCGCAGCAACCGCAGACCGCGCCCTCCTCGACGAATAGCCAATACAGTGGCCAGACAAGCTCCAATTACCAGGCAGGGTACAACCAGAATTATACCACGAGCTACGGAAATCAGCAGTATGGCACAACGACTCAACAGCCTCAGGCAACGTCCACCAGTGGTCGTGCTGCGTCGGCACTGGATGCTGTGAATAATCAGAGTTACACTCAATCCGCGTCTGACAGTCAGTCAAGCAACAATGCCCAGTATGAAGGCTCATACTACTCAAACGCGGGCTATGCATCGATGAATAATCGGTCTCAGGCCAACGAGTCTCCTCTCTACGCTACCAACACGGGCGACTCGACATTTGGTAGATTAAGCCTGCCAGCCCAGTCAGAATCGACCTTTGGTACAAGCCAGAGCTATCAAACCCCTGCATCAAATGCGAGTACTCACTCCTACCACAACGCGCCTTCAAGTGCTAGATTGAGCCGCCAAAAACACCAGACTGCTTACAATCAACCACAGGCCCAGCAACAACCGCTGCCCCAAAGATACGCCAGTCCGCTGCAGGCTGTCCAAGCTCAGCAACAACAGCAGGGTCACAACAAGCAATCTTCGCATGCCTCCAACCACGTGCCCTCTCCTCAAATTACCGCACGTAATGCACAACAGCCACAACAACAGCATTTGCAACGACAGCACCAGCGCCAGGCAAGTGCGTCTGTAGAGCCTTCGCCTACAACAGTCAATCCCTCCCAAGTATACGACATGCGTGCGGAACAGCAACGCAAGGTACAGGTCGAAGCAGAGAAGCGGCGGAAGGCAGAGGCACAACGCAAGGCAGAAGAGCAAGCTCGTGCAGCGGAAGAGGCAGCGAAACAAGCTGAAGAAGATCGAAAGGTTGAAGCAGTGCGTGCTGAGAGGGAGGCTAAAGAGGCCGAGGAAAATGCGAAAGCCGAAGAAGAAGCAGCTAAGAAGAGAGCGGCGCAGGATCGGAAGAACGAGCAGCGGCGCAAGGCGCGCGAAGAGAAGCGACAGAGCAAAACGGCTGCTACGGCTTTGACACAAATGGCGTCGACACAGGTGGGTTCTTCGAGCTCAGCCGACGCCGCGATGGCATCCATGGTTGGCGACATGTCGCAACCACCGGCGAATGCGGAGGAGGCTGAGATGCGCGCCATGTTCAAGAAGATGCGCGAGTTCAACGCCCGCAATCCCACGATGCTCGCGAAGCTATGGGAGGAGGAGAGGAAAGCACATGCATCCGAGAGTAGCGCGACACCACCTGCGAATACAGCACCGGCTGCAGCTCCGCCTCTGCCTGTGCAACAGCCGATGCAGCAAGATGCGATATCTGCGGCTCAGAAATATGCCCCACACAAAGTACGACCATTCAAGCAACCAGTCCCGGCAAAAACGGCACCTCCTCCCGTAGCTGCGCCAACACCGCCAGCGAATGCACAGCTGTGGCCGACTGATCAGAAAGGGCCCATTGCAGAGACTGCCGCAAAGTGGTTGAACGATTATCCTCGCAACCAAAGTGCTCGTCGACAGGTCACTGGAAATGAGATTCATAAGCTTCTCGACTCCAATCCATCGTACGTCCAGCTATGCGAGTCTTTGGAAGCACAGAACATCAAGCTTGACCGTTCCCTATTCGCCAAGGAGTTGCTCAAGGCCATGCCTGAAGGCTCTCGTAGCTCTTCAAATGCCAAGGCTAGTGTACCTATTCCTACTGCTGGTATTACCGCGCAAATGAATGGAGCTGCTGCCGCAGATGAGCCAGTCAGGAAGAACAAAAGCGGTCGCCCTCGTAAGGACGGACCCTTGACATACAGCGTCCCGCAGAATCACACCCATCGCTCCAGTACAGGAGTTGCTTATCAAGCGCCGACATTTTATTCCTTGGCAGATGCCGCTCGGGAAGTGAATCAGATGGGCATCACGCACAGCTTACCCACAGGCGCGCCTGCGACACTCGCTTCCGCAATCACGGATAGCAACTCGCCTTTCCATACACCCGTGCAAGAAGCATCGGATTCGAAGAACCGTCCGCCTTCACAGTCACAGCCACCCGATATGAAGTCAGAGTCTGCCTCATCAGAACTGCCACGGCCACCGGCAGATAAGGAGGAAGCTGCCAGGAAGCGCACGTTCAACGACCTAGTCGACCTAACCAAAGGCGATTCGGATGATGAAGCGCCGCCACGCAAGATACAGCAAAGTCTCAGCGGTCCAGTCACTGGTGTCATGAAGCCCCTGCCTACGGGTGATATTATGCCACGGATACCTGATTATCAGGCACAAGTACTACACACTCCTCATTTTCTGAACTCAATGCCAGGCCAGGGCAGTTATACAATGCCAAAAGCCACGAATTGGAGCAATCCTGCAAGAGCGGTCCATCAGCATCCTGTTGTCCCCTCACAGCCACCGATCCGGCAGAAGGGACCGACTGAAGAGGAGAAGCAGCATCTTCGCCTCAGAGGCAAGATGCTGGTGGAACCTATCATGCGAGATCGTGTTGCACGAAAATCCAGATACGACAGCCGGACACTTGCAAGGGACGTTCTGCTTGCTACTGGACGACACCCTGATATGCGAGCTCTCAACTCCCATTTGAACAGCATGCAGAAGCTTCTCGGAGATCACGGCGGTGTGGTGGACGGAGCTGGGAACAAGAGTGACCTGGCTACCATTCGTTGGGACATAATCGATCCTGGCGAGCCGGAGGATGATGCCAAGAACAAGACCGAATCGGCTAGATCCTCACGAGGAGACGAAATCATAAATGCGAACTTATCTGCTGCTGCAGAAGGAATTGACGACGCGGATGATGAGAGTGATGCGGCCTCAACAGCGCTACCATCAGCGACACGGAAACCTGATCGCGAGAAGTTGGCCGCAGAGACGCTGCAGAGGCACCGTGAAGTCGCAACAGATGCAGAGCGGTCGAGAATGGACGACCCAAAGGTCCTCGCAACGCTCTCCGCACGTCTCCATCAACGCAATGGCACGGACCCCACAGCTGCCAAGCCTCGTGGTCGCCCTCGGAAACAGCCTAGTGCAGCCGCACCTGCCGTCGCGTCCTCGAGTGTCAACAACTTCGAACTCCAGAGCAACATCAGTCCGCGCAAAACCGACGGCAAGGCACGTGCGACTTCCGCAAAATCTATCGGCAGCACTCCAGCTGCACGGAGTTCAGCTGCCTCACCAATGTCGGCCGGCGCAGTTGGCTATGCGGCCTTCCGCCAGATTGACGCTGAAGGCAACCCTGTCAAGAAGAAGGGGCGTCCGGTTGGCTGGCGGAAGAGCATTCACTCTCGTGAAGCTCAAGGACTGACTCCCAAGAAGTCGGGCGGTGCTTACAGGCCAGTCTCCCCAGGAAGTCGTGTACGGAAAGCCAAGCACATCCAAGGATCTCCAGATGAGAATCTGGTCGAGCCGCAGTATCAAGTCTACAAATGCCGCTGGGAAGGCTGTGCTTCCGAGCTGGACAATCTTGATCGCCTGAAAAAGCACATGGTGAAACTCCATGGCATGCCCAACGCAGATGGCGATTTTGAGTGCCACTGGTCTCACTGTCCGTCCGCAGGCAAGCACGTGGACGCCACCGGCCGCGACAGAAAGGGTGACGGAGTGGCGAGCTTCGAGAGCATCGAGTATTGGTTGAGGCACATCTCGCAGCTACATCTCGCCGAAGTGGCATGGAGGCAGGGTGATGGACCAAGGGGTGGGTCTGTATCAGGTGAGCAAGATGCTTCTGCTTTGGTACACGAGGAGTGACGCCCGCTCGCGCTGCTGTACAGTGTACACATAAACATTGTGCCCACATGTGGGCTCCACATATCTTTCTTGCCATGATGCTGATCATGGTGGACAATGCTGCAGATCAGTATACCGATTCAGAGGCATACCTTTCAGATGCACATGGTCGGAGCGTTACGCCGGTTATCCTACCCGTGTCGGAGCAGCTAAAGAATGATTCCTCTGGCGGACCAGTCCTGACTTCGAATCTCCTAGCCCGCAGAAGTCCAGGGCGTTTGACTAATGTGACTCGCTTCACCGACGGACCAATGACCAAAGAGGAACGCGAAGCTGCTGCTGAAATTCAGAAGCTCGTCGATCAGAAGCGCCTGGAAGGTCCGACAATGGGCCAGGAGGGCAGCAAATTGGCCATCGCGAAGCGGCGCCTTGGTTTTCTCGACGATGAAGACTTTGAGGATATCATTTCGGAAGATGACACTTCGTGATGATGCCGCAGAGTTACAAAGTGGACATGTTGGCTGTGGAAACAGCACATTCACTCAGGATAGATCTCGTGCCATTCGGTGTCTAAGCCGAAATGCCGGATGCAGCATATATACCCACCTAGTGAATTGACCATCTGACTGATCGCCGCATCCCTAGTCCTTCCAATTTTGCTTGTTCCCGTGATGTGACAATATCCCAAACGCCGCGCTCAAAACACCATGCCTTGAAATGACTCTCGCTCCCCTCTTGACTTCCATCTTGGAATTGTCCTCAATGCTTCCGCCCCCTCCTCAACCTATTGCGCAACACTCTGACCTCGAGCGCTGATTTGCGACGCTGGAACGTTGTCCTTGATGGGACCTGTCTTGCCGGGGAAACCAGGTGCAGTTATATTTTGGTGTTCGTCGGAGTTGATTTCGAGAAAGTGATATCTGACGGGACGCATTCAGTAGGGAATCACAGTTTTGTGGTGAGGAATGGAGACGTACAGGACGATCATGAGCATTGCTGCCGCTCCAAGGAAGACGGCTAGGGAGTAGAGGGAGTTGTCGGAGATCATCGTGGGTGTCTGGAAAATTTGTAACGTTTGGGATCTGGTCTGTTCCTGGATATGGCGTATATCGCGTTTTGTATGCGGCGACTTTGTAAAGAGTGACTGACGATGGAGCAGTCGTCGCCGTCTTCACATGCTCTTCAATGGGGACAGCTATCATGTCGCCAAGAGATCTGGATGCCTGAGGCGCGACATCCGCATGACGCAGAATCCCACTTCACTTCTCCAGCGCGGGACAGAAGAAGTCTTTCGCCTCCATCAAGCAGCTCTGCGTGTTCCATACTCCCCTCCATACCAGCGAAAGCTACGAGCGAGTGTACACATGGAGAGCTTCCCCTCGCCTCTTTTCTGAGCCAATCCCACCCCAAGTCAACACACCAGCCTCGCGCACACGACACACCAAGAACCACACCCTAGCAGGTCAACGAACATCAGCCTAACATGCCACCCAAAGGCAAAGGGGCCAACGAGCCCAAAAAGGCCAAACCTTCCGTCGAAGACAAAACCTTTGGCATGAAAAACAAAAAGGGTGGTGCAGCTCAGAAACAAATCAAGCAGATCGCAGCCTCGCAATCCGCGGGCTCGTCCCCGGCCGAGAAGAAGAAAGCTGCCGAGAAAGCGCAGCGCGAGAAGGAGAAGGCTGCGGCCGAACAAGCGAAGCGGGAAGCTGCTGAGCTTTTCAAGCCTGTACAAACGCAAAAGGTGCCGTTTGGGGTTGATCCGAAGACGGTGCTATGTCAGTTTTATAAAAATGGGCATTGTGAGAAGGGCAAGAAGTGTAAATTTTCGCATGATCTGGATGTGGGGAGGAAGCAGGAGAAGAAATCTCTATACACGGACATGCGCGAGGGCGATGAGGAAGCAGAAGGCGACAAGAAAAAGGACAATATGGAAGACTGGGATGAAGAGAAGCTCCGAGAGGTGGTCAAGAGTAAACATGGGAACCCGCAGACGACGACGGACAAGGTGTGCAAGTTCTTCATCGAAGCGGTGGAGAATCAGAAATACGGATGGTTCTGGACATGTCCGAATGGAGGGAATGAGTGCAAGTACAAGCACTCTCTCCCTCCCGGTTTCGTGCTCAAAACGAAGGAGCAGCGTGCTGCAGAGAAGGCTCTCATGGACAAGTCCCCCATGGCGACGCTCACACTTGAAGATTTCCTCGAATCCTCGAGACTGCAATTGACGGGCGCCTTGACACCTGTAACAGAGGAAACCTTTGCGAAGTGGAAGAAAGACAGGTTGGATAAGAAGGCTGCGGAGCAAGAGGCACAGAAGATGAAGGAGGCTACGGGCAGAGCGATGTTCGATAAAGGCGATTGGCAAGAAAGTGATTCCGAGGATGATGACGATGATGGCGGATTCAACCTCGAGGCCCTCAGGAGAGAGACCGAAGCCGCCAGGCAGCAGAAGGAAGAGGAGAGAATTGCGGCCCAAAACGGCACGACAGGTGTGGAGGTGTGAGGTGGGAACAAGCATTTGGGCGGCGTTTGTGGATAGGGTATGATTTGGAATGTGTGGCATGTGTTTGACGAATGGTAAGAAATGAAATGAAACGTTTCAGTGCTGCCCAATCTGGCTTCTCAGTACCTGCTCTACGTGATACAGAGACACTGGAAGAGATACTGTTCAGCGACCCATGCTTCGCGTCATAGCAATCGGAAGTACCACCATCACGAAAGCCAGATCTTTTCTCGCCGTTAAAAGAGTGATCCACATCGTTTGTGCGCTTCGACTCATGCTTTTACGCATGTAATTTATATCAGCAATGTGTCAACGAACGCAAGACGACCAGGCCATCGCGCACCAAGTTTGGCCTTGTACCCATGCCCAATTCCTCACGTATCGGCATCCCCAAAACTGGCCGACACTACGCTTTAGCGTCAATGATAGTACTTGACTCGGTCAGAGCCTTGGATCTGTGGTCGACCTTCAAATCTATGGTATAAAGCTCAACCATGCATGGACGATGAACTCTGAGCTTCAGTACGATGCGAGAGTATTTTTGTCAAAAAGCTCAGTTGACATGCTGTTGTCAGAAATGTTATAGGCACCGATCGAGTTTTGGCTAAGACTGCTTTGCCTGCCATAGTGGTCAGTGTTGTGAAGGCGGCTGTATTGTTGCAGGCGGCATGTGAAGGTTAGCATGCAGATATAGAGGTCAAGTGCGTCTGGAAGTGTCACACGCATAGCAGAGGTAAGGACTTTGAGGCTGGTGTGTGATCGAGCTCCACTATGTCACAAAGTCTGATGCCGTTCGAGTGGAACATCTCGACTCCTGAATGACTAGCTACGGCGTCTGGGATCGCCCTTAGCGATGTCACCTTCGGAGTCCACAGCGCTCAGAACATGTCGCAATTGTCTCCATCAAGACTGCTCCTCCAAGAAGAAGATAGCTGGACTGGCTAAGTGTGCGAAGCCTTTCACTCTAGCCAAATTGATCATCATCCACCTGGTAGTGTCGGAGTGTCCCGCATAACTTCTTGCTTTCTTCGACACTTACAAGGTGATGCGTTCCACTGCCGCTGCTTCCTCTGGCTTCAACCACATCATCCATAGATTCGCATCTAGCAAGCTTTCCGCGATGAAGTCCGAAGAGTACCAGGAGACGCTGAATTTGGTGTGAGTGGTCTTGCTGACGGCGAGAAGAGCTTTCGAATCTGGACTTCTGAAAAGCTTTAGTTGAAGCCTCATGAACGAGTAGCCGACTTCTCAGAGCAAACATGTATACGTTCAACACATAGCTTTATCTGGCGCAGTCCTGGCACCGCGGTGAAGACATGCTCCTGAGTCCCGTCGATCAGTTCCTGTGGCAGGGCGTGGACACGACTGACAAGTCCTGTGTCAGTTTCGTCGTCTGCCATCGTGTTGGAAGTTGTGGCGTGGATGTATAGAAGTGGAGGTGCCCTGAGAAAGGCTGACTGAAGTATGCTCGGAATCGACAGCTTAGTATGAAGGGCGCACCGAGCAAGCTTGTTTGTTCGAAATGGCGCTAACGTCCATTCACATGCAAATCAGCAGGATCCTGTCTAAAGTCACATGGAAGCCTGTCATCTCTAGCAGTTTGCCATATTTAAAGGGATATCTGCTTCCATCATCATATACAAGAACCATAGAGATTTACCCGCCAATCTTCAGCTATTCTCGAAGCTTGGAAGTAGTCGGCGAGCATCGACGTAGCCTCTGAATATATGAACCATCCACATCACTCCCAACGACCATCTATGGCTTATCAACATGCTCTATACGATCACCATACAAGGCCTTCTCAGCATCTTTCTCGATCTCCTCGACCGGCCTCAGACTTTCCTGCACAGGCTGGGAGCGTCGTCCGAATTTCTTCAGTCCTGTTTCGCCGTCCTTGGTAAACAAGAAATCGATCTCTTCCAATGTGAGGTTCGATGTCTCTGGGTAGCAGCTATGGAAAGGTTAGCGTGATAGTCTCGCCAGTTGGGGTGACTGTCTTACAAATACACCAAGGGAATGAAAGAGAAATTGAGGGCCATGAAGATCAGATAGCCTTTCCATTGCAGCTAGGATACCGGTCAGTATTGACAAAGTAGCTCATCTGCTTAAGAAGAACACTTACATTGTTGATCAGCGTAGGCGTGATCATGACCACGACAAAGTTCTTTTGATTTGTCAGTATATCAGCTAGCCAGTACAACATGCCTTTTTACTCACCCAGAGCCAATTTGCAGATATACCAATAGCATTCCCCTTCGTCCTTGCATGCAGGGGGAGGATCTCTGGCACGTACACCCTATGAACATGGTCAGCAAGAGTCCAGACTGGGATACAACTTCTTCTCTTCGGCAAACGTACCAAGGTATACAGTTCGCCGTAGCCCCAAAAATGAGCATATAAGTGAAAAAGAACGCAATGCTCGCCTCAGCCGTCTTCGTCTGCGTCATCTCGGAGTACTGCGGCCTCGAGAAGCTCAGAAGGACTGACAACATCATCATTGAGATCGCAAGACCGAACGATCCCCACATCATTGGCCGTCGACGTCCAAGGCGGTCCAGGAAGAACGTAGGAACCAGAGAGCCGACGAAGAACATGCACTGGACAGCACCGCCGATGAGGAGAGCCAGGTTATGCGAGAGGCCGATGTTGTATTGTAGAGCCGAGGGGACAAAATAGCTAGACAATATGTTAGCAAAATCGAGAACTTCGAGTTGCTCGAGTGAGGCAAGACTTACACGACCAGGTTGATTCCTCCCATCTGATTCATGAATTGCATGCCGTAAGCCAGCAGTACTCTCCTGCCGGTCTGGACTTCGTCCTTCTTGAGAATCTCCCTCCACTTATACTCCCCATGCTTCCTCTCCAACTCCAACGCACTCAAGATGTCGGTCTGCATCTTGACAACCTTCTCGCCATCAGGCGGACTATCCCACACATCGCACATGACTTGCAGAGCCTCATCGTTACGTCCATGCGCATACAGCCATCGCGGCGACTCGGGCAGCCCAAAGACCAGAAAGATGACCAGGAAAGCAAAAAGGCACTGGCAGGCGATCGGGAGTCGCCAGGCGATAGGTCCACCAACATAGGACATTCCATAGTCGAAGAAATAGCTTATAACGATGCCCACGCCCACGAAAAGAGGTTCCGAAGAGACGAGACGGCCGCGTTTATCGGCGTCACAGAGTTCGCTCTGGTACATTGGCACAGTCGATGTTTCAATCCCAGTCCCGATGCCGGTGATATATCGAGCAACCATGATTTGCGCAACAGAGTACGAGCTAGTCTGTAAGACAGCGCCGACAATCTGCCTCATACAAATTAGCAATCCACTTCGACCAAGCGCTTATCACCGACGCAGAACTCACAATCCAGCCCATGGCGACCCACATACATAGCCTGCGCCCGAACTTCTCGCCCCAGATGAACGTCAGGATACAGCCGCTGAAAGCTCCCAAATTGTAGATCGAGACGATAATGCCTTCCAGGGCGCTTCCTGGGTGACCAAAGACGTTGAGCCAGTCCTCATTGCCCACGATGCCAGAGAAGACGCCTTGGTCGTATCCGAAGAGCACAAAAGCCATCTGGCAACCGACCGTGATCGCAGCCTGCAGCTTCCAGCCGCGGCCGAAGAGGTTGAGCTTGATCATGATGCCTTCCCTTCCTACACCTTTAGTTCTCGCAAAATGCCAGCAGGAAATGATCCAGAGAAGACAATACGATGAGAGGAAAGTGGAAATGCTCTTAACCTTCAAAAAGCCGCGAATTACGTCTGGGCCGGACTACATTCAAAGCAGTCACTGATCATCGTGCTTGGCCAGACGGCAGCGTGGCAGGCAGCGTCTATTGGTTGTTGTTCCGGCTAAATTGCACGAGGAGTCCTCGTGTGTCGCGCGTTGTGCTGTCTCCACCTTCTCCGCGTCTTCCCCAGACTGGGAATGCGGAGGTTGGCGGGGAATGCCTTCAGTTGCCAGATCAGCCGAGGGAGCAAGCGCACGCGTGAGGCATCTGAAAAGGACAAGTCTAGTGACATATCAGTTCGCTTCTCTGGTCGCAAGCAATGGTTGATGTGTCTATACACCGTTCAGCGATGGTATAATGCAAAGCGAATGTCTTCACATCCCAAACAGTGGGGTTCAGGCCCAATCACTATCTCCATCATCTCCATCCCCAATCCAATTGGCACCGTTGCGTTCATAGATGCCAACTTCTGAGTGTCTGCCCTTTCCTTTCCCTCCCACTCTCGAGGTACCTGGGTTACTCGTCTCCGCCGGTGGCAGACTCAAAGGGGTTCTTGATCTTGAGCGTTGTCGCACTTGGATTCGATGCGCCTGCATTTCATGCTCACGGCCAGAGAAGTACGATTGCTGTTGGTTGCTGAATGGCGGTCGCTGATTCTCGACTGCAACAATGGTCATCGGACTGACAACCGAAGGCTGTCTTCCTCGATCCCAATCGACGACATGGTGGCTAGGGGGTGACTGCTGATTCTCGTGTCCACTTGTTTTCGTAGGACTCCCTCGTGGGCGCGATGCGGCCCAGTCGACGACGTCAGTGCTAGTATCAGTCGGACTAACAAGGCTGATGCGTCGGCGTTCTCTCCTTTGATCTGGTGTATAAAAGTCGTTCGAGGACAGACTACTCGTTTCACTTGGTTCGCGAGTCACCACATCGCTTGTCGTTTGCAGAGTTGGGCGCACGGGAATGAGCAAAGTAGTTGGCGAATCGGGAACAGACGGAAGAGTCGTGTCTGTCATGACCTGAGGCTCGGCAGTCGCTACTTCATTCGGCGGTCTGCCACTCTCAATGACAATGACTTCATGACAGCCAAAGCGAGTCTTTCGTCTGACCGTACGGGTGTAGATCCCTTCCTCGCTTCCGCCGCTGTAGACTCTGATTACCTCGTCCGCAGGTGGTGGTGGTGGTGGTGGCTGTGGTGGAGTTACTGATGTTGCTGATGCAGCCGGAATGGTGGCCGATTTCACGCTAGATACACTGGATCGTCGCCGCTAGAGACTGACAGGATTCCAGGATGACCTTCTACCGGATGGTTCTTGGAGGATACCAGCCCATGTTCCTCGCCTCTTCGCCCAATTTTTTCCTTGCAATTCTGAGACTAATTCGTCGAAGTTGACTGAAGAGTTTCTGCGTTCTGCAGCTGCCTTGCTTGTCTGCGAGAACATAGACAGAAGATTCTTGATGTTCTCAATCGCACTCGTCCTCCTCAAAGGTTCAGGAGGACGTACTTTGATACGATCCGACCCGCTCGACTGACGCGGCAATGTTGTGATCTTTCGTCGTTTGGCCTCTGCTGCCTCGATGTCCGAGCCTTCGGGTAGTGGACCTGTTGGGCCAAAGATTTGTTCGATGGGAGTAGGTGGGAACTTGGTCGAATCTCGATCTGATGGCAACTCATCTTGTCGCCTGCCGATGGTCTCCCACGAATCGATGTTTGGGTCACGATAGTTGCGTAGGAGCTCTGCCTGCTCAGATCGATGGCGCTTGAAGTAGCGTTCGCTCTTGTTCCTCCTAGCATCTCGTATGGATGTAGCCAAAATCGGCATTTGAGAGTAACTCGTCACCAGATTGGCATACGATTCTGATTCTTGCTGCTTCCAATAATTCTGGGCTTTTGCTCCGTACACCGATGGCTGAGATGCCTCTCTGTGCAAGACCTCGCCGTAGCTCGATCTGCGATTAGGTCGGTTTTGATCATTAAGAGTGCTTTTCTGCCAGTCGGATTCAGAGACAGACTCCGCGCCATGCAACGAGGAGATGAAGTTCTTGTACTCAGCCTCGTCCTCAGCAGCATCCAGGACATCTACGCTCACCATCTTGTCGAGGCTCTGTCGTTGATAGGCGTCTCGGAGATTTGTGTTACCTTCCCTACTCAGACCTTGTGTCGAGTGACGGATTCTGTCTATACCTTGGGTTAATAGACTAGTATAAGCTCCCTCACCAGGCGCATCCCGGATATGCATGCCTTTCAACGGCAATCTGGTAAATTGACGTTCGTTGCATGGGGAAACCGTACTTGTGACATGGACTCTGTTTGATGATTCAGGTGATGGCTCGACCTCAACCAAGTCCAACGAAACAAAAGGGGCGTTGCGAGCCGCAACTTCGCGACATACTGGAGAAGGCTCTCCCAAAATCCGTTTTGCGAGTCTCGCCAGCATTTCGTGGCTTGACCCGGGCGGCGCGACTGCCCGGCTCCCGGCGGTCGACCAGCTCCCTTGGCCGGATGTGGCCAGAGAACGCGGGATAGGTCTGCGCCTTGCGACCTGGATCACGTCTGCCCAATCGACGGACTCGATGTGATGCGTAGTCAGGTAACGACTCGGGCTGGCACTGTCTCCTCGATCATGCGTGCGTGGCAGAGATCGAAGAAGAGTGGCAATCTCGAATTGATCAAGCGTAGGGAGGTCGGATCTGATGCGACGAAACTCGCCGCGCTCAGCACGGTCATGAATCTCTTGTAACGCCATCCGAGCGCTCGGCGTTTGTCGATACTGACTTGGACGTACACGCCAGAATGCATTGCCGAGGCGTCTGTTGTACTGTTCCTAACGACTTTCAGAAATCCACGTCAAGTCGAACGTCCCGGAGTGATTGTCACGGTTGGTACCACCGATGGTGGAATTAGCGAAGGGACCGATCATATCATCTGCAGTAGGTTTATCCTTCTAGGACGCTGTCTGACTAGATTGCTTTCTGTTTGACGTCAGAAGAGCTGTGTGCTCAGTCGCATGGTTTACAGAGGGTCTGTGTCCATTCGCCACACCGTTCTGCGGCGTACTCGAGTCTTCATCGTCGAGCTCATCATCCGAATCTGATATGTCGACTTGCCTCCTTCGCAGCCGCTCGATGGACCAGTAGTTGATAGCCATACCCAGCAAGACAAATTGCAAAAGGCCGGTGACCAGATACACCAGCCAAGTGCTCCACCCTTCCCAGTCAACCCTCAGCCAGAGCGAGAAGGCAAAGAGGAAGGCACCAGGAGCTTGAATGACCAGTGTCATGACTGACAAGCTCTTCATGTCACTGAGAACCCACGTGTGATATATCTGCGGGAGGTATTGTATCGCAGCGAGGACACCGGAGACTGTGCCCAGGATGTTTGCCCAGGTTTGGGTGTGCTTCGGGAAAGTGAAGACCATAGCGATGGAGACGATGGCAACGACGAACACGGATATGAAAATTGTGGCTCCGACAATGAGCGGGTCTCGTCGTTGGGCAGGCTTGGTGCGAGTGAGGGAGGCGGTAGAGGACGTAAGGTCTTCAGCTTCGGCTGATGTAGTCGGATAGAAGACCAGATAGAGTAGAACACTGTTGTTGTGTTGTCAGCATGTGGATGTTCAAGCGCGGTTCATGTGTGATGGACTGACATGATCATGAAACAGGTCCACTGCACACCAATCTGAGCAACGCCTAGCAACGCAGCGGCACAGGCGCCCGAGCTGATCTCTTTGCAGCAGGCCATGTCCGCACGGCTGCTTGGCAGCGTGAGGATGTTGCCGATGGCTGCGACCGAGCTCAGGCCGCCCAGCAGGACCCAGTATGGCGACAGGCCTTCGGAGGTGCCGCGCTGAATAATCTTTGCATGCTGTGGGAGGTAGGAGACGAGGATGCCGACCACCAGAAACGCTGCCAGTGCTGTTGTGCCAAAGAATGGATCGGCTAGTGGTTCGCAGTGCTGCGAGAACCGGGCGAAGTAGAGCAACATGGTGTGCTTGTGTATGCTGACTGTTGGGTCGGTATGTAGAAATGAAGTGAGTGGCAAAGGGCGAAATACAGGGTGTTGTTACATGCTGCAGGAAGAAGGATGACAACGCAGAAAAGTGTTGGTGTTTGTGTCTGCATATGGACTTGTTGACTGCTCATGTGGGAGCTCCAGGCAGGCGCGTTGATCGATCGGCTGATCATTCATCCGCCCGGACTCGGCTCCGTCTTCCCTCCCCACATTCACATCGCTGAGTACGCATCAATTTCGTGTCTGTCTGCGACTTACAGCCACGATTATACCAACAACTCGCATATCACCACCAGCATGGACGCCTCGAGGGTACTGCAACTTCCAGAAGAGCTACTATATCTGTGGCACACCCACCGCACGGAAGCCCTCCTCTCTGCCGGCGTTCTGCTGGCCATTGCACGACTGCTACTGCATTGGAGGAGGAGCAAGGCCAGAGTGCTTCTGACACCGCCCTTGGGGACGCCAGTTGAGGAGAAGATCGAAGCCATTCCGCCGATCGTGGACGAGAAATCGATTGTCGAGCATGTCAGCAGGGTCAACCTCCCAAGCAAGACTCAAGCTCCAAGAAGAGTGAAAGGCGTGAAAAAGGTGCAGGAGAGGAAAGATGCAGAGTCTGAGATTGAGATGATACAGCCATACATCTTCTACTTCTCTCTTGGTGGATCTACTCGTGCATACGCTGAGCAGCTAGCTGCCTCATGTACAGCAACCAACGGTGAGGGGCGCGTTCTGTCACCGATTGTGCACGACCTTGCAGAAGTCGATTATGACGACTTCTTCATCTCTACTCCCAAGGCAAGCTCTTCGAGTACTGCCAATTTCTACCTCATTCTCCTACCTTCATACAATATCGACTCTGAGCTCTCAAACTTTCTTTGCCATTTGGAAGAGACACATCATGACTTCCGGATCGACACTGCTCCTCTTTCTGGCCTGGCTGGATACAGCGTGTTTGGATTCGGTGACCAACAGGAATGGCCTACCGAGCAAGAAGGCTTCTGTGTACAAGCTATCGAGGTTGATAAATGGCTGGCCCGACTGACAGGACGTAAACGGGCTTTTCCTCTCGGTATGGGTGACACGAAGGGTGATGAGTCGCAATCACGTCTCAAAGACTGGATGAATGGTGTTGTCAGCATCATGCAAGATCTCGCTCACGGCAAAGGTCTTGGCGAGGGCGTGCCTGGAAGTGGCGACGCAGTGGAGAGCGGCGACGAAGACGATGGCGACGTCGAGGATGTCGAAATGTCCATAAAGCCACAACGAACAACGATAGGTTCTGATCTGGAAGACATTAAGGCGCCAATACCAGTTGACTTCACGACGACGAAAACCAACGTCAGCACAATCTTGAATACGCCCAAAGAAATGGTTCCAAAGACATCACCCACTTACGCCAATTTGACGAAACAAGGCTACACCATTGTTGGATCACACTCTGGCGTCAAGATCTGCCGATGGACCAAATCCGCCATGCGAGGCCGTGGGTCTTGCTACAAATACTCCTTCTATGGCATCTCTTCCCATCTGTGCATGGAAGCTACGCCATCTTTGAGTTGTAGCAATAAATGCGTCTTCTGCTGGCGGCACGGGACAAACCCAGTTGGCACTACCTGGAGATGGCAGGTCGATCCACCAGATCTCATATTCAATGGCATGAAGGAAGGCCACTATCAGAAGATCAAGATGATGAGAGGCGTGCCTGGTGTAAGAAGCGAAAGATTCAGCGAGGCAATGAGGATACGACACTGCGCCCTGAGTCTTGTTGGCGAACCTATCTTCTATCCTCACATCAATGAACTACTCGCTATGCTGCACAAGGAGCACATTAGCTCGTTTTTGGTCTGCAATGCACAGCATCCCGATCAGCTGGCTTCCCTAGGTCCAGTCACACAGCTCTACGTCTCGATTGATGCATCCAACAAGGAGACACTTCGACGTATCGATCGACCTCTTCATCGTGACTTCTGGGAACGCTTCGTCCGATGCATGGATATACTTCGTGAGAAGCGCTTCACCCACCGAACTGTCTTTCGTCTCACCCTCGTCAAGGGCTTCAATATTGATGAGGAGGCATCCGGCTACGCAGACCTTGTTGAGCGCGCGCTGCCAGCTTTTGTCGAAGTCAAAGGTGTGACATACTGTGGCACCTCTACTGCCGCCGGCGCCGGTCTTTCAATGCAGAATGTCCCGTTCTACGAAGAAGTCAAGGCATTTATCCTCGCTCTCGAAGCTGAGCTGAAAAAGCGTGGACTGGAATATGGCATCGGAGCTGAACACGCGCATTCTTGCTGCATTCTTCTGGCTGATCGAAACAGATTTTATGTGCCCGGAGACGACGGCGTGAGCAGATGGCACACTCTGATCGACTATCCGAGATTCTTCGAGTGTGTCGAAAGTGGCAAGCCTTTCTCGCCGGAAGATTATATTGGAGCTCCGACGCCTGAGTGGGCGCTTTGGGGAAATGGCGGCTTCGACCCAAGGGACGAGAGGGTTGACCGTAAGGGGAGGCCGAAAGCTATGGCTACATGAGGTCGACGATCTTTCGTTCAGCTATCAATGGCCCAAAGTCTCGTGCGCTGCGCTGGCCTGCAGTGCTGTCCACGAACTCTAGCACCGCGAGGACTTGACTCTCACGCACACCACTCCCGGAGGACTGGCCTAATCCTTTCCAGGGTCAATCATTACATAGCAGAATTTCGGAAGCGACTGTACATCGCGACGACTCTTGTCAACTCAGCTTCAGCAGGACTGCGCGATGCCCAAAGCAGAAAAAGACGCATACCTAATATGCCTCGGGGTCAGCATCAAATATTGACCATCTGCGAAAGAAGTTCACATTACTGATCTTGGCAAGCACTGTCAAATCGATCTTATGCTTCGCGAAGTTGTGTAATTTCCCGTGGAGTTGTGTTAACGAGGACATGTAATTGGCAGCCAATAATATCATGGCTAACATGGCCCTTATAGGTGCTTGCTCAATACGAAGCAAGCGTTCCAATTGCAGGAGGAAGGATTGTCATCGCCGCATGAAATGAGCATCATGATCTACTGTGCTGGACGATTGCACGTTCGCTAAATTACTCATAATGCTGATGCAGCAAGCGAGAATACGCGTATGGTCACCATTCTCGAACAGAATGCGGACGATAGAGTGATATAAAGCGATATTTCATCCCTGCGATATGGCCAGAGACGACCACTACCACAGCAATCTACTACTTGACTTACAATATTCCGATCTCTCAAGACCATTTCCCAACCATGTACACCACGTTGATCACCGCGCTCGGCTTGGTGGCGGCTTGCGCCAACCTGGCTGTTGCCCAGACCCCCGACGCTGCTGTCGTGTGGTGCAGCGATAGAAACTGTCAGACCGAGAAAGGTCAAGCTGGATACGGCGCAGGCCAGTCGAGCGGCTGCGTATCCACCGGTCAGGCCAATAGCGCTTATGTCATTGGAGCAGGCGTAAGTCACGATCACCATTCACATAAATCGCAGATCTCATTACTGACATGTGCCAAATTCCAGTGTGCTACTCGCTTCTTCATTGTATGTTTCTCTCGAATAAGTCAGCTATCGCGAAACTCTCATTTTAGCTCTGACACAATCTAGGGTAACAACTGCGACGGCAACCTCTTTGGAGGTGACAATGTCGTCCCGGACAGCAACTGCCATCAAGGCGTTTACAGCTACTCCGTCACCTGCTAGACGCAGCGGATGCACGCCATCGATCGACAAACTATCTGCCAGGGGCGGAAGATGGCTGTCAGACGACGGCATGGAACGCAGCACAAACGCCAGAGGTACGGCATGGCAATCTTTGTGGACAACACTTTGCAAAAAGCTTGGAATCTTTCTTTCTTTTGTTTGATGGCTGATAAAGTGAAGCCATCATCCTGTCGCTACATTACCAAAAATCAAAGCTATGGGATCCCTCAACTATCTCTTTCAGTAATTTATCATGCTCCTGACGGGTCCTCTGTACCTCCTAACTTCCGTATTCAGCGAAATGGCCAAGATCACGAATTGACCAATCGCCACGGCTGTGTGCCAGTAGTCTCATGCAAGTACAGCGGCTAATGCACATGGGGATGCATGGTTATGACGTTACGGAAGAGCTCGAAGAGAGCAATAACCTTTCACGAATTAACGACGGACTTCGGTCTACATCGGAGTGCCGACATCGTCCGACGACGAAACCTCTGGGCAGATCAAGGACATCTGCTTTTAGCTTTGATTATTTGACAATCCAACTACAAAGCTCAACTACGACGTTCGACATCCTTTCACAACGCTGGAATCTGCTTCCCAAAGGACTTGACAATGTCATCTGAGCCCCACGTTCTCATCATCGGCGCAGGCCTGACTGGACTGCTCATTGCCCATGGCCTCAACAAACACAATATTCCGTACACGATTTTCGAAGCAGAAGAAGCAGGAACCTTCCGCCGGCGAGAATGGACAATGGGAGTTCATTGGGGCGTCCCACTCATGGAACAACTCCTTCCTGAAGCTCTCACAGACCGCCTCGTGAGTGAAGCCACGGTCGATAAAACTCTTGACTACGGATCTGAGCCATGTAATGGAAGTCGGATTTACGATGGTGCCACGGGAGAAGTGCTGAAGGAATTGAAAAGCGAGGGCAAGCTTCTGAGGGTGAGCAGAAGAAAGTTGAGGAAGTTGATCAGCGAAGGCGTGAATGTCCAGTATGGCCATCTTCTGAAGGAGGTCAATGAGGAGGAAGGCAGCCTGGTGGAGGCGGTGTTCGAGAATGGACTGAAGTATTCTGGAACCTTAATCGTAGGCGCAGATGGCCCAAAATCTGCGACAAGATCCATCCTGTTTGCTGGAAGTGAGGAGGGAGAAGTGAAACCTCTCGAAGGAATTGTTCATCTTTCGACGACTTTCTCGTACGGTGATGCGGAGAAGGGCCGATTCGTGAGGAAGGCTCATCCGGTCTGGAGCATGGCGATTCATCCGGACATCTTCACCTACTTATGTATTCAGGATGTGCCCGATCCGGACAAGCCGGAAGGCTGGGTATACTTTCTCTTCATCTGTTGGCTCGGTGAGAAGCCCACGCACCTTAGTCTGGAAGAGGTCAAGAAGATGGCACAGGAGAAGGGAGCCAAGATCGAGGAACCATTCCGCAGCGCGATTGAATGGATTCCGGAAGATGTGACGCTTCCATATTCGGATGTCGGATACTGGGTTGCGAAAGACTGGGATACGAGGGATGGAAAGGTTACTTTGGCTGGTGATGCCGCACATCCCATGCCGCCATATCGAGGTAGGAAGTGGAGAGGATGAAGCATTCATGTGTCTTGGACCCTCGCTGACCTTTCACCCTTCGTTGTTGTAGGGCAAGGCCTCAACCATGCCATTCAGGATGCCTTCAACTTTGTTGAAATAGTGAAGACGATCAAGGAGGATGGTTCGAAGCAAGAGGCATTGGTCAAAGAGTATAGCGCAGAAGTGGCTAAGAGGGGAGGGGAAGAAACGAGTCTGAGCATAAAGAATGCGTACATGGTGAGTCATCTTTGTTTTGACTGTGTTACCCATCAGCGGATTGTTCTACTGACCAAAGAACGACATAGTTGCTCTCCTATAACGACTTCAAAGAGAGCCCGTATATGAAACATGGGTTGAGTAAGCAGTGAGTGCTGGGAAGGTTTGATGCTTCATTATCAATTTCGGAAGATTGGCTACTCATAAATCTGGACACCAAGTGCTCGGATGAGTGCACTTACAGCAACGATACAGGACCGTCAATCCAGCAAGGACTCGCCGCTAGGGCCCCCTCTCTCGCTGAACCAACAGCTTCACGGCACAACAAAGCTGTCGTGCAGGACGGTATAGCCTTCGGGACGCTAGAGGCAGGTGTCACCGCATAACCAGTTCAGCATATTTTGATCGAGATAAGCTTCTCAGACCCAGTCCACAAATCACCCTCCCAATAATACCGTCCCGTTCCTTAGTTCATCGCAGCACGAACGACGAGAATCTCTGCACTGCACCACGATTACCAGTGAAGCGCCTTTATCGACCATGAGATATGACTCCAGCGACGAGGTCACGAGGTGGAATTTGGATCAATTGAAATCATGGTACGCATGTCAACGATCAAGTAGTCGCGAATCATACCATGTCTATCGTCCCTATGGCTACGTTTGAGCCGCAACTACAACTGTTACGACCAAATTGATCTTCAGGCTGCGTGTCCGTAGATTTTCAATCATCCAAATACATGCACCCTTTAGTTTTCAACGCAAGGCCGTCGTGATCACCGTCGTCAACGGGAGAATGAAGACTTGGTCAGGCCTGAGATTGGTGGAGACTGTCAGACCTATCACTGGTTGTCGATGTGATGTTGTCGGTTCGTGAGTTACACGGAGAACGAAGTTTACAGGTAAGAGTGTTCTTCTAACTACAAATAGCATCCTGTGAATGTAGGCTTGGTGTATGCTTGTCGTGGCTTTCTCCTTCATTCCGAGTTGTTTCGCGCATCTTCAACATATTGTCTATGGAGTCATTGCGGGTGTAATACAATCTTGCTGATCTTGGTGGCGACGCAGCCTTATATATTATCTCGATCAGTGTTAGTGAAAGACATGTCTGTTGCACGTACCTTGACAGCCAAACCAAAACGCATTCACAAGTGCGAGAGAATGTACTTGTTGCACGATCTTTCAGCACCTAACCATTTGATAGCACATCCTGTACCTGTGTCTGAGTCCTTCCTTGCTTTCCGCCTCAAACATTTGATTTTACTCGCCAAGACACAAAGTAACACTTTTGTAAACACTCCACCAATTATTGACCTCTATATCTTGGAACAGGAACCAGGGTGAGTAATGCTGTGCCATATCGGATCTATCATTGGGTCTATTGAGTCGTTGGACAAGAAAAAGGGGCAGATAATCGTGTTGGTAAAAGGGGAGTGTGGTATTCAGGTCTCCAAGTAGAGATCGAAACATTCGATCTTCGATGCTCTTTCTATCTCAAGAAGGCATAATGACCGGTCTTATGCGCTCGACTCTTATCATGGCCAAGCCTGTCTCTTCATCAAGCATCCTTAGCTGCCTTCTTCTTCGCTTTCTTGTCCGCTTTCTTCTTCGCCTTCTCTTCCCGCTTCTCGCTCATGCTTCGCTTCAGTTGCTCCTTCTCCCGACAGGACTCCAGATACGCCAGCCAGTATGTCGCACCTTCCATGTCCTCCTCCAGGTACTGCGTATCGTCGCCGAGACAAGTACTCTCGACCTCTACCTCCATCTTGGCATAGGCCAGAGCCAGGTAGTACTTTTCGCTGGCTAAGCTGTACTTGGAGCAGGCTCGGTAGCTGGGATATGGTCAGCACTGTGGTCCACTGTTCCGAGGGTCGGGACATCATACGCTCTCATTCGCTCCCATCCAACCAGCCCTTCGTCGTTGAGAAGCGCGACGAGCTTCTTACACTCATCCAGCATCTCTTGTGCGCCTGACATTGGCAAGTGATAGTCTGTACCGGACCGGCGATCGAATGCCTCGATGCGCTCGTTGATTTCCCTCACACGGCTTCGACGAGGGTCGCTGACAAGCCTGGTCCTGCGCTGCTTCGCGTTAGCAGAAGACGATGGGAATGCTGTGTTTTGTGTTACATACTTCATCCAGACAGACCATACAGTGGCATTCGAAACCCCATTCGTCGAGCTGGAGTTGCCGTGTGCTCTGTTCGATGGAGATCTCGACGTATGCCACAGTGAGCTCCTCGCCAGCTTGGATATCCGTCGCGGCGTGGGCCGTGAGTCTATCAATACTCGCGTTGTAATTGCTGACGACGTTTGGAAGGCAGGAGTGATTCATGCGGCTATTATGGAGGAAGACTCCGATGCCGTGGGTGCCATTCTTGTCAAGCACAACTCCGTTCATCTGGTAGATAGCGTACATCTGCCGCCAGTCAACCCTGTCCATATTTCATGTTCTTTTTTGTCCTTACCTTGACCATATCCTGGACTTTAGACTGCAATGCCTTGCCGCCATACTGGTGAACCATTGAGAGGTGGTGGCGAAGCGTTTGTCCAAGCAGATCTGGCACTTCTGCAGTGGGATCATAAGCAAGATCCGAGATTTGGGCATATCGCTCGGGTGTCAATGCCTCGAGCTGGTGGAAGGTTTGAAGGAGATCCTGGCCTCGTGATACGCGCAGGACTGGTGATTCGGAGAGGATGCGGGTGCCTTTTGCGATGTCCTCATTGGCGAACAGCCCGCAGCCCTTGCTGGGTGACACCCGAAGCTCGACAAGGTCTGCCATCAGGTGGAGCTCACCAAGTTGAGGAAGCAATGAGAGGAGAGCGTCTCGAAGAGACGAGTAGCAGAGAGACGGACACCTAGTAGGGAGACGGAAGAATGAGACTGAGGTCCATGAAATCGCTCAGTCGTTAAGCATTGCCGCCAAGCACTGGCCAGTCACGATAAGTCCGCAAAGCTTCATCACCGACAAAGCGGTTTTTCGCCCATGGATCAGCACTAAACAGCATTTCTAATGACAACAGGCATCGCGTTTGCAGCGCATCCGGCTCCCTGCAGCACGACATGGACAGTCATGGGCCAGTACGTAGCCGTCGCTCCTTCGCGGCCCAGACGTGCTTCCGCTTCAGTTCGCTTCGCTTCGCTGGTATATCGCTTCCAGTATACAAACGACTGTCGACGATTGCTACCACGCTATGGAGGTTGAAGAGATGAAGAATCATCGGGTACTTTGGCGGAGAATGGGGCAAGATCAGAGATGACCGGCGTCCAGTGCCTCAGATCCGCTGGCGATGTCAGGCTGACTCCATGATTCTCTGCTTGCGCGCGTTCAGTGTCCATCTGTCCGTTCTGCCAAGATAGCATCGCCAATGGACAACAGATCCTCGGAAGCATACTGGCGGAAAGGTCGAGAACACTCTCGTTCGCTGCGGCCTGCGAGCTACAAACCTCATACCATTGATC
This sequence comes from Microcyclosporella mali, assembly GCA_002785985.1. Classification (NCBI taxonomy): domain Eukaryota; kingdom Fungi; phylum Ascomycota; class Dothideomycetes; order Mycosphaerellales; family Mycosphaerellaceae; genus Microcyclosporella; species Microcyclosporella mali. The sequence goes on along the minus strand of NHNU01000004.1, from coordinate 1,336,472 downwards.
CATACAAAGGAACAAGGCGTCTGGACACCATCGTCTCATTCACAAGTGAATGTTATGACAATTTTCCAGAGATATAAGATGCAGCAGTACCTGTGCTGTTGTCGGAAAGAAGGAGTAGGAGAGGCCCCTCTGCGATGCCCGATATCGCTGGCTTTCACGCCATACCACTTTCGTGAAAGGTGATCCCGACCTCACCTCTTGCGTTGCAGACTTCACATCCATCAATGCAAGGACGATCTTCGTTCCCATTCCATCCGGATGATAGCTGTGCTTTATACTACAATGTCTAGAACCGTATATTGGAGAATGCAGGAAGCAGGAAGCAACGCTACCACGAGTATCAACAGCAGCAATGTCAACAAGCGCCCAATGGACGATGGCGGCAAGACTGGTAGACCCGACTCTTGAAGGTCACATTGATCGCTGCAGACCCGAAGAGTCCGGCGTCTGCATGTATTGAATTCGAGAATCGAAGTCTCTAGACGCTATCGACGACCGGACGCCTCAGCCTGGGCTCTCTTGCTGGGACCATATCACCAAGTGCTATAGGCCAATGCACTGTGGACTTCGAACGTATGGACGACAAATACATGCGGAGCATCGTTGCATATCTTCTTGTTACTGATTTGGTGCGATGAATCAGACATGTCAACCAGTCTCGGACGCTTTCTGGAGCCTGGCTGATGTGATAAGCGCCCAGAAATATCTTGCAGAGAGGCCAAGAACAGACCAACGGCTTACGCTCACTAGATCGGAGCACGATGTTGAAGCTTACGGATCGGAGCCACCTCGTCAAGTCTGCTCTGCTGTGGGCATTGGGTCGGCGATGCTCCCCATCCGGCTGTCATATCGAGACCTTGTCAAGAGCCGCTTTATCACCACTTTTGCTTACACCGAGCGGCGATACGACACTTTTTGGTCCTTGAGATCGCTCGACCATAGTGGGCTAAGTGCCCGTCTTCTGTCAATCATGTTGCAAATCGGTATCGCGGGTCCTCCGACAGTCGTGACATGACAAATGGTGTGAGCACTGTTGACTCGTCCTTGTGGGAAAGTCCAATATTGCTGCTTGTGTTACGCTGGTCCAGGTCGCTCATTGCAACAGCGTCGTGGGGTGCTGAAGGATTTTTTCACCCAGTTCGACCTGATGCTACGAGTATATCGTTGATATGACTCCGCTCCAAATCCTTCTGGTGCTTATACGTCCTGCTCAGCAGGTATAAGGTCGCACAGCTCGTAACCGGGATGTCTAATCCTTCTCTTGACCGTTCGCGGGTTGTCAGACGGCCTCAGGATTGCTATATCTGTCCTTCGGACGTAACACCGTATCAGCATCCCGCTGTGCCCTGGGACTGCCCACTAAAGATGGTCTCGCCAGACATCGCAAGATAGTCTTGCAGGATTCGAGATCTTCAATGGTGGCCGATCAGCATATCGTGGTCCTCGAACCTGGAATGCGCCACGACTCGGCTGAAGTCTCTCACAGCGGCATGCGCTCCCCTTTGTTATCATGCGCTTGTACGTCTCTTTGTTCACATGCCCTCGGCTGACTGAGGCTGTCGTCGTCGACTCATGCTTTGTTATCATGCTCCTGCGCGCTTGTTCATCGCCATTCAGCGGCGGCTAAAGAAGCCTTTCGGCTATTTCCGGGCGGAAGCATGGCATAGCATCGCAGCGGGTCTGTGATGCACTCCGGATGGCTATAAAGACACCACGATACGCTCTACTGTTGATTAAGGGTCCTGAGACGCTTGTCGACATCTTGGAGAAGCCCCACAGCTGTAAATCATGGTGCTCAAGGCCAATGGCTGTGGTAAATGGGTTGTCGAGGCTGGCTCTTCGGTCATCGCTCGTATGAGTTCGGCGCCTTCCTTCTCAAGCTGCGGCCGTGCGCTTTGCTCCCGCTAAACATTGCTGGTCCTTCGCTATCGCTGCCTCACCAGCACACGAACAACCACATTGTCCAGCACGATACCAACCACCACCAGCCTTTGTTCTCCATCAACACATCTATCGACAGACATTACACCTGGAGCACGAGAACAGCACACGCACAATCGCGCACCTTACAAGCATACACCCACACCCACAGCCGCGGCACAAAAGTTCTCCTTTGATCCAAACAGGTACGCACAAACAAACAAATTCTCGAATTCTGCATCAGCCTCACCCACTCTCTGCACAAACCTCTCTATTACATCAGCACGACCCAGGCACCTATAATCAGAGACATCATACTGATAACGACATCCAGCATGGAGGCATCCGATGTTCCCAAGCTTCTCACGAACGGCATCAACGAGTGCGCCCGGCTCTACCAGGAGCTGAACAACGAAGGCAAGCAGGCCAACGCGAACGCCGCCGCTGCCAAGCGGGACTACGAGGTATGACCCCACACGGCATGAACTGCATCTCATCATGAATGGCAGTAGCTGACCAGTCTGACAGAATGCCGTTACCATCAGAGAGGCTCGTAGCGTCCAGATGAAGACCGTTCGCGATCGTCAAACTCTGCTCGCTAGTCTTGTGGGCACAGATGACCTCGACGAGGGCGAGATCCAGCAGGCTCTGCAGCCATTTCGTGAGTTTCTCCAAGAAGGAGCATAGAAGCAATCCCTGCCCCAGCTGCCGTCGACGGTATTGTATTTGACAGTACAATGGCATAGTCGTCGCTGCTGTCGCCGAGAACGTCTTGAGCTGAGCTAACACTCGAACAGAATTTGCCAATATCACGTACCCGCTGGTCCTGGAGGTAGTTGCGAATTCACCCTCCCGTCCTCTCAATGCCCAAGATAATGAGGTTGCGACCCCCTTCCCGCCAACTGCGCCGAACGATGATCTCAACATCGTCCGCACCAACTACGTTGACGTATGTAGAAACGTCATGTCCATCGTTCTCAATAGTACAGAGATAGCTGACATTCTGCAGGATCCAGGCTACGTCCTGGAGTGCCCCATCATCGTGGTGAACCCCAGCGCGGCGGACCAGTTCATCGAGCTGCGCTGCCCAGTGTGTGATAGCAACGTGGATCCATCCCGCAAGACGATGCTGAAGGGCGCCTCGGGGGTGCAGAAGCACCTGCATCGGACTCACAAGCAGCCGATGAAGGTCGCAGAGGCCCTAAAGAAGGCCATACACCGTGCCTGGACGAAGGTCGAGGTGAAGAAGATTGTGTCGGGCGAGATCGCCCTTGACAGAGTCAAGCAGGGCACCGTGATCGCTGGGCAGGCAGTCGCTGTCACTTCCGCTGCAGGTGCTGCTGGCCCTGTCTTGGGCAAGCTCAAGAAGGACGTACCGTCCAGTCCTCTGCCCGACGATGAGAACGACGAGGAGAAGAAGGAGTGGGAGTCCCCTGTTCGGAAGACTCGCAAACCCACTTCAGAGGCGCAGGAGGGAGAAGAGGGCGACCTTGCGGACTTCCGCAAGCAGCAGATTGCCTACTTTGAGTGAGAAGGCGGTCCTTTCGTCTTCTGGCCTGTTTGATGTGGGTTCTTGGCTTGTTGGGCGCTCGGCGTGGTAGATACCCCTTTGCTTAAATAAGAGAAATCTGGTCTTTTTTGTCAAATTCTCCTCCCGTTCTCCTCCCACATCCAGATCAGCTGCTGGATCTGAAGCATCATTCGACGCCTTGAATCTATCATGCCGCTGGTACCGTAGAGATAACGTCTTCCTCGACTCCCTACACAACACTTCACATACAATCCTTCCCAACGAGACGACGGTCCCCCATAGTTTCGTTCCTCACTCTTGCTTTGTAATAGTATCCATGCCAGCGTGTAGCCGACAAGAGGTGTCGTGACTGTCGGTGCCATCGAGATGCTATCCCATGGAAATCCCTATCAAAGGCTCCCAGGCACAAAATCTGACCTCTTGAGTGTCAGATTCCCCTACATCTGACGACTTCTCTCCTCCAAGATATTGGTAGCTCCACCATGATGCAGTCTCCAAGCTATCTGAACTCTGCCAGCGCCATGGAGATATCACGGCCTGCTGGCTCTGTGAAGTCGTTGAAACACCTAACTCTGGCTTCTTAAAGTCTTCAAACCCTTGTGGAAGCACTTACTGTTGTGAACCCGTACTTGGCGATGACTTCTCTCTCTTACTTCGGCCTATCAATCTCTACGCCAAGATTCATGTCTGTGGCTATTTGCACTGACAGAACACTACAAGGATTTCCTTGCTGTCGAAATGCCATATCATGAAGGGACTCTTCTCAGACCTATCTCTCTTGAAATTTCCTCTGAATTTGCTTTACTTATCCTCTCATCTCCTCATCGACGACAACAATCACAACGTTTTTGCAGACAAGCAGGGATTCTAGGAACGTTCATGGCTTCAAGATATCATGATTCATCACAACCAAGGTAGAGACAGTCACTGCTGAGAGGTCGCTTCGAGGGTGTTCATTTGTAAAGCAGCTTCTCGGGAGACTCTCTTCTCTCTTGTCTCCCATGGAGGAAAGGATGTCCGAGCTGCTGCACTTTTTACCCGACGTTTCAATGATGCCTTCGTCACTGAGACCGGACGTCGTTCGTTGCAGATTTTAGATCAGCAGTTCCCCTCCCGGTTGAGGTCGGGCACGTCCCGTCCGGCATGCAGAGTCAGTTTTCCAGATTCTGAGGGATGGCGAAGCTGCAGACCCTCGAGAGACTCCCTGCAAGATGAGGTACGATATTGCTGACTGGTGTGAACGAGTGAGGTTGGAGGAAGTCAGGTTGGCAAATGTCGGGACTCCGTGATGCCGACACCGTGATTATGTGAGCACAATGAACGAGTCTTGGCAACAAGACCCTCGATTCCTTCTTGCTTTGGAATGGACCAGCTGCAACGCGGCAAGATGGAAATCAAGAGCAATATGGATATTTTGCAATCGCGAGATCACGTCGAGATGCGGTGTTTAACATTGTCGCCTTCGAGCACGCCATCACTGGCAAAGCGGCGGTGTGCTCGAGATCTGAGTGTCCACGTGCCTCTTTTCCGTGCCAGATCCTGCGGCGACTGTCCGCTCGGCTGGTCGCTTGTTAAAGCAAGCACACCATCAGCGACCGACGTGGTGTTATTACACTGCTGAAGGACACCGAAGGGGGGAATTGACCCGCGTATTCATTAATAGGGACAAGACGCTCACATTTCAAGTGGCGTACATATACTGACTGCGTGCTCTCTTCACTCTTTCCAAGGCATTACCTATAGGTCCTTTTGGTGGCAACGTCAAGACTTGACAACAAGATCACATACCTGGTTGGCATTCACAAAGGGCACGCGACAGCATAAAGCCAGTACAAACCACTACGATATGGACCACTTTGCACAGGACACGTGTCGCGCCATTAGCATTACCAGCCTGCCACCAGAGATCCGCAACAAAATCTATCTAGAAATCATCGGCGGCAAGAATAGAGATGTCAGACTATCGAACAAACCCGTCGAGCAGCCAGCTCTATCTCAGACATGTCGACTTCTTCGCAACGAGATGCTCCCGATGTTTTACGGCGATTGCATCTTCGATGCTGGGAATCCGTGGCATATCTTCAGATTTCTGAAGCCTCTCGGTCCAGACTCGCTTGGCTTACTGCGAGACGTGCGAATGAACAACCCATTCCAAGGCAAAGCCGGACTGCAACAAGCTCGAGCCAATCTGGCGTATCTGGAGAATGACTACGGCAAAGGCTTTTTGCAAGAAGGAACTGCCAAAGTTGCACTTCTTGTCGGCAGCGGAGAGGAGACGCCAAAGGAACTCGTCTGGGTCTCGTCGTCGAGAGAACTCGATCACTTCACTGTGCAGAAGCGTGTCGTGCGTAATGGTCGCTTCGAAGGCTTCATCGCGCGAAAGGAGGCTTTGCCTGCAACGTGAGAGTCGGCAACCACTTTGGGAAGACTTTTGGTTTCATCTTCGATGACGACTATTGCCTGTCTCCACAATGGACTTGCCAATCGGCTAAAAAATAAACAAATCTCTGGTGAGCACTGGAGACTCTGGACAACACAGCGATTCAGGAAGATGCAGATCGGGAAGTAAATGGTCCTGGTCAAGAACATCCCGGTACCAGGTTTGACTGAAGGCTCGCCAAGCCAGCCAGTACCAGGTTTGACTGAAGGCTCGCCAAGCCAGCCAGTATCAAGCGTGTCTGGAGGGTTCATAACTTCCGCACCACAGGCTGCCTTGAAGGCCGTGGATAGTCTTTACTACTTCCGGCCAAAGGTGGCACGTGCAAAGATATGTTAGAGTTTGCGACAGTATGGCGATTCAATGACTATGCGGAAGCCGCAATTGTAGGGTGGCCAATGGAATGTACTGCAGGGAGTCAAGGCCGGAGTGTCAGGCGTGAAGAAAGGCATGCTGGCAAACACCAGGTGACGGCATTTGAACCGGATCTACGAGACTATAAGACGCGAGAAGCAATCTCTGCCTACATGTAGCTGCAGCGATCACCATGTAAAATGAAACGCCCGTAACAGATCATCATATGCTCTCGCTGCCTCATTCTCTCCCACGATATCTGCAAAGTGAATCCTCAGGTGGCATGTTGATGCCTGAGGCTCTTCCGTAGTAGCGTCGCGCCAGCGTCGGCTCCACGTGCAGCTTCGCGTCTCTCGATTGTTTCAATTGTCAAGCTCGAGCTTCATAACATCGACAATACCTCGCAGCATCCACCACAGCCGTCTATTCAGCACGAACAATAGCTATCGAGCGACAATATGGCGCTCAATCGGTCGAACTCGCTGTCCATAAATACAGGCGCAACTAACAGTCTCTTGTAAGTCCAGACACATATCTTCACCCTCTCCATCAAACATAGCTGCACAATCCCGCATACCCCTTGCAGGAGGACCAAAATGGCGGACGCATCTCGACACGCACACGACGATCGCGAAGCTCCGCCACGCTGTCATCCCCAGGTTGAGGCAGCATTCGCAGAGATTCCTGCCTGGATCGTTCTCGCGCTCGATTCCAGCAACTCCAACGCATCTGCATCTACCAACGAGGATCAGGCCGGTCGACTCCACTATGAGAGTCTCGAGAAACAGATCGAATCCGGCGCAAACATCAATACAATGGCGTCGAACTCCTTCCAGGACTTAGTCGGCGCTTCGAGAGCAGCAAAGAACAATCTCCCACTAACCAATACCAGTTCTCAGCAGACGTCCAACGCCGGTACGGGCAGCCTGTTTGGCGGCACCAGCAATCAGAACCCCTCACAACCCAGCGGCGGTCTATTTGGCAGCACCAACAACAACAATCAGAGCCAATCTCAACAATCAGGCGGTCTCTTCGGCTCAACAAACACTCAAAGCCAGCCTCAGCAGACAGGCGGCCTCTTTGGCTCAACAAACACTCAGAGCCAGCCTCAGCAAACAGGTGGTCTCTTCGGCACAGCGAACACACAGAATACTACAAGTAGTTCCGGTGGTCTCTTTGGCGGCGGCAACAATCAAAATCAGAACACCGCAAACACTGGCGGTGGGGGCCTTTTCGGCAACAATGCACAAAACAACACGCAGGGCAGTGGTGGTCTCTTCGGGGTTAGCAACAACCAACAAAGTGGAGGTATGAAACTGGGCACCAATAGTCTCTTCCCACAGTCAGGCTCTACGTCAAATATGTTCACGCAACAACCAGCCCAACAATCTGGTGGCATCTTCGGGTCCAACTTGGGCACTGGCAGCACCATGAGACCACCCGCTCAACCTACCGCACCTTCGCTCCTTGGAGCCACTCAACATGCGCAGATGAACAACTCTGCCCCATTCGGCCGTCTCAGTATGGGTGCATCGACCGCGAGTGCACAGCCAACTGTTGGCGCCGTCAAGATGGACTATGACAGCATGCGTCCTACGACACGCTTCGAAGACTTGCACGACAGCGTAAAGGCAGATCTTGAAACCATTGACAAGCTCATCCAACTGCAAGAAAGCTATGCACGACAGATCGAGGCATTCATCCCAAAGCACGAAGAGGACGTAAACCTTGTTGCTCCTGATGTCGACTACATCAAAAACAAGATCGATGACGTTGAGAGCGCACTTGCTTTTGACGCTCAAGGAGTGGAGAGACAACGCCAGAACGCCGACAAAGACCGCAAGGACTGCGAGCGAACTCAGCGCGTCATCACCAATCTTACTCTTCCTCAGTCATACCAATACAACGGCTTCAATAGCATGTATGGCCAGCAGCGACCACAGCAACCACCAATGAGCGTTGAAGGCGAAGATCCTAGCAACTATGATACTGACCTGATCGGAAACTACTTCACGCCTTTGGCTGGTGATTTGCAGAGCTTGATGGACGCCTACGCCAGCAATTTGGCCGAGATTGAGAGCCACATGCGAGTCATTGAGAGCTCCGCACTGTCCCAATCTCAACAGCTCGCCATGAGCAAGGCTGGTATTAGCAGCAATGCCCAGTCAAGCAGCGATAATACCGTCAGAGAGCTTGCGGACACTCTTCGTGGCTTTGAGCACAGCATTCTCGGTGTGGCAGGCGTTGTTGGCGAGTGCAGAGAGGGCGTCAATCAGTTGGTCATGGGTCGTCTCGGCAACAACTTGCGTTGACGGACTTTTGACATGGCGAAATGGCGTTTGTACCATTTGGAGAATACCACACGATGTGCGATTAGGAGAGCACAGTGACAGGCGATTGCACGATAGCATTGCTCGCCAGTGGAAGCCATTGAGAGCAGGGGATGGACAACATGGACCAAGAGGCAGTAGATAGCGCCGACATGACTCTGCTTGATGACTTGAACCTCCACTTTTCTCGTCCGATATCATCTCGAGAAGCCTGGGTGGATCTATCGCCATTTGATATGTGGTCACGTGGGACGCGTCGACATTCCGCTTTCGAACGGCGTTTCCCTCGCCCACAACTTTGCAGCGGCGTCACAGCTTTCCTCGCGTGGGCTGGCCTTATCTAGCTGTACTAATTGAAGAGCTCCACCGAGCCTGCAGATCATGTTAGTCACTCGCGAATGGCAGGCGACTAACACGCCGCTACTACTAATACCATTGATGCTGCTGCTGCTCTTGTTGTCCTGCTAATCCTCTTGGTGAGTAGCTCTACTCTTCTCTTTCTCCATCACGCATTTTCTTCCGACTGTTTCTTGGTGGCGGGGAGAGCAGAAGCAGGAAGAGCTTGAAGGTTGGCTATCTCACTTCTGCACATATCGAGCTCCATCTGAGAGCGGGGCGGTACACGGCGAGTGCAGTAGAAGCATACGACCACCAAGCATTGAGATCGCAAGATGAGTAAGCCCATCACTGCGACGTCTCGCAACCGAAGCGAGTCACCCAGTACTTCGCGAAGTCTGGGGCAAAGTTACAGATCCCAGCATGGCATTGACAATCGGATCGCAGCGATAGCTGAAGAAGCCATTGCTCGCGATCTCGAAGACTCGTCTTTCGCTGCGGACGGGCAGAGGCAGGCAGAAGATGGCGGAAGTCTCAGCAGGACGAATACGAATGGCGAGTACCCATCGTTGGGACCGCATTCCATGACGGGATACTACAGACGACCGTCGTATATGGCTGCCACGCCTCGGCCATTTCTGGGATCCCAGCAGCCCGAGAGCGTTGTTCCTGTCGAGCAGGATTGGGAGGCTGCGATTGGAGAAGAGCGGAGCTTGCTGAGAGATAACAAGATCATCCCGCCCAAACACCCGAGACGGAAAGAGAGTGAAGAAGGAGAGCGGCTGAAGAAGAAGTGGAGCATCAGTGCTTTCAGCTCTTCTAAGAGGAAAAGTGCGAGTGGCGCGGATGTGGAGAGTGGTGGTGAAGGTGCTGTAGCTCCTACGGAGACAACGGCACTGCTTGGAGATGGACCGCCGGGCACACCCACAGGCCGAGACCCTAATGCACCATATGGAGGCGAGGACTCTCCGGAGAACATCTCGAGGAAGTGGGAAGAGGCTGTGGAAGGTGGCATGATTCAAACAACGTGGCAGCGGGAGCTGAAGACACTCAGCCGCTATTCTGGACCTTTGATCCTCACTTTCATCCTGCAGAACTCGTTGACCCTTACCTCGGTTTTCACAGTTGGACATATTGGGAAGAATGAGCTGGGAGCCGTGAGTCTGGGCGGTATGACGGCGAATATCACTGGATATGCTGTGTATCACGGGCTGGCAACGTCTCTCGACACGCTTTGTGCACAAGCTTACGGAAGTGGCAACAAGAAGCTCGTCGGACTTTACTTACAGCGCATGGTCTTCTTCTTGTGGGCCATCACAATTCCCATAGCCATTGTCTGGGCGGCCGGGACAGAAATCCTGAAGCTGATCGTCCCTGAGGAGGAGATTGCCATCCTGGCTGGACAATACCTCAAGATCCTGATCATCGGCGCTCCAGGATACGCATGCTTTGAAAGTGCCAAACGATACGTGCAAGCTCAAGGACGCTTTGAGGCCACCCTTTATGTGCTACTCATTGCCGCACCATTGAACGTCCTGATGCACTGGCTGTTCGTCTGGCAATTTGACTGGGGTTTCATCGGCTGCCCCATCGCGGTTGTCATCACAGAGTGTCTTATGCCGATTCTTCTCTTCGTCTACGTGTACTTTGTCGGCGGCATGGAGTGCTGGCCGGGCTTTACTCGCAAGGCTTTTACCAATTGGGGACCTATGGTTCGTCTCGCTTTGCCTGGTCTCGTCATGGTCCTGGCCGAGTTCCTGGCGTTTGAGATTCTCACATTGGCGTCTGCAAGAATCTCGGCCACACATCTTGCTGCCAATACGGTGTTACAGAGTCTGAGCGTCCTGACTTACCAGCTACCATTCCCACTTTCGATCGCTTCGTCGACGAGAGTGGCGAATCTGATTGGAGCTGGACTTCCCGACGCTGCCAAAGTTACGACGACGGTGACTTTTGCAATAGGAGCCGTGCTGGGAATTTTCAACATGGTCTTGCTGTCTTCGCTCAGGTTTCAGATTCCATGGCTGTTTACATCGGAAGCTGATGTCGTCGCACTGGCAGCGGCAACACTTCCTGTCAACGCGGCGTTCCAGCTCTTCGATGCGTTGGCGGCACAATGCAACGGTCTCCTGCGAGGACTAGGAAAGCAGGAATTTGGAGGGTACATTAACCTCTTCGCGTACTACGTGATTGCCTTGCCACTCTCTTTCGCGCTGGCTTTCGGACTTCATTGGGATTTGATCGGATTGTGGACTGGACCAGCGCTCGGCTTGGGCATTGTTGCTGCGCTGGAAGGCATCTATATCTACAGAACTTCGTATGAGAAGGCTTCCGAGGAGGCAGCGAAGAGGAATGCCGTTGGATGAGTCGGAGATATGCTTGTGGCTTTTTGGTCGAGTTTGAAAATATGTTTGGCGTTAGGAATCGGTTGCGACATAGAGGCGGTATGACAGTGACTAATGATCTGAGCAGACCTGACTTTTGTAACCTCAGTCAACAACGTCAGACATACAATTCAGATCCTTTTGGCTTTCACGAGATACATGCCATCGATATCCTGAGATAAGTCCCTTGCACTTCTTCCATGGGATTTGTGACCCCGCGCCGCTGAGGCGAAGAGTGGGGCATCAAGGTTCCAGAGTCATCGTCTCGAAGGAGCCGCAATCGCCTCTATCCCGAATCTACACTTTCAGACGTCTAATGCTGACTACGTCTCGCCTTCTCAGCCGGAAATGCCACTCACTACCAGCCAGCATTATTCATAGACCGTCCGTCCTTCTCTTTCCATCTTCTATATGCCGGAGACGAGTGTCGGTGATGCCCGCAGCTCGCAGCGATGAGGAAGCCTCGGCCAAGTCATTGCCGGAGCAATGCGAACGAGTACACAAGAAGGTGTGGGAGCTGCTGAGGCGGGAGACGGACGATCCGAGGATACAAGAGGTGCAGAGGCAGGCGAGAATCAGTTTGGGAGTCATAGCAGAGGCATTGGAGCGGTATAGGTGAGCACAGCAGGCATCCAGAGAGGATGATATATGTGTGTTTGTGTGTGGGTGTAGTACTGACGACTTAAGTCAATAAGTCTAGATGAGCTGTCTTTCTCCTACAATGGCGGTAAAGACTGTCTCGTCCTGCTCATCCTGTACCTCGCGGCCTTACACTCGCACTCCACTGGCGAACGGATGTTCCCTCCCAGCGAGAAGAACGGCACAAGCACCACGAACAACAATGCCACGACGACACACAAGCACCACCACCGACCCTACCAACTCCCTTCCACCCTCCGATCAGTCTACATCGTCTCGCCCAACCCTTTCCCGGCCGTGACTTCCTTCGTGCTCTCCTCCTCGCAGCACTACCACCTCTCTCTTTCGCACTACGTCCAACCCATGAAATCCGCTTTCGCCGCTTACCTCTCCGATCACCCCGCCATCCGCGCCATCTTCGTCGGCACCCGCCGCACAGACCCGCACGGCGCCCAGCTCACCCACTTCGACCCCACTACGGACGACTGGCCGTCTTTCATGCGCGTGCACCCCGTCATCGACTGGCACTACGCCGACATCTGGACTTTCATCCGCGAGTTGGGCGTGCCGTATTGCGAGCTGTATGATCGCGGATACACGAGTCTGGGAGGCACAGAGGATACGTTGCCGAACCCGGCGTTGAGGTTGGAGGGGAGAGATGGGGAATTCAGGCCGGCTTATGAGCTGGTGGAAGACGAGGAGGAGAGGTTGGGGAGGGATTGGGCTAGGGAGGTGAAGAAAGAGGGGAAGAGCTGATCTGATGTGACACGGAGAGATGTAGCATGTGGACATCTTGGCATATACCAGGTTTGCAGTATATTTGAAAGCACTCGATCCGCGTGGAACCGTCAGATACCATCTGGAAGATGTAACTCTGGTTTCTTTCGTTACTCTCGAGTCCGAGCACAGGAGAGCTAGCTGCCATAGTCTAGGACTCTGTGTGACTTGTGCTGCTATGTGAAGCAACGCTTGCAACCACCAATAGCTCGAGTGCATCGCCATACTACCACTTCTTCCAAATGACTGGTGAAAAACAACAAAAAGGAAGGCAACAGAACGGACACGGTAGCTTGGCAGTGTCATCTATGGCTTCTTTTCGTGTACGGTTTTGGTGTAAATGAAAAACCGGGTTTCCAGACAGGCCTCGAATGATTCGCAAAAATATTTGAGTCATATAAAAGGTCTGCTCATGTCTATCCCTTTTCTCCATTCGCAACTCACAATCGCAGGCAGTCCAATCTGAAACTCACGCAACCCACCTTGCCGACATGAGACTCTCGCTTTCCCTCCTTCCAGCTCTCCTACTAGCGACTCTCAAGATTGCTATAGGGGTACGTCCCATCCTTCTTTCCTACATCTAGGCTTCGATGAATGCCATTTCTCATAATGACCTCCTTGTCGCGTTCAACAGGCGCCTACGGCACACTCCGGGCACTATCAGCCTGAGATTGATGCTCTGCTACCGATTAATGATATTAAGAGACATGATCATCATTTTCATGTCGTGATGAATGGCGAGGAGGTCGGGGAGATGCAGGTGGAAGTTGAGAAGAGAGCTGCATATGCGCATGGTGGGGATGTGGAGCAGCATGTGCATTTGTTGATGGATGGGACGGAAATGGAGATGGTGAAGGAGAAGGGGAAGAGAGAGGCGGTGGCGGTGGCGGTGGCAGAGGCGCATGGCATTCATCATTATGTGCATTTCGATGATATGGAAGTTGAGGAGTTGAAGTAGCTCAAGCTGTGGCTGTGGGTTGAATGGTGATGTCTTATTTTACTCCAGGATGGTATCAGATGATCAACCTCTGTTGAGAGTGTTGCCGCTTCCCCTTGGATTCGCTTCCACGTACTCGTCCCATTCTCGCGCTTTCATCGTAGCTTGATCCGCAGCGTCCATATCATCTTCGTCTACCACAGGCTGGACTTGACTTTGTGGGCCTCCGCCGTCGATCATGCCGCCTCGGCGTCTTTCCTCTTCGAGGTACTCGTCAATGCTCATGGTGGGGAGACTATGATCTGGTCGGAAGACTCCACTGCGAAATTCCGTCCGTTTATTCGTGAGGGTGAAAGGACGGATGGGCTTGCCGCTGGTGTCAAGCAGAGGTCCTCGCATGCCGGCGGACAGGTGTGAGCCTGGTGCATCCAGACGCTCGCTGTATCCATCTCGTCTGCCGTTGCGTTCTCGCGAGTCCATCTGTGTTTGTCTCTGATCTGGAGGTGGAGAAGGGGGAGCCATGGACAGGATGTGCATCTCTTGGGCCAGTGACTCCAGACTCGCAAATGTCTGATGCGTACAGAAGGCAATGTTCGTCAGCTGTAGCTCCCGGTATGCGCCTTCATCGCTTTGTAGCGCCTTCGGATTCTGCCTCAAGTGTTCGAGTTTCTGCTTCAGCGACTTCTCCTCTTTGAAACGTCTGATCTTCGCATCTCTCCTGGCAGCAGCATCTGTTGTCGAAGCTGTCGAGAAGGTCGTCGGAGCTTCCTTCCACTGTTCAAGCAGTCTTGCATCGTCCTTGGAGAGCATGTCATAATTGTCGAGCTGCTTCAGGTACTTTTCGTAGCGCCGCTGTGCCGTCTCCAAATTCGCTTTTCGCTGTTCATTGCCTTCGGTTCTGATTCGCGACAGGAGCTCTGCGAGGTGGTAATCGAGGAGGAGATATTGCAGGTCAGCACTCGATATGTCCTCAAGAGTCTCGTTCGGGGAGAAGAGAGAGATGCGGTCTGCAATGACCAGACATTGCTCGTATAGCTGGATTGCGGAGAGCACGTTTTCCTGGAAGGTCGATGAATTGAAGGGGAGATGGTCGAGGGTGGAGCGTTTCTGGTCTGCTTCTGTGTGGAGGGAGCGGAGACTGCGCTGTTCTTCTGCCATGGCGATATTGTTGTCGTTGTTTGGTGCGGTGTTATGAACAGGATTGGCGGGGGTGCTTTCCAATCTCTCATCTGCTAACGCCACAGTGGTGGATGAAGTGGCGGTGGCGGTGCACGACGCGGGTCGCGACTTCCAGTCTCATCATACAACAATCAAATTTTAAGTTGTCTGAGTGCCTGATTGCATTGGCAGTGCATGGCAACGGGCAACAGCAAACGCTGCTGTCTTTAGTCTCCAGGCCTCAGGCCCGGCACATGTATTCACTCACGCACATGCTGCACTACTCTCTTGCTCGCCAGCATCCACAATGCTGCTCGACTTGCTCTTCTGCTAACATCTTCACCATATCACCACTAACATACACTGACAGCTTCATCTGCAATGGGCGCTCCAGAACCATCAGTCTCAAAGGCCGCATCCGAGGAATCTGACGACGATGCATCATTCAACTCTGACGACGATGATCTTACACCACTCACTGGCGCTCCTACAACCTTGGCTGAGAAGCGGCGAGCCCAGAAGGCCATTTTCGATGTCTGGCTCTCGAGTTCCGCCGGCCAGGAAGCATTGAAGACGAAGACCAAGGACGGCAGGCCCAAAGAGGAGACTGACGACCAGCAATCGATCCACTCGTTGATGGCCCAGCAGAACAAAGGTGCTCAGATTGTCAAGAATCCACGCGAGTATCAACTCGAGCTCTTCGAAAGGGCAAAGAAGCAGAATACCATCGCCGTGCTCGATACAGGATCTGGCAAGACACTAATCGCCGTGCTGCTACTGCGGCACATGATTGACAATGAGCTCGAGCGACGAGCTGCTGGTCTGCCATCCAAGATCTCTTTCTTCCTCGTTGCATCAGTGACTCTGGTGTATCAGCAATTCTCTGTCCTCGAGTGCAATCTCGATCATCCCATCGCCCGGCTCTGCGGTGCAGATCACGTCGATATGTGGAACATGCCGCGATGGCAGAAGATATTCTACGAGAACAAGGTCGTCGTGTGCACAGCCGAGATTCTTTTCCAATGCTTGAGCAGTTCATACCTGACCATGAAGCATATCAACTTATTGATCTTTGATGAAGCTCACCACACCAAGAAGAATCATTCTTATGCTAGGTTTGTTCCCGACTGCACTTCTGTGAAACGCGTGAATGCTGACTTGTTCAAGAATCATCAAAGACTTCTACCTTCCCGAAAGACCTGAAGACCGTCCGCGGGTGTTCGGAATGACAGCAAGTCCCATTGATGCCAAGGTTGATGTGGTGCAGGCTGCCTCGGAACTGGAGTCGCTCCTCGACTGCAAGATCGCGACCACCAAGGACATGAGCCTTGCCGACGCAGTCAAGAAACCCAACGAAAGCGTCATCAGATATAACGCCTTGCCTCGCACTGGCTTCGAGACACCCTTGTTGCAGTCACTCAAGGCAAGCTATGGTCATATCGATTGTTTCAACGGGCCATTCATACGCGCTACAGAAATCGCTAGACATCTCGGCCGCTGGTGTGCCGACAGCTTCCTTTTGGACGCTTTCTCTCACGACAAAGTCAAGAAATACGAGGTTGCTGTGGAGAAGAGATTTCACGCCAACGGCGACCAGAAGGTCAAAGACTTGGACGACGCCCTCAAGGAAATCCGGGATGCCATCGATGCCATTCAGCAACAGGGCATTGCAGTCACGGCGAAGATCGAAGGGCAAGATCTGAGCTCCAAGGTCATCGAGTTATATCGATACCTCGGTCAACAGTTCGAGCGAGAAGTGAAGCATCGTGCCATCATATTCGTGGATCGGCGCTATACTGCTCGTCTGCTCCACAACCTCTTCAAGCGCATTGGCACGAAGCACATGCGTGGTCATTTCTTGGTTGGCAACAACAATTTCGGAGTCGATGAGGACTCTTTCTCTTTCAGACAGCAGGTTGTGATCCTGATGAAGTTCAGGAAGGGCGAGCTGAACTGTTTGTTCGCCACTTCAGTCGCTGAGGAAGGTCTCGATGTCCCAGATTGCAATCTTGTGGTTCGATTCGACCTGTACAGCACAATGATCCAATACGTTCAGTCCCGAGGACGAGCCCGCATGCAGAACTCCAAATTCATTCACATGGTCGAAAGAGGCAACTCCGTTCAGGAGAATCAGCTGAATGAAGTTCGTTGGCAGGAGACCGCGATGAGAAGGTTCTGCGATTTACTCCCCGAAGATCGGAGGTTGCAGGGAAATCAAGACGACAATCTGGACCTTCTGCTTCTAAAGGAGAAGAGCTATCGCACCCGCACAGAACCGACGACAGGAGCCAAATTGACATACGGCAATGCTCTTAACATCTTGGCCAATTTTGTTTCTGCCATTCCAACGGAGAGTGATGAAATGCAACATCCGACTTATGTAGTGCGCCCATCCGGCTTGAAGTTCATTGCAGAAGTGATACTCCCTGGAAACGCTCCTCTACGGTCGGCCATCGGGCCAATTCACTCCAAAAAGATGCTAGCCAAGCGCGCCGCTGCATTCGATGCCTGCATTGAGCTTCGAAGAAAGCAATATCTCAATGACCACCTCATGCCAACATACCAGAAGAGACTGCCAGCTATGCGAAATGCTTTACTTGCGGTCGACAACAAGACAAACATGTACGATATGCGCATCAAGCCGAGCATTTGGGCAGAGACGAGAGGCACTCTGCCGGCTGAACTGTGGGTCACGGTCATCGATTTCCCGCAGAAATTGGAGCGACCTCACCAATCACTCGCCCTGTTGACGAGGACGCCCTTGCCAGACTTGTCGCCATTCACGATCTACATGGTTGATGGTCGTGCTACGCCTGTGGTGTCCGCCAGCCTTCTATTGCCTCTTTCGCTTGGTGGGAATGCTCTAGCAAAGTTGACCAAGTTCACCTTGCGGGTGTTCGCTGACGTCTTCAGCAAAGTGTACGAGGAAGACATGGCAAAGCTCACGTACTGGTTGGCACCTGCTACTCAGACGTTGGACGGTGCTGAGAATAGCACACTTGACGACCGAGTGCGGGAAAGTGACCCGGACACGACGATTGACTGGTCTGTGCTCGACGAGGTCTACACCAAGGACTCTTACCCATGGACACCAGAGATGCCACATGACTTCCTTGTGGATCGTTTTCTGGTCGATGTATGGGATGGAAGCAGAAAATTCTACTCGAAAGGCGTTGATCCGACCCGCAATGCCACTGATCCTATACCAGCCGGCGTAGCCAAGTCCAAACTCAGTGGTACCATTCTCGATTACAGCATCAGTTTATGGAAGAAAGCAAGGGAAGCCAAAGCTGCAACGTGGTTGAAAGATCAGCCTGTCATCGAGGCGAACAAGATTGTGCAACGGCGCAATATACTGGCTCCCCCTGAGTCGAAGGAATCCAAGGAGATAAGCCAATCAACTCTGGCATATCTCTGTCCACAGCCGCTGAGAATATCAGTTATACCTGCCAGGATCGCGGCATCTTGCTTCGTGTGGCCAGCAGTCATCCACCGTTTTGAATCAAGCCTCATTAGTATCGAGGGTTGCACAAAGATTGGTATTGACTGCGGGCCTGCTTTCGCCCTAGCTGCTTTCACCAAAGACTCCGAGAATCAAGGGGACCACGACGCACAAGATCGTGTCAACTTCCAGCGTGGCATGGGCGAAAACTACGAGCGGCTGGAGTTCATAGGCGATACATTCCTCAAGACAGCCACAACGATCTCGACATTCATCTTGAATCCGAACGAGAATGAATTTGAATTCCACGTCAGACGCATGCAGATGTTATGCAACAGAAACCTTTACGAGACGGCACTGAAGTATAAACTGCATGAGTTTATTAGAAGTTTGGCGTTCAATCGACGATACTGGTATCCTGAGGGGATGAAGCTGCTCACAGGCACTGGAGTCATCAAAGGCCAGGAGAAAGAAATGTATCACGAACCTCGTCAGCACGCACTGGGAGAGAAGACCATCGCCGACGTGTGCGAAGCACTGATTGGTGCAGCCTTCCTCACGCACGACGTTCCTGGCAAATGGACACCCCAGAGCTGGGAGCATGCCGTACGTGCTGTGACGAAGCTCGTCGAGAGCGATGACCACAACATGCTTCAATGGAGCGACTACATCGATGCTTACGAAAAGCCTGCCTACCAAACGGCGGAGTCCACGGCTGTCCAAAAAGACCTCGCACAGAAAGTGGAGAGGGAACACGCCTACCACTTCACCTACCCACGCCTCCTCTACTCTGCGTTTCTCCACCCTTCCATGCCTTTCATCTACGAAAAGATGCCCAACTACCAACGCCTCGAGTTCCTCGGCGACGCCCTCCTCGACCAAGCCAGCATCACCTACCTCTTCTACAAATACCCGACGAAAGACCCGCAATGGCTCACCGAGCACAAAATGGCCATGGTCTCCAACAAATTCCTCGGAGCGCTTTGCGTGAACATCGGCTTCCACAAACACCTCCGCCACCACCACGCGAAACTCGAACATCAAGTCCGCGACTATGCCACCGAACTCCTCGAAGCCAAGCGCGTCGCGGGAGACAGTCGAGATTACTGGACCACTGTCTCCGACCCGCCCAAATGCCTGCCGGACATCGTGGAAGCGTACATCGGCGCCATGTTCATCGACTCTAATTTCGACTACGGCCAAGTCCAGCGCTTCTTCGAGACGCATGTGAAGTGGTACTTTGAGGATATGCGCATTTATGATTCGTACGCGAATAATCATCCGTGCACGCATCTGCATGGCATGCTGCAGACGACGTTTGGATGCCAGGATTACCGTCTCATGGCGAGGGAGGTGCCCGGTGCGGATGGTGGGTTGGAGCGCAAGGATGTCATGGCCGTCGTCATGATTCATGATCGTATCGTGGCGAGTGCGGCGGGCAAGAGTGGACGGTATGCGCGGTTGAGAGTGGCGAGTCGTGCGTTGGAGGTGCTGGAGGGTTTGGCGCCGTGGGAGTATCGGGGGAAGTTTGGATGTGATTGTAAGGGGTTGGGGGAGAGTGGTATGGGGATCGATTGTGCTGTTTGAGGGATGCAGAGGCAGGGACGAGGAGATTCTGACATGAATGTCATCGATTGAGCACTTAAAGATATCCTGAGGACCGTCGATGGAATGGTGAGTACATTGCACAGTGGCCAGTACTTGCCTGTTATTAACGATTATGGTCCTGTGTGCTTGCGTGATGGAGCATTTGTCGATCATTGTGGCTCTGCTTGCCGAATGTCTCCGGTCTTGTCACCTCAGTCATTCAGCTCGCAATCGAGGAAAAACCGCATCTCTCGGCACGAGCCAATCAGATTATTACTTGAAGAAACTTTGGTCTGCAAAGAGTATGGTGCTTCCGAAGCCATATGTATATCTGCTGTGCGAGTGATGTCTGCAAGCAGAATCAACAGCAGCGTGAAGAAGCCTCAAGACAATGTCGACTGGGGAGTATATTTCCTACATAGCATGACAAGACATGTTTACGGTTTGAGTATGGTGATGGGGAACGCCGATGATGAGAAAAGGACAGACGGGGATGCCAATTTTTGCGTTCTTCACGAGACCCCTTGCAGTGGAGATGTATGTACAGCACAGTATACATGTATTTGGACATCTTTCTGCTGTGTGGTGTGGGGAGCGCTGCGTGTGGCGGTTTCTGTCACCGGCATGTTTAAATCACTCTACTTCTTCACGTTCATCCCGTGTGGGGTCAGCTTGAGGTGGAGAACAGGGTCTCTCCCTCTCTCTATGTGAATCTGAAGAGGTGGTGGCGTTTTCTGGTGGCGTCGAATGGGGAGGCTTGCAGTCCATGCACCGCGGAGGTAGCACAAAAGGTCTCTCGAGATAGTTTTGCGCGTCATGATGTGGGATGGCTGATTTGCTGGGGATGGGACGGGTGATGGTGGCCAGACCTTTACTGATGATGTGAACGGTGGAGTCGTGTTCTGTATCGGTGGCCTCATAGCGAGACTCGCAGAACTGGAAGTCACGTCTGTCGCTCTTGCTGATCGAGGGAAAACCCTCGTGTCGGCGACGGAAGGTGCGGTGCAGACAAGCTCTCGTCTTGGCGGAGGCATCTGTATAGTAAAGCTATGATACAAAAATAGGTAGTCAGCACAGCAGTGCTGCACGATCACGCGCGAATCAGCAAAGGTCTTTTTACGAGGCAGACCTGCCCAAAAGAGTATTATTGAAGTGTGGTGGCAGATGTCGCCTTCAGAGATGGCCTGCAAGCAGCATCAATCACTTACTCTGTCCATGGTGACAGATGGCATGTAAGCATGTGCGGCGATGGGAGATCTGCTTCCTGTTTTCGAAGCGGGGATGAAATCGAGTCGTGGCTACGTCGGCGAGGTGCGGATTGCTGCAAGCCTCGGGCTGATAACATGCATGATGATCCCATGCAGCAGAGAACAGTCGGTCGGTCGGATTGCGGTGCTGCTGCTGCTGACCGTGAATGCCCGGGCGGTGATCGTGTCGGCGAGAGGAGAAGAGGAACAGAGGTGCATGATCTGCAGAGGAGCGAAGCACGTCGGAGCAGGAGGTAGCAAGTGCTTTGCTTCGTCTCAACAAAACAGCTCACAATCTGGAAAGTGACCAGGGGGTGCAATCAGAGCCGATACGTTCATTCGTCGTAGAGCTTCGGAGAATAGTCAGAATGCAAAGGCTCGGATTTTGTTTTGGCAGCCGTTGTGATTAGCAGGGATGCTCAGACAGCAGCAGCAGCAGCAGTAGCTGAAGAGCTGTGGTATGCAGAAGTATGTCCATCCTTTCCTAGCCTTGGTAAGGCTCGAGGTGATCAGCAAGACGAGCAGGTGTATGATAGAGCTAGAGAGCGTGGACGGCGAAGCGGACTCCTGGTACCTGCAGGGCGCGCGTGTGGAAGAGAACGATGCGAGGTGCAGATTATTGGGAACGAGGAGGGCCATGGCAAGACGAAGGGGACCGGAGTTTGCTTGTTCTGCAGGCGCACTTGTTCTGCAGGCGCATGCGGGTGGGGCGGGGCTGGTGTGGCACTACCGATTGGGTACATGTATTGGATGTATACATGGTGGAGTCTAGCAGGAGGATATGAAGCTCGTACAATGCTCGGCATGAGGCGGCTATGGATTTATGGGAGGGAAGGATGCGGACGAGCGGGTCCGAGGCATTGAGCTGGAACCCGAGCAAAAGGATGTATTTGTGTATGTACAGTACGTTCATACATATAGGGCGGGGAGCTGTTGGAGGAGAAGAGGGCAATGTCAATTCTCGCATTCCTTCAGTGGTAATCCATACCACAGATACCATTTATAGGCAGGGCGATGGAGAAGGGGTCCTTTGTCTTGGCGGTGAACAGTCTAGCTGGAGGCCTTCACAGCTTGTTGGAAGGGTGGTAGGTGGCGGTAAGAGGTATGTATGCATCAAATCAGACCGACAGGGAACAGGAGCTCGACCCGACGGCAGAGATGGCGGGCAATTGAGTTTGCGCTTCGATGCGTGCCGTGCAGCTGGAGAGACGGCGAGACGGCGAGACTAGTGCCCTTGGGAGTTGCCGGTTGACGGGAGAGTGGGAAGATGCGAGCAGCTGTCTGCCGAAGGAGTGGAGTGCTTCTTCGTATTCGTCGAGGAGTGGGAGTGGGAGTGGGAGTAGCAGTGCAAGCGGGAGTGGGAGTGAGAGTGGGATTCAGATCGGTTGGATATCGTTTCCAAAGCGAGATTCTCATCATATAGAGATGTGCTGTATGGTGACGCCGGCACTGGCCATAACTTAATACCTTCGCACACCATTAGATGGAGGAGGGTGATTTAGCTGGAGCAGCGGGGAGCAGAGGCTAGAACTTCAGGGTCGTCGGCTGGCTGGCTGGCTGGCTGTCGCGTGCACACACCGCACGGCGTGCTTTAGATTGTGGTAGAGTGATGATTGTCAGGTGGGCCGGGGCACCCTGCCGTTGCCGTTGCCGTCAGACTAGCACAATGGTCATGGCACAGTACTACTAGCGTAGCAGACATGTGAAGATGAAGCTGAAGCTGAAGCTGGAGCTGGAGCAGGTGGATAATAGTAGCTTCTTATCTACACCACCAATTGCAATCGCACGCCCGCCCGCCGTCGCCCAGCAATGATGAGACATGTTCACGTCGGTCTGAGAACAGCTGCTGATAGCTGACTCATCCACTCCACACTCCTCTGCCTCCACAGATAGCCAACGATACCCAATCCTGTGCTGTACTGCACCGTCCTATACTATACTATACTGTCCGGTTTTTCGTTCGTGTCCGCTACCTCCACCCACACACACCACCTGGTCTACCGCCGCGCCGCTGCTGCTCTGCCGCCGCTCCTCCAATCTGTTCCGCTGCCTCCTTGCTGTTTGGCGCGAGACCCGCCTGTGCAAGCGACGCCCGACTCCGCCGTCCAATGAAGCCCGGCCGCAACACTTTGACATCCACCATCCACCACCACTCGACATCCGCCTACCGCTGCTAGCTGCTCAGCACTTCCCTGTCCTCCCCACTACCGCTACTACACACCTGCACTTGCGTATGATGCACCTCGGAGCCTGCCTGCTCGAGTGCTTCCCCATGCGACCCGGCTCTCCGGAGCCATTGCCTGTCCTGGTCCGCTACTGCTAGACCACTCCAGCCTCGCCTGCAGCACTTCGCGTCTGGAAATCATGGCTGCGCATGCCAGGTAAGTCTGTATCACCGCGCCGCACTGCACTGCACTGCACTGCACCCTCGATCGCTACTGCTTGCTCGACCTCACCATGCCTCACTCCTCGTCACTTGCCCAAACTACTCCTGCTATGCTACTGCCATGTCCCTCAAGCATACCCCTTCAACTACTACCACTACTACACTTACGACCACTACCACTACTCGCCGGCATCCCAGGTTCTCGCTCTTTCCTTCCACTGCTGACCCAGATGTCCTGCCCAGATCCATCCGAGATGCCACCAAGGCCCTGCAGTCCCACTTCACCGGTCCCAAGATCTCGCTTTCCCTGCCTGCTGAACCCCGCCGCATCCTCCAGGCCTTTATCGACGACCATGAAGGAAGTATAGAGCCCGATGATGCCGCCCGAGTCGGCCAAGAGTTGAGGACTTTCTGGGACAGATATGTCAATGGGAGCTCGCAAAAGCTGGGTGCTTTTATTGGTGTGCTCCGCGAGCTGCGCCCTGCCATCACAGACGAGGATGATATGCTGCAGTGGTTCCACCTGGTTGCGAGGCCCGTCATCAGTACCGTGAACACCAAGAAGAATGCTCTGGAAGATGCACAGGACTTCCTGACTAGCATTATGGTCTACGACGAGGATGAGAGCAATACCAAGCATAGAGCTCGCACTTCGGCGCGCATATGCAACGATCTGCTGGGCATCTATATTGCCCGGACGCATACGCTGGCTCAGGACGACAACTTTGTTGCCCCGGAGAATGCTCAGATTGCCAAGCAGATCGAGGCTGTGCTCATCAGTTACGGCAAGAAGATGCCCAAACACTTCTTCACCTATCTCGACGATCTGATCCTTCGGGACACTACCAGGCTGCAAGGTCTGACATTGCTCAGCACCTACCTCCAGCACCAGACGCCTCACCTGTACCTGGTCGTGCGCACTCAGCTCCTGGAGGACCTACTCAAATGTCTCATGAACGATACCTCCACCACTGTCCTGTCTGCAGCACTCACATCACTGATCATGCTCATGCCGCACGTCCCATCATCCTTGTCCTCGCACTTGCCGAGACTCTTCTTGATCTACAGCCGACTGCTCTGCTGGGAGAAGTTCAGCCCGCTCAGCACCGAAGCTCAGAGGAGCCTCGTCACGGACGATAGAATTGCCACCGACGACAGAGACCATGGCGACGTGGGCATCGATCCCAGCTGGGACAAGCTGCGGCCAAAGGAAGGAATCATCGAGCCGGGTACGCCAGAATTGATGACCTACTTCACGTATCTTTATGGCCTCTATCCGCTCAATTTCATGAGCTACATTCGCAAACCGAGAAAGTTCCTCAAGAACCTGGACTTTCCCGGAGCTGACGAATTCGACCTCGACCAGACTGTCATACGGAGCAGGAGCGACCAGTTCCGACAAGCTCACCTTCTCCATTCAAACTTCTACAACCTGACCCTCGACGAAGAGCTGAGCGATCCAAAGTGGCCGAAGATGGATCCTGCAGATGTCGTCGCGGAATGTCATGGTCTTGCCGTGCACACCAGGTCATCGCTCGCAAGTCCTGGTCCACCACCAACCAGCAGACTTCCCGACATCCCACCTGTCCCTCCAATCCCAGGCAGCAGCATACACGGCTCCCTTTCGCCAGCTGTCAGTCATACCAGCCTGCACTCGGGCTACAGTTGGCGGGATACCCAATCCACCGCAGTCTCAGCCACGAGCGCCGATCCAGAAAGTCCAGTGCTAGGCCCGACGCCTACGGAGGAGAAGCTGGGGGAGCTGCCACGGCCCAGGACTGCTCCCCACTCTGGATCTGCCCGACCATCGCCCAGTCTTGACGAATTTCCACTGCCGAATGCCGGCTTTCCAGGTCTCTCGCCCATGAAGGACAAGCGCGAGCCGCTCAGCAACATTGAGTATCTGCAGCAGAAAATCTCGACGCTTCAGAATGACCTGAATTTTGAGCGTTGGCACAAGGCACAATACTCGTCCCACATCAGCCAGTTGATGCGAAAGAATATCAAGGACGCGACTGTCGAAGCGGAGACACTCAACCTGATCAATGCGAATAAGGCTCTCAAGCAGCAGCTGGAGCAGGTCCGACACGCACGGGAAGCCACCATCAAGGACTCCAACCTCACGCGAAAGCAGTCGAACAATGTGGAAGCTCATCTGACGGAGAGATTCAACAAGATCAAGAAAGAGCAGGACACGTGGGCGTCCGAGTCCGAAGAGCTGAAGAGATTGCGTGCAGAGATGAAGAACTATCGAGATCTGCTGTCAGCCGCTGAGGCTCGTGAACTGAATAAGTCACATCAAGTGGAGATGATGAAGCGTGATCTGGACCAGTTGCAGAAGCTACAAGCACAACTCCAGGAGCTTCAGCGCAAAGTGCGAGAGTATGAATACAAAGACTTTGAATACAACAATGCCAAGCATGAGATGGAGCTAGTACAGAGCGAGAAAGAGACGCTCTTGATGCGAGTCCAGCGCCTGGATCAGGACCGAGAGCGTACTAAGAAGATGTACTCGGAGAGGATCTCGGAGCTTGAAGCCCAGCTGGGTAGCACATCGCCTCAATATGAGAGGTCTCTATCGTCGCTGAACACCCTCGACAGCCATGCACTGCAACAAGCCTTCACGGACTCTCAGATGAAGCTGAATCAGCTCAAGAAAGCTCATTCGCGTTTGCTCGAGAAGTACACAGATCTAGAGTTGGAATACTCGTCTGTGAAGAATCAGCTCGAGGCCATGCAGGGATACGGTGACAGTATTTACACGCCGAGTCGCAGCAACAGTCTCGCCGATGGCGGTTCCAACACTATGAGTGGCGGCCTGGGTCGAAGGGGTGGAATACTGGAGAGTGTGTACGGCGTCGAGAGCGAGTACGGCGCGCCTTCAGACATGGTCAGCGCAAGCGATCCGACGCCGCAACGAGGACCACGTGGTCCTGGTGCTGTGCTCACTCCAGGCTCTCAACCTCAGCCACGTAGCGAGGTCACCATGGATAGCCGAGTCGGACTCACCTGGAAGCCATCCCATCAACCAGCAAAGGGTTCAGTCAGCAGACAGAGCAAGGATTCTATCGACCCACACAATGGATACAATGCGACCAAACCTCTGGGATCGGACGAGCGTAGCGTGACGAGTGGCGATAGTAGCGGCACTCAACAGGCGAAGAAGAAGATCGCAGCGACCAGTGAGGTCCGTGTGTATGGCAGAGGTAAGTAGCGAACCACAGCCAACTAGTGGATCTATCGCGAGTACTGACAGCGGACAGGTGGCGCACAGAATATCAAGATGAAGCCAAAGGAGAGCCAGAACTCGCAGCCCAAGTCTGAGCAGCAACAGAAGAAGTCCGGTTTCAAGGCGCTCAAAGGAATCGCAGGCCTATAGCCTATTTGCCCCTAAAGGAGGAGCACAGCCTAATTTTACGATGATACGCCCTGTGATGATTATAGAGGTGGTTCTTGCTTGCTTTTTTTTGCTTCTTTCGCTTTTTTTTTCTCTCTCGTTTGCTCGATACCCCTTGTACAGGAGTTCTTCTCTTTTTGTTTTTCTCCGCACGATAAGTGAACTGCTGGAAGGAAGAAGTGTAGAGTAGGGAAGAGAGATATGGAAGCGAAATAGACGTGTGTGTGTATTTAGTGTTTATGAAAAGGAAAGTTTTTGGGTTGGAATGCCGCTGGTACACAAGAACCAAGGATTTCTCGAGGCACATTCTCTGTCCATATCCCCATGCTTGTGGCATGCACTATGTCTCGCGCGCATCACGGTATAGCTACAGATGTCAGTTTTCAAGCCTGGGTACACCGGTCCACATGAATAATAATAGCAATTGATCGAACCAAATCGATGCCCGAACGTTTTCTGGACAGTGCTCCCAAGCTGCTAATGTCAGAACGCCGCCGCTGCGACTCGGTGGACTGCACCGTTGTGACGGCTTCCAGGATGCAATGTGCAGCACTGCTTGCGCCAGCACATACATGGCAGTAGGGGCTCGACTGGGAATCCTCCATTGCCTTCGGATGTGCCATCGGTCAACTCGTAGCTGCCAAGAGTCTCGCGGCATCCTGCCCGGAAGTGACAGTCAGATTGAAATCGCCTTCCACTTCGACACACCAGCATGTCCCGGGAGTCTGGTCCGAGGCGCCCGACCAGTTCCATACTGCCACCGTTGCATTGCTGGTGTCCGTCCAGTAGTTGAAGCTGTCGCACGTCGCGATGCAGTTATCGAAGGAGGTGGCGTTCGAGTTGAAGATGTTCGAGTAGTCCGTGACTCCGCCGTCCAGGTATGTGTTGCAGAATTTGCCGTATCTGAGATGGCTCAGGGCGCCCGTGTAGTAGGCATCTTGGCTGCTGCAATCTGATGTCGGGACAGAAGGTGATGCGGGAGCGGTCGATGTCGTTGTCGATGTGGTTGTTGATATTGATGGTGATGGTGATGACTTTGTCACTGTGACAGTGGCGGTTGGTTCAAGGTCTGATGGAGAAGTGGCGTTGACACTCTTGCAATGCAGTTCTCCGGCCGTGACGCCCGCGACAATGGCGGCTATGACGGCAATGACCAGAGCGAGCAGGAGCCAGAAAGTCGTGAGTCGTAGTCCCAGGATCGTCCTTGAAGGAGGGGTTGGTGGATTGTGCGGCGGCGAGTCCATCGCTCTAGCGTGGACATCGCCGACTTTCTCATTTTGCCAGAATTGAGGTCGTTGGACTTCCAGGCCAGGTTGTGAGACCTCGAGACCGGCAGGCAAGACCTCAGGAGCATCTTGAGAATACAATTCGGGTGCGTGGTTCTGGTTGAGCGAGGCCCTGTGTGAGAGCGCCATAGATATGTCTCAGACCCTCAGGATTCTGGTTGAAAATGTTGTTTGATGAGAGAGAGCATTGAGAGTGTGGGCTCACAGAGATGCAACGAGTCAGTTGGCCCTGGCTGCGCCGCTCTACTGCGCCGCTGTCTGTCATGGCGCTTATACAAGTCTTGCACAAACATGATGCGGCTGGGAAGTAGTGTGAGGAAGCGCTTGCAGTGGGCGAAGTGAGAAGATGCATGAGCGCCGACGCATTCTCCTCTCATTGGCAGCGAGATGGATTGCAGAAGCACACAAATGCTTATCGCTGCGTCGCCTCCATGGTGGTAGCTGTCTGATTAGTGACTGTGCCGCGAGACGACAGGTGCAGGAGGATACTAAGTTTGGATCAGATGAAGTCAACAATAGACTCCACCTTCTTCAATCTAATTGGCTGTGGAAGCGCTGTTCGTTGCGCGCGCCCCTCGATCCGCTCCTTACACTAGCGGCTGCGATAAGTCCCCACTCCTGCCCCTTCATCCTGCACCCTGTGTGAAGCAACAAGAAGTGTATCTTGTCATCACGTCTCAGGTTTGGCTCATGTCGCTCAATCATCAGATCAGATCAGATCAGATCTGCGGATTGTCTTCTTTGAGTGATCCAGATACTCAAGCTCGGTCGTGATGATACGCACGTCGGTTGGGATGCGCACATCCGACCGCAATCGAGTGCCTTGGCCATCGTGTTGATCGCGCAGATCTGGAGAAGAAGTATAGCGTCTGAGTCCTTCTCAGGGTGTCCGACTAAATGCTGCGGCGAGGATGATGTAGCGAAGTGACTACGACTACATGCTGGACTTAATGTGACAGATATTGTCAATGCAACCAGACGAGTCGCAACACAATTTGCATCAAGCTGCGAGTCGCCTGGACAAAGAATGGCACCTCGCACCTCGGGTGTGATCTAACAAGAGGCCAGGACTTAGGTTTGTTGTTTTCGAACTGCCATTTGCATCAAAACAATGCAAGGCAATCTCCACGCGGTGTTTGCGGTGGCAAAGGTCTTGCATGCAACGCTCAGCCGCCGATCGTTGTGTGCCTCTACCAGACATTCGTGTCTTGCAGCGTAGGCTCGAATTGCTGAGATAGCATGGCAATCTTCAATGCCCGTAGACATCGCGATAGCATTGCGTCATCTCAGGACAGCTGCAATGAGGAGTCAGTCATCAGCAACGACAGATGCCAGCTGGGGCCAGGGATCACACATACTGCACTGCATCCCTCCCGAAAATGATATGCCACAGGTATTCGAAAATAAGGCCAGCCAGCTGATCGCTCTTCGGAGTATCCATGAGCCACTGGTGATAACGTTCGTAGTCTGCCAGCGGCCGCCTCTGAATCTGTTCTCGCGACACCGCAAATTGAGCGCAGCACGGCGTAGCGATTACTTCCGGCACGGGGTTGATTGAGCCGAACAAGGATAACCATGCTTCAGGCATTTGATGCTCCATATTCTCGGGGTCGAAGTCGTCTACGCTACGGAGATACTGAACCTCGTCGGGGCAACCCGGGGTCCAGTTGCAACGAAGGTTGACATAACCCTCTTTTTGAACGAAATCGATGTTGAGAGAGTTCATTGCGAGGACGTTGTCATACCCGGCCACGTCAGTATGCCATCCCCCTGGCCAGCCGTCCCGATGCGCATGCAGGAATGCCACTGTCGATGGCAAAGTATGATAATTCTGTATAATGTATAGGAGGTAGGCGTTCGCTTCTCGGCCTGCTACTGGTCAGCACAGCTTTTTGACTACCTCAGGTCATTTTCGCCCACGAGCACTACATGCCTTTGTTTCGAGACGTATGGAGCGGTGCGCTAGTATTGTCGACAACGTAAATGGCATTCTGCCAGCTATGCGAAGGTCAATTTTCCAATTTCAGCAATCGATGGGCTCGCATACTTACTCTGGCAAATGTTCCTGAACCCAGCTTGTGTCTTCTCGTTCCAGACTCCCCATGACGATGATCTTATCACCTGGTAGCGGGTTCTGCGAGTCAACGCTGATGACCTCTGATGGGGTAGGCATAGCCTCCGCAGCAGCATCGTGACTTGGAATAGGCGCTTTTGAGGTCTCTGATGGAACTACGTCCTGTTGAGGACTTTTCGAGCCTTCCCGCCAATCCAAGGCCACGACAATCCCAGCATTAACCGGCTCGTGCAACAGTAGATAGGCAAATAGCACAAACGACACGACCAGCGCAGGGCGCACGAGAAGTCGCAAGTGATCAAAGAGAGATGATCGCGTCACGGCGAACACAGAAAGCATATCGCTCGACGTATATTCGGCTGTCAACGTGCAAGTGTGATGAAGGTGACCGGCTACTTGCCATGGCGGAGGTGGTGTATGCTGAATTGTATCGCCGCAGACAGCGATCTTCGTCGGATAGGGGACGATCTCATGAGGCACAGGAAAAGAGACCGAGCGCTAGTAAGCGCTCGAGCCTCGACATGTGATTGGACAATGAGACACCGCAGGCACGCCGCCTGCTCGAGATCGCTCTAGCGGGACGGAACGCCACATCAACAACAGCACATGCATCTTGGAGATTTGCCGTGTCGCACCACGACATATTTGCTATCATCTCGTGTGCCTTCAATACATGCCCGTCGGAGCTACCGCGCAAATTACTCGAGACCTAGGCAGATAGACAGTATGTCCCGCCTCGCCCTCGTCCGCCCAGGCTCGAGCTCGGAGACTATATGCATCGCGAAGATGGATTTTCGTGCACTTGGAGGGGCGCCCGATGTTTCATGATAATCGAGGAGGACACGATACATCCGTTCTTCTTGCCGCCTGCCTTGCGACGTACATCCTGCCTCGCTTTACCTGTTCACGCAAAAGTCGGATCCATGAACTTCTCCCGCCGAAAGAAACATGCATCTCGGGACAAGTCAGGCCTTGAGACCCTCCATGGACACTAGCAACAGTCCTTGATCCACCAAGCGAGTACAACTGCGTCTTGATAGGCACTGGAAAGTAGTCGATCACTCCGGCGGCACGGTACGCATGAGGCTCAGATTTGACTTTCCTGTGGGGCGGTTCTGCAGTCTGTAGCTGCATCAATCATAGCGCACTGTTAGAACGTACTGTGGCGGGAGGCATCACAGCACCGAAGTGGCACAGGACCCCCCGGCATCGTTTGTTCTGCCACTCTCTTCTCTCTTGCACTGACAGCCATGTGCACATTTTATCGCTACCTGAGCTGGGAGGTGTGAGACTTGGTCCAACTGCGCTCTCATCGTTCCATACTCAAGCCATTGTCTCGAGGAGGATCCTTCACATACTTGCAATGGCGTGCTCGCCGCCCCCCGTGGCCATTCCCGTCGGTAACATAACACTGCCTGACGGAGGCGTGTCGCGAGGGATAGAGATTGCAGTCGGAACTCCTGCTCAAACATTCGCCTTCATGTGGCAGTTGGTGTCTCCCCTTCGCCCTTCGCTATGTGTGTCGCTGACAGTAGAGTACAGGGCAGACAATAACTCGTACTTATACGATTCACAAAGTCATTGTTGGACAACTTCTTCCTTCTGCGAGACCTACCGTGGTGGTTTCTACGATCAATCCGCCTCATCAACGAGTCAGTCCGAGTCCAGTATAACGGCTGCCGGAGGCGTCGCAGGCGATACCATCGTATATGATAACGCGACAAGCGGCGCATGGGTCACAGATGACTTTGTCATAACCAACGATTTGATCGAATCCTCCTTTCCCTTCGGAGTGGCGCGAGTAGATCCTCTTGACCAGTACGGGCCACTGGCTGTGCTGGGGCTGGGTACCAATTCAACCATTCTCAGCACCTTGAAGAGCACCGGAAAGATTGCTTCACGGACTTTTTCGATATTTTGGGGCCTGTTTGGAGCCACACCAGACCAACAGGCCAATGGTACATTTGTCTTTGGTGGATATGACGCTGCCAAGGTCACCGGGGGAAATTACACCAAGGCATTGAATAACCGAAGTAATTGTAACTCCGGAATGCTTGTCACCATGAGCGATATCAAGATGCAGTATCCCAACGGGTCGACCTACAGTCTCTATGCACAAAGTCAGTCCACAGCGCTGAATTACTGCATCTCGCCCAGCTATCCTGTATTGATGACTCTTCCTTCTGAGTTCTACAATACATTCGAGGATATTTGCGGCTGTCAAAGCACCGGACGCTCCGTTGGCATTAACTTCTGGTGCATGTTATTCGATTCGGAAGAACCACAGTGAGGCTTACACTTTACAAACAAGGTTCAATCCACTGACACACTGCAGATTCATCGGTAATCTAGTCCTCGAGCTCGACTCGTCTATCGAGATCACCATTGCAAATTCTCAGTTACTTCGCCCGGAACTCACCATTGGTGACGACGGCAGCCTAATCGCCGACTACTCTCGAAATGCGCTCCTCATCAACTCGATTCAGTCGACCAATGCAAACGATCTGCCAATCCTCGGATCGCAATTTCTTTCCGCTGCCATGCTCATGGTCAACCATGACGCCGAGCAGTTCACTATCTGGCAGGCAGGCGCCTCGGACTCGCAGTCACTGGTTGCGATTGATGAGACTGGACATCCCGCTCCCTCATCCTGCATTACAACAGAAACCAACAGCACAGACTCAAGTAATAGCACTACCTCTGCTGGCGGCAGTATTCCTCCTGGCAAGTCAAGCTCGCTATCGACGGGCGCCATAGCCGGTATAGTCATAGCTGCAGTTGCGTTCTTGATCATTCTGTTTGCAGCGATTCTTTGCCTAGCTCGACGACGAAAGCGACGACGACGGGACGCGTGGCATTCGAATCCGAACATGGAGCCCAAGATATACGACCAGCCAGCCGCGCCATTTACAGCGTATAACCACGACTTGAAGCGTTCTCCTTCTGGTATCGACGGGCCACACGAAATTGGAAGCTCGACGTCTGCCGCATATCACGAGGTCGATGCTTCACGTTCGCCGGTGGAGATGTCTGGGTCGTCATTCTGATTAGATAAGCATTATGATGGTAATTTGGCCGGTGCTGTAATCTGGTTCGTTGGAAGTTGGTTGCTTGTACCAATTCAATGGCTTCCACAAACTGTATACTACTTCAGACTGCCTAGACACATCACTCGAAAAGCCATTCTGGTGATGATTCCCCATGCTCATGAAGCGTTGCACGCCATTTGTTCAGTTCATATCCTTAGACGCCCTGTCATCTGTAGGGCTTCCGTCGTCTATTGCACCAGTTCAGTCAATTTCAGCTTTCGCGCCAGCAAGGGTGCAGAAGTTTCCTTCCATGTTCGAAAGCTGATATAGCCAATGGACAGACGCCGGATGTGCCGCAATGGCACTCCTCACCGGCATTTGCTGCGCCGCCTAGGCGCCTCCTGAAGCTTAGCTCAGGCATGTGAATGGTCATGCATATGAGCAGTCGCTGGACCGACGTCCGATATTGCAGGCAGTGGCATGTGCGGTCCCAGGCGACCTTCACAGTCATCTGGCCAAAGCTCGAGCATGTGCTCGTGCAATTCTCGTGCGTGATGAGCGCACTTCACTCAATCCTCTCATTGATTCGTGGTGACAAAAGTGCGATTGTCCATCTCCTAGCCCAGCTGCGGTTCTGGCTCACAGCATGATCATCATCAGACGTCTCATCGTGCCGATAACGCTTTTCGTGACCTTGTTGCTGCTGTTTACGGGGAGCTACTGGACTCAATCTACAGCATCGACGATTTCAAAAACAGCAAGTCTCAGGCATCGCCTTTCCCAACTCTTCCCATACCACTCCAACGCCGACCTTCCGAAATACGTCTGGCAGACATGGAAGTACTCTCCAGCGCAGGAGGATTTCGAAGCACACTTTCGCGCTGCTGAGTGGTCATGGACAGAAATGAACCCCGATTTCCAGCATCAGCTCGTGACAGATGACGACGCGGAGTTCTTGATCGACCAGTTGTTCTCAGCAGCTCCTGAAATTCAAGAAGCGTATCGAGCACTTCCAAAGCCAGTGCTCAGGGCGGACTTTTTTCGTTACCTGATTCTTCTGGCGCGAGGCGGTATATACAGCGATATCGATACGATCGCTTTGAAGCCGATCAGAGACTGGATACCCGATGATCTACAGCCATATGGTCTAGCCGTCGGAATCGAAGCTGATCCGGATCGGCCTGACTGGCGTGACTGGTACGCACGCAGGATTCAATTCTGCCAGTGGACTATCGTCGGCAAACCAGGTCACCCTGTACTCGTCGACGTTGTGGCTTCCATCACCGAAGAAACGCGTAAACGCAAAGCGCACGATGAGCTCACGGCGGAGTCGATGAAACCTGTCATGGAATTTACTGGGCCTGGCATTTGGACTGATGCGCTCTTCGACTTCTTCAACACCCCTGACCGTGTTCCCGCCCAAGAGATCAAGAATTTTACTTGGGAACGATTCGCGAATTTAAGAAATCTGACCAAGGAGAAGGACATCGTGGTATTACCTATAACCAGTTTCTCGCCTGGTGTCGGCCACATGGGTTCCGGCTCGACGGCTGATCCAATTGCGTTTGTGAGCCATGAGTTCAGTGGTAAGACCGACTTCCGACCTGTAGTCTCATAGCATGAGCTGACCGTGCACAGGCACTTGGAAGAATGACGAGATTTGAGACAAACCTTGTACACCTCATTTGTCCTTGGTAGCTTGTCGAAGTTATGGATCTAGCTGTAAAGCACGGCTAGCTATGATACCAGCATACTTCCGCTCTTAGAACTCGTTGATGCTTCTTATCAGCATGGCAAACTATCATTGTGCCAAAAATGTGATGGGATTGGAGATTGTGCTTCAGGTGTGATGTGAGGTAGCCAGATCCTCTACTCGCAGAGTCGAAGCAGTGAGTTCGTTCTTGCTGACGACTATGTTTGCAGGTCTTCCAGCCATCATCGACAATTTTACCTGCGACCTCCTCGCCCGTACATCACGATTCAACCCTCTCGTCCGGAGCCTCGATCGGTATCGGAGTTGGCGTCGGAGTTGGCGTGTGCACTCTTCTCATTGGTATAGGATTGTTCGTCTGGAGTAGGCGTCGGAAGTCTCGCACGAGTGACGCGCCTGCACAAGGGCCGTGGTCAGGACCTTGGTCACCGACCACATATGAGACTGAGACTGAGAAGAAATCGGGATGGCAAGACCCAGCGGGTTTTGTCAAGAAGCAAGAACCTTACGAGCAGAGGCAAGTGTATGAGATCGACGCCGTGGACAGTACTAGAGGCTCGAGGTCTGCGGAACTGGAAGCATTCCATTAGTTATGAGCATGACAGAAACAGAGGGACAGTTTCGACAGTTTGATCAGTGATGAGACTCCTGCCCTTGGGCAAATAAGGATTCATTGTACTACCATCCGCTGTCATCAAAGAGAGAAGTGGACTTCAGCTTTGAAGAGACGACTGAAATGCATGTTAGTCGGAATCCTGAGTATCATGCCACTTTCGAAGAATGAGTATTCATGAACACAGACGACCCTCGTTTGCATCATACTTCGCAAAGAACTCATATGGAGTGATCATGATGTGCGAAGCAAATCCAGCAGTGCCAGGGCGACGGCGATCTGTTGACGATAGACAAGTAGGTTGACTTGATCAAGGACGAATGATGTTGAGGCAGATGTCAGATGAAGTGCTCCAACTACTTAAATTTACTGGAAGACAATTCCTCCGCCGTAACGTACCGAGGTGCCCTCACTCTCCATATCCAGACTGGATCGAACCAACGGACAAGAAAACGTCCCATGCCCTCTCATTTAATATAAGCAGCAATGCCCAGCTCGGTCCATGCCAGCTCCAACCTGATCTCCAACGCACGCTGGCTCTCAGCCCGCGATAGTCTTGCGATGGGCATCGATCTTCTTGCTGTCCATCTTCCCAGCCTTGCAAGCCTCCTCGTTCCACTTCGACGGAGCAACCGTCTTCCTGCTATTCCGGAGCTGGATGATCTGCTCCTTCAAGAACTCATTTGCGAGCTTCGTAGCAAGTATACGGAACGTCATGAGTTGCCTGTGCGAATTCCATGTGACATGCTCGTCAATGTATATTGAAGCCATACCATCCTCCTCCTCCTCCGTCGCAGCGGACTGCTGTCCCGGCACGAGCGGGCTGATCGGTGCTGCTTCGACTGATGGTGCGGGCGTTCCGACGAAACGAGCATTAACAACGAGCCTGGCAAGGTAGGCAAGACGGGCAAGTGATCTATGACATATGGCTCGGCACTGTCCATAGGTGAATCGATCTGCTCGTCGTTGGACTCCGCTCTGGTCATATCATTATTGTACACTTGATCTCCAAGCTTGACGTGTGGTTCTCTGTCGTCTTCTACTTTGGAGTGGTCATGGCTGTCGATATCCTTCAGCTTGACATTCAGCTCGTCGAAGCCATCAAATTCCATCATCTCGTCATCGTCATCGTCGTCTTCAAACTCGAAATCTAGCTGGTCATAATCTTCCTCGGTACCTTCTTCCTCGGACTCATCGTCGATGATGTTTGGCACGATAGGAAACCCCTCGAAGGTGTCGTCGCTGGAGAAGCTTGGCACACTGTACTGTTCTGGCTATGCGGCTCGTCGATGCTGCAGCGGTGGATGCGACCTAGCCGTTCGCAATAGGTCGGAAGACTCTGATTTCATGCTGGATCGTAGGGATGGGCACGATATGGACTGTGGCCAGAGGATTCAGTCGGACCAATTGCGCATGCGTGAGCCTGCCTGCCATTGCATCTTCGTCAGCTTGTTTGGCTCGGGCTTCTTCCTGTCGGCGTTCCTCCTCAGCCTGCTTCTCCAGCTCGTCGCAAACGCCAACGCAATATGCGTTTTGTGCATTGAGTCTTTTAAACTTCCTTGACTATTATGACATCAATTTGAAGACCATCTCGAATGTTTGGGCAGCGGCCACAGTGTTCTCCGCAGTACCGTAGAATGTCACATCAAGTCGTTTTGGACGGGATC
The DNA here is from genome assembly GCA_002785985.1 of Microcyclosporella mali. Classification (NCBI taxonomy): domain Eukaryota; kingdom Fungi; phylum Ascomycota; class Dothideomycetes; order Mycosphaerellales; family Mycosphaerellaceae; genus Microcyclosporella; species Microcyclosporella mali. The sequence continues at coordinate 1,299,230 of NHNU01000004.1, read as the reverse complement.
TCTTGGGGTTCTTGAAATTCTTGTTGTGACTGGCTGTGAAGCCCTTACAGTCGAAGAATGATCGCATTGCTCGCCTCAAATCGGTAAGGCACACCTGCTGATTGACCTTCTTATCATGATCGCCATCCGTGCGCAATAAAGACACTATGCTCTAGCCGGCAAGCTGTTGCTGAGTCTTTGGGGAATCATGTGCGTAGAGCTCGGCTTTCGTAATGTTGTAACGCTGCTGCAAGCGCGCAACGAAGAAGAGAGCAGCCTTGACTTCTGCCTCGGATGTGGTCCCGGGATGGTCGGCGAGCTCCCAACACTTCTTCATTCTGGCCTTTATGTCCTGGATGATGTCGTCGGTAGGCCCGCCGATCCGGATGTCAGCGGCGTCGTCAACGTCTTTGACCACTGCCTTGTACAGCGCTGGCCTCGGTGCATCAGCCTTGCGTGCCCGCTTGGGGTGACTGTCCTGCGCACGAGACTCGACAGGCTTGTCGACAAGCATATCGTCAGTGCCGCGCTCTGCCATGTTGATGGAGCGCGTGAGATGCTGTATTGGAAGCGCGTCTGAAACCAAGCTGGTGAAGAGTCAATCATTGTTTCAAGAAGTCATATGATGGGATGTGCAGGCTGGTGATTGAAGTCGAGGTTTGTTGAAGGAGAGATTGAACAAGAAAAGGGAAGAGAGTGCTGCAGCTCACAGCTAATATACCTGAAAGGAGACGACGACGGGCGCTGCAATGCGTCTACACACGAGACATATGTGAAGGTCGACGGCGGTGCTTGTGGAGAAGTGAGTGAGTCTGGAGATCAATGGTGGTGTGCAAACGGATCGAATGACTAATCATGAACCGCCCAGTTCATGATGACTCAGCTGAGACGCGGTCTCACGCGTCTAACATACATGTATAGTTAGAGCACCACGACGAGACATTCGTACATCATTGTCACTTCGAAACACCACAGCACCGATCGATCGATCAATCGACCATTCTACACCATGCTCGCCCTCCAACCTTCATCGTCCACATCCAAAACCCTTCAACCAAGTCTTCTGCCCTGCAAGATCGCCCACAATGGCCCCATTACCACCTCAAAGCGCCATTGGAATCCCTCCTCCAACGACAACACAGCCTATCTTCGCGGTCGAAAACTACGCGGTCGCAAACTAAAGCTGCCAGCGAGCTACGAAGGAGTGATACTGCAGAAGACAGACAAGATCCTAGCCCAACCGCTGAAGAAGGAAGAGGAGGCTGATGAAGAAGAGGAGGAAGATGAGTTACTAGAAGTGAAGCTCATGGAGAGAACAGGCACATTCGATGAAATCATGGTCTGGGGCCATGAAGCTGTGCCGGACGATGAAGATGTTTATGTCAAAGGGGTGGAGGAGTGGATAGGATTCGCGGAAGCTGTGAGTAGTACATGCCAGGAATTATCCCTCATACTTGCATTGACGATGAACCAGATGCACGCATATGACGACCAACAACCATCCGCAACATCATCAGCATCATGAACATCATGAACATCGCGCCAATCATGAGCTCACTGCCATTATCCATGTTCTGTCATACACCCTTCCATCCTTCTAGGCGCAAGAAGCAAGGGCTCTCTGTATGATACACAAGATGATGTGTCTTTTGTCTTTCCCATTCTATGCGTGCGCATTACCACCGCCCGCTGCACCTGGGAAGTGCGCCATCAGAAGAGAAGGAAGCACCAAGGAGAAAGAAGGACCACTGTCCCTTTTGCCAGTGCCGTTCTACGCTGCCATTCCTGCGTGGCCCATCATGCGAATAATTGTCTTGTTGGCTCATTACAAGAAGTAATCGGGCGTTCGGCGCGAAACCATTGGCTCTCCAGCACGCGGGCATGGATCGAATTGCAGGCTGCAGACAATGTTAGCATTGGCTCGCGAAGCAGTGTGGGGTAGGAAGGCTACTCACAAAGTGTACTTCAGATGCTCGTCGATTTCCATGATGGCGGCTTGGTTGCCACAGCGGTAGCAGTAGTTGGGTGCTATCACTCCGATCAGCATATTGTGCGATTCAAACTCCAACACCAGCAACTCACCAGAGAATATCGTAACCACATTTCTATCTTGCGACCAGTTGTAGCCTTCCATCACCAGCTGATGCGCCCGCGCAACGAGTGTCAGACCGTTGTTGTGGTTGAACGCCTCGCTGATGTCCTGTCCAAACGTGTACCCAGCACCTCTTGGACTTATTCCCCATCCACACCTGTCGTCTGGATCCGACCAGAGCAAGTCACACATCGGGCCTTCATGAGGCACTTCCTGGATACGGTCGAGAGCGCGAATGTTGTCCAGCGTGTCAATGCTTGGCGACAAGCCTCCGTGCAAACAGAAGATCTGGTTGTCAATGAGGGCCGTCAGGGGGAGGTAGTCGAAGAGGTCGGTGAAGAACTTCCAGACATTGGCGTTGCCATACTTGCGTAGACACTCGTCGTAAAAACCATACACCTGCGTGATCTGTCGGCTCTCGTGATTGCCGCGAAGGATGGTGATGCGCTGCGGGTAGCGTATCTTGAGTGCGACGAGGAGCGTAACCGTCTCGACCGAGAAGTATCCACGGTCGACATAATCGCCCATGAAGAGATAGTTGGTGTCAGGGTTTGGTCCGCCGATCTTGAAGAGCTCCATGAGGTCGTGGAACTGGCCGTGAATGTCGCCGCAGACTGTGACCGGGCACTTCACAGGCTGCACGTTGGACTCGTCCTGGAGGACTTCGCGCGCCTTCTCGCACAATCTTCGTACGTCGTCCTCGGCAAGTTGTTTGCAGGTCATGAGTGCCTCAATCCAGCCGTCAAGAGTGGGTATTGAGGGCGGGTCGACTGGTGCGCCCAGGCTGTGCTCTACCTTCCCTGCGTCTTCCATATTCGTGTCCATACTTGGCTGCTGCCTCAATGCAGCTGCCTCCATCTTTGCGGTGTCAATGCGAAAACTCTAGGTTGTGCAGCAGGTGGTATTGCGGTATTGGTGGTTGGTGGGTGCGAGGAGAAGAGGGACGTCTCAAAGAGAAATGGTTGGGTTGTTACTAGAGGGCGGTCCTGGATATCTAGGCAGTGTAGGGTACCGTGCAACTCGCTTCAACGAGACGTCGAGCTTAGCGGAATGTCGTGGCGGGGGTGGGAATGGCTTGTGTTCTTCACGGTCTCGGGCGGGTCGATGTGTGATGGGCATCTGTTATGAGGAAGTGACGCCAGCTTCCAGAACAAGGCTTGGCATGAAAGCCAGCGGCACGCGAGCTAATCTCGGAACCGTACATCGCCTTAAATTTCGGGTCACCATGAAAGAATGGAATGGGATCGAAATGGATTGGTGAATGCAATATATTCATTAAACGGCATCGGCCGTACTGACAAAAAGTGAAAAACCAACATACGCAGAAACAATTGATTAGCATGCCTCTAGCCCAACCCTTTAAAGCCTGCCCTTGCCCTTTGTCCCTCCCGAAATGCTCGGGAATCCATCGTTATTCTCAACTGTCGACTGCTTACTCTGTTCCTCGGCCAGGCTTAACTGTAGCGCGAAGTCGAGGTCACTCATCTCACTGGTCTTGCTCGACCCAACCAGGAACGGCGAGGCGCGAGGTGAGTTCTTTGCAGATGAAACCTTCCTGTGCTTGGACTTTGCGTGCCGAATAGGAATGTCGTAGGCGGGTCCGGGAGAGCTTGCCAGGCTCTGCCGAATAGCTTCCGCGATATCAGCGTCAAGCTCCTCGTCTGTCTTGGGTGTTGGTAAGCGAGGCGAGGGGGATTGAGCTGGGGTGGATTCAGCGGTTGGCCATGTGCTATTTTCAGTGATGCTTGCTCCGGTACTGGTGTCAGAGCCACGACGAAGGGTTTCTTGCTCCAAGGATTCTTGGCTCAGCAGAGCAGCGTAGGCCAGCATCTCTTCGTCGCTGCCACCGAGCAGATCTGTGCCGAAACGATGGGCAAACTGTTCTGCCTCTTTCCTTTTTTGCGCCTTCTCGCGGTCAAGCTCGAATCGCTCATTCGCAATGTAGTCTTTGAGATTGCTCCGTGTCGCTCCGGAGAATCGCTCGCCGCCATTGTTGCTTCCTCTTTCCGACCGACGCAGCCTGCGTTTCTGAGACTTGTACTGATCAGCAGCTGAAGAGCTGTAAGACCAGTAGCGAAGCTGGACTCCCAACGAGACGATGCCACGAAGCACCGTCGGGTCAGGGTCCAGACAGATGGCGCCAGCTGCGAACATGTTGATGCCGACACCCTGAGGAGACGCCTGAGCCTGTACGAGTCGACGGCGAGCTCGAGATGTGAAGCGTGAGTGCAGCGTACGAATCGGAGCCAGATCTGAGCCTAATAAATCCCAGGCCTGGACAAGTCCATCGTTACCACCATGCACGAGATATAGCGAAGACAGAGCCAAGCAGGAAATCTCCGGAGAGTCAGTGTGGATGACACGAACAGGATCGATGGTGGTGATAGAGTCAACAGACCGCGAAATAGGTGCACGAATATCCCACACAAGTACAGTGCCCAGCTTCGTACCAGCTGCAACAAATCGCGCACGTTGCCCCGGTACGTCAGTCGGGCTGGAAATGTTCTGACCGCCTGACATCGGGGTAGAATTTAATGACCAGGCATCAGAATGTCCAGAAAATCCGAGAAGTGGGTCTTCAGAAGTTGTCTGAGTAGCAAAGGTCGATGCATCGATAGCGGTGGCCAGGATTTGGACGCTTTTTAAGCCGTTGAGTGAAAGTTTGGACATACGCCACTCTTCGCTCATCGGTCGTGGTGTAATCGACCCGCCGAAATCGTCCTGTGCGAGTGAATCCTCAAGGCGCTCGAATGAGAAGGTAGACATCGGTGCCAGGACCGGGGACGCAGCTGCGCCAAACAACGATGGAGGGCTTGCCGAGCCTGTACTTGCTGATGTCAATGGGGGTGTCGAAGTTGACTCTGGGGGTGACCTTTCCCGAAATCGAGTACGGCTGTAGCGTTTGACAGAAGACATGCTGACTTCTTCGAGCCCACACTGAAATACTATGACGTTCTCGCCAGCATTGTGGCCATCATCTCCAGCGAAGTCCACTTCTAGCCTTCGCCGCATATCCCATCCATTGCATGTCTTCTGGAAGTCCTTAGGCTTGTTGGTAGCAAATGCTTCGATCTCCCGTGTTTCGGCCTCGATCTGTTCCTTACTCAAGCACATGCCATTCCAAGAAGACCGTGGCGAATAGCTTCCATCTACAGCTGCATCGGCGTATGGATCAAGCTTTGCAACTCGTCGGCTAGGCTCAACGGCACTCCAGTAGACGGACCGCCCTGTAAGCCAGGCAGTGCGCTCAAGAGACTCATCATCAACACGGCTTCCACGATCGGCTTGTGTACGTTGTGGAAACTTCGTCAGGTGGAAGACTTCTCCAAGAGCATTTAAAATTACCGCCCAGATGCGGTTTTGTGCTTGGCGCTTCAGGCTGTATTCATTGTCGATGGTGATGGCAATGATGGGAACACCAGGACTCAGTACCCAGCGAGCTGTGATTTCGCCACGACCATACCTCTGATCGCGGTTATTCGCACCATTGGCTGAACCAAGACTGTATGCAGTAAGAACGCCGAGTGAAGAACCACATAGAATGCCAATCAGTCCTTCTGTCAGGGAGGGAATAGCATTGGACTTTGCAATCCAGACAGAAGTGATCGCTTCGCTGCTTGACAAGATTCGAGGGATACCTTGATCAGGTTTCGACATTCCCGAAGAACCAAGAAGGAAGCGACCTCTCATCTCTTCCGTTGAGCGGAAATAGGTCATGCCGCCTGGCGAACCTTCACCATTGACCATGCCGTGAGGCTGGCTTACGTCCATTGAATTGGGAACACCAACAACTTCTCCAGGACCAAGACCGTACTGAGCATCTCCCGGGAAACGTTCAGTGAACTGCAGGAAAAACTGAGGATCTGAAAGGCCCCAAGAATCGATCTTGCCAGTGCTCGGGTCGCTGCTTGTCGCAGTACCAACGTCGTCCGCGCCATGGACAAAACGCGGAAGGCGTTTGTTCAGGCCGGTCCCGAAAGTGGCGTGCATATGGTTGATCGTGGTGAACAGTTGAGAATTATACATGATGATCGATGCAGGAGCGCTCCCGTGACCGGCACGAGACGAGTGCGGAGTGGAAGGCACTTGCACCGGTTTACCGCGCGATAGAGATCGCAACAACCGCGTTCGCAAGATATATTCACTGCGCCAAGAAGCCAAATCGGTCAGTCTTGCGAATGCGCGCCTCTCGGAACGGACAACTGCTTGTGTCTCAGAGTCATCATCCTGTAAAGCAGCATGAATAGAATCTGGGCCGGGAAAGTAGCGAGCGAATGCTGTGCGCCAAGCATGTGGTCCTGTTACCAGTTCGTGAAATCGCTTCGACACGAGTGAGACGGAAGCCAAGTCATTTGGACCAAGGTGTGCCAAAGCGTGTGTCAAGACCTCTGCTACATGTTAGCTACTAAACCCCTGCGTATGGACATGTAGAGACTGACCATTGGGTAATTCCTGAAGAGGTGAGCGCTTATCGCTTGGGTTGCGAGGCTTCTTGATGACTTCAAATACTGGTCCCTCTCTCTTTCTGATGGGTGCGGTGGAAGCCTGCTCGTATTCTGAAATCCTATTGCGGGCGGGAGGCGAAGTAGTTTTGCGCTTGCTCAATCCCCGGTCCTCTTGCGGCCGAGCATGCTGTGCGGACTCTTGCAACGAAGCGGCAAACGCGGCATCGAGCGCGTGCTGCTCGTCGCGCGGGAGGATCGTCTGTGTCTCTGTCTCAGCTTTGGCTGCTGGAGACAGGGAGACGCCTCCAGGATTGCCGTGAGGGCCATGCTGGGAGGTAGGTTCTGAGTGTTGCTGGGTGTGATCGGTTGCTGCTTGTTCGGGAACCGCGTGGGACTCTGGTTGCATAAAACGGCTGGTAAGGGCTAGTGGTAATCGTCAGACTGAGCCAGATGATCCTGGGTCAGTCAAGTGGGCGAATTGCAGGGAGTGCGGGAGCGTGTGGCGTGTGGGTTGTGATGTCTTTGGAGAAAGGAGCGAAGTCAGAAGAGTACTGACGTGTTGTGATGGCGTCGCGCCGAAAAGCGGACTTCAGCCCGCCAGAAAAAGCTTAACATGATACCTTACATAATCGTTCACATGCGGATTCTGTGACTCCTCAAGACAGACAGAGTTTTGCTGTAAAAATGACAATGAATCTCAATGATATGATGCTAAGGATAAAGCCGTTTCCATACTGCAGAGCCTGGTCGTGTCGGCATGAATATGAGAGAGTATATCTACTTATAAACTTCTAACCTCGATTGCTGCGATGCTTGATTATGCGACGCAGTCGAAACTGGTCTCTCTTTGGTCGTACAGTCTGGTCGAATTGTTCAGACAGATGTTGGGATTTCCTCTGCAAGCTTAAGCAATGAGTTTGACAGAGTAATATATCCTCAGCGCACACGGTCTCCGTCGAGGCTCTCGTCTCTCAAAATGGCTGCTGCTCTGTGTCTCCAGTGTCCACTGATACACCTGATTTGGTGGCCAGACTGGGAAATTTTCTTGGCGTCTCGCCGTCGATACCAATGGTAAATATTCCGAGACTGTCGCCTTAGCTATTCGTATCATGGTTTATGCTTTCTCCTGAGACAGTTGAGACAGCAGCGATTGCCATCAAGCGTCATGGTCCTGTCCAGGGCAGAGAAGTGGCTTCATACATAAGTCTGGTCGTGCAGAAACATTGCAGGAACTTGACTCTTTTCGTCCTCCAGCTCATTCTTCTCTCTCCAGGAAACTTGGGTCCAGCTCGACCTTCTTCTCAAATTTAGTCCACCAGTCCTGGAATGCTTTCAATGGCACTGTATCACTGCCGAAACTGGCCAGGAAGTTGAAAGCATTCCCAATGATCCTTTGCGCCAATACTTTCGTGGTCATACTTGATGCAGGGCCCTGTCTGAGTCGCACCATCGTCGTGCTCGACGGTTGTCCTTGCGAAGACTGTCCACCGGATTTCAGATTTGCGAGTTGTTGCTCAACCTGAACTACAGGCTCGATAGACACTCCAACAACGATATCGCCTCCAGCAGCCGCCGCATTGGCCATCATGTCGTCGGCCATCATGTCTCCATCGGGGTCTGCCAGGTTGGCAAATTTCATCCCACTGACTTTGAAGATTGCACTTTCTTTATTCGTCCCGATGGCTCCCAGGAGCTTGAATTCTGTGGAAGGTGGGATTTGTACGTAAACTGAGGCTGCAGTGCCAGGAGGTAATTGTGTCCCTGGAAGAAGAAAGACGACAATATAGTTGAAAGCAGGCGTCACTGGTATCTTGAATGCATACTGTGCTTCAGTTATAGCTTGTGGTGCTGCGTCAACGGGACGACCGGAGATGATGAGACCGAACATGATAAAAGCTTTTCGGACAAGGAGGAACCAAAGACTGTTGGGCCGATGGTCAGGAGCCGGTCACTCAGACCTCATGTATACTGATGGCACCCACCATACGGCTGCTGACGAGTCACATTGTTGGAAGTGTGCAGACGCGGTAAGAAGCTTCGAGGCGAAGTGAATACTTGGAGCCCTGCGTCATGCTCATGGAGTACCGAAGTTTAGCCTCGACTTGCCTGTGCCTCTCTCACACAACTCGTCTCACGAAACACTCCTACATTATCTCTCGTTTTCTGGCGCCATAGCGAGCCACCACATTACCAAGGAACCGCCTCTCAAGCATGGCTTTCAACCTCAACCGCCTCAAAGACTTCCTTCCCAAAGAATTGCCCCGCCTCCCCACTTGGACTGACGACGACTCCGATTCACGAGCCCAACCGGCAACAGACGAAGCCTTCTCGGTCGACTCCGATGCGATCGAACACTCCTCAATAGACATGGAAATAGCAGAGCCAGTGCCGATTTCCTCCGGTCCCAAGTCCTACATTGATCTCATCAACGAGTGCGACAACTTTCCATACTACCAAACAAATCCTAAGCTCTTCTTTGCACATATCAATACTTACTATGCGCTGTATGTGAAAGATTATCCGGAGACCGAGCTTGGATATGTGCTTCCTTCGGTAACGGAAGTTTTCAGAGGACTGCCTGATTGGCAGATCGACGATACGGAGCGGAGCTTGACATTGATCACAGGCAGCACGGAGGAGGAGAGGAGCAAAGTGATTGAGGGAACGATACGAGCGATGCATGCCACGGAACATTTCAAGGTGCTGAGCAAGTGGAGAGACGAGCTGTACCCGGTGTACGGACCAAAAGGTGAATTGCTGCTAAGCATGGAGAGGAGCGCCAGTGCGTTGTTTGGGATTGTGACATATGGCATCCACATGACATGTTATGTGAATGGCAAGGGCGACGAGCAGATGAAGGTCTGGGTCCCCAGAAGAGCAATTACGAAGCAGACCTATGGTGGCATGCTGGACAACACCGTAGCTGGAGGCACTGCGACAGGCGAGACTCCCTTTGAGAGCTTAGTACGCGAATCTGGAGAGGAAGCTAGTCTACCAGAAGAGTTGGTGCGGAAAGGGGCAAAAGCGGCAGGGACCGTCACGTATTTCCACATCAGAGATCATCGGGCAGGAGGCGAGACCAGACTGCTGCAGCCGGAATGCCAGTATGTGTACGATCTCGAACTTGATGAGTCTGTGGTACCGAAGCCCTCAGACGACGAGGTGGAGAGCTTTGAGCTCATGACTCTGGACGAGGTGAGAGAAGCATTGAAAAAGGGCGAGTTCAAGCCGAACTGCGCCATGGTATTACTCGATTTCTTCGTCCGGCATGGGATCCTCACGCCAGAGACGGACGAAGGCTACATCGAGATCGTGGCCCGACTGCATCGGAGGCTGGATTTCCCAACGCAGCTCAGAGTAGGCTGAGCATTCCCGGCGATATCCTGGCGCAGCTTGCCAGCTCAGAACGCCATGTTTCCCATAGTCCTGCAGGCATGATACCCATGAAGAAAAGCGCGATGTGCGCCTATGCTTTTCGCATTGCTCCATTTTGTCCACCAACGCCTCGCTAAATGATCTCTTCATTTGACTCCTGCTCTTTGCGCAGTCACGCGCTGTCCCAAGCCATTTCGCGTCATCATTTCTTGATCAGCAAATAGACGTATTCGATCTTCAGCGGACTGAGCTTCTGGTAGGGGCCCTCAAGCGCAAGTAGCAGTCCACCGAACGAGATGTACACCTTTCTATTCCGAGATCAGTATCACCCCTCTTGCCCAAAAAACCTCACCAACTCACATAGTATCCCCATCCTCCGGGTCAACAACCTTATAAACCTTCCCATAACACACATAGTCCCACATATCCGCAAGCGTAGGCTCATTATTCTTCGCCCTCCAGCCTTGTGCCTCGTCCTTCGTGCCATCCAAGTTTAGTGTACTGGCGATGAGGACGCTGAACTGCTCGCCTGCGGAGATAGGGTAGAGTTCGCTGTTGACGTCGAGGGTGAGAGAGGTTTTGCTGTCTTCGGAGGTGCCGTGGATACGGTGCACACGATCGTAGGTCTTGTCGAGGACGCCGACGGCCGTGAAAACTTCTTCGTAGAGTTGCGCGTCGTTGGACATTGTGGCGGTGTTTGGAGCGGTGAGAACGGAGAAAGGTTAGTGTATTTGCGCGAAAAGTGGCCCTGGGAGAATATTCATTCACATGTCGCGAGAGCTTTTGGGGTTTAACGTTTTTGGTGCTTAGTCATGCTGTCCTGCGGGCTCTAACAACAACATCTAAGCACAGGTTCATTCGTAAGCCGATGAAGCGATGTAAAGATCTAAAAAAGGATGTGATATGAAAGGCTCATCGGTCCTCTGACATCACGTTTCATCATCATTCGAAAGCTCTCATGACTACAGACTTTCCCAAAATCAACAACCTTTCCAACGTCCAAGTCATCAGACTATGTCAAAGCCCGCGGACAGCCCAAATTGGCAAAACTCGTCCCAGCCAACTTTGAAAGCACAAACGACAAGCCCTCCACAGTCGGTGTAACGACGCTATTCAAGCTCGAAGGCACCCGTTCCGTGGCAATCTGGTACAACAAACAGCTCACAACCTTCGGATCAGCATCAACAGGCAACTTTCCATCTTTAATGGCCCCAAAATTGATTGCGTTAAATGACCCGTCGGCAGTGTTACCGCCAAACAGGACAGGGTTGAGAGCGTACATCTGGAGGATCTGAGCACCAACTTTGGTATTATCGTAGGGGTCGACGCGATTAGTCCAATTTGGTGGAAGCTGTTCTTTACCATTGAAGGAGTAAGTCCCGTCGCTGTTCTTCTGAGCGCCAAAGAAGGAAGAGATGGTTTCGAAGTCTGGGGCGTAGTTGTGGGTGCCGGAAGGCATGAGCTCGTAGAGAAAGCTGGCGGCACCGAAGAGCAGCAAGCTGAACGGGCCGAAGTAGAAGTTGGGGTTCTCTACAAGAGATTGCTGGTAGCGTTGGTAGCGGTAGAGAGCCAAGTTCTCGAGATCGTAATTGCCGCCGGTCGTCTCTGTCATCATTCCAAACAGCGTGCCGTTGAATCTAAGCAGAACGATAGAATATTAGCATATGTCTTAAGACAACAGGACACCTAATGGCCTTTGGATATACGAACTTGAAGTTGTCTCCGCCGTGCGTGAAGAAGTCGTTACGAGTCAGAGAAGTATCGGCCTCGAACTTGTTGTGTCCTGCCATGGTCAGTCAGATGTGTCTGGCACTTCCAATCACATAGAAAGCTTACCGTCCAGGCCAGGCTGAGAGCCAGTGAGCGCAGGATTGAAAGATGTCCTGGTCGTAGCATCGCAACCAATACTGAGCTTCTCCGTGACAATATCGCCATCGGTAAGTGTCAGACCGAGCAAAGCAAGGAGGTTTGCAAGGTCATATCCGACATTGTAGATGTTCTGTTGAGCATCGACCAGCTCGTTGTATGTCACAATGCCGTCGTGTGCGAGGAAGTTGTGGTTGGCTAGAGGCGGTAAGAATCCATGAGCACATATATTATTAAAGATACTGACCAGCGACATTGAGACCTGGACATGGTCCTCTGATATCCTTTGAATAGTCAGGTGCGACGAAGTAGTGAGCAGTGTCTCCAGGAGCAGGGACTAGGTATCCGCCCTTGCCATTACCAGGCTTTCCTCCGATTGCGTTGTTGTAAGGGTACTTAGCAGTGATTGGAGCTGCTGGGACGTGGTTGGCGTTGAATGGACATGTTGCTGCACCACCTGGTCCTTGACCTGGTTGCTGTCTTCGAATCCTGCGACGTTCAGCTTGTATCATGGAAGTGTCAACGCCAGGCAGATCGGCGACGAATGGGAAGGCGTATGCGCCTGAAAGAAGCAACGAGGAGACGACGAAGCTCTTCATTTTGGCGACTAGACAAGTGGTTGAGGTTCGTCTGTTGTTGATCAACAGCGTCGTTCGCCAGCAGAGTGTGCTACTTATACCTGATGGTCAGTCTGTAGGGCAATGGCATCTTCCGTCGGACTTTCTTCTGCTAGTTCACCCCTCCCAATAATGCGTCTTGGACTCTTCGCCAAGCACTGAAAGGTGGATGGGGTAGTGCTCGCTGGCACATGGGCTGGTCACATTGGGCCATGATCGTCTGTCAACTATGCATGGAAGAAGGTAGTGCAGTGCTAACTCGAAGAAAGGCCAAGCACACTTGGATAATGGCAAAATTGTGGTTGGTCCAGGCGTCCCTCGGTTCCTTTCTCGACCTTGAGTTAGTCTGATCTCGCAAGTAACTGAAGTTCTCAGGCTCGCAATGTGGCTGATCTAGCGGCTCTTGCGGCTTCCAATCCTCTAAGCACCTTCTCCAGGATTGCCCACTTTGAACAAGATCGACACTTAAGGTTGTTTTGAGTTCAATCTGACAAGATGCCTCCGCATTTTAGCACGTTGCCACCTGTCCGGGGTGCATGCGGGTTTGGAGGCTATAGCCTATAGATGTCAGCGGCGTTAGCTGACCACGTTGAGCAAACGTGCGAACATAGTTTCTTTGATTCGTGCGGGGCTATCGCTAGCTGTATGCTAGATGTTGCTACTACAGTAATTACATGCGCTACAACCTGTTCTTGAGTGGCAGCGAAGAATGACCTACCGGAACATGGGCCAAAACTATGATAACCACGGCATTGTCCTTGAAGCGGCAAGTCCTCAATGGATGTTCCCAGACAGTAAGGGAGACAGCGTCTCAAATGCCCGCTACTGATCGAGCATATCGAAGTATCATTTGCCGGACAGTGCTCTGGCCAAGTATAGCTCAAAAGGGCGTCAGCTGTCATTCCTGATTAGGCAGAAAAGGGCAGGTCGTTCGCGCCGTCAACCAGGGATACGAGACTGTGCGAGCCACTTCACGCATCAAGCTCCACAGGCGTCAATATGGCTGTCTGTCATTCATTCTTTGACAATGGGCGTACGTCGCGAACTCGGCGGCCGAGTATCGACGCCTGGTACTTGACAAGCACTCTGCAGGTTTCCGCGTCTTCATAGAAAACAGTGGAGTTCTGTATCGACAGCAACTTGGGCCTGGGCCGAGGTTGTCGCTAGTTTTGCCTGAACAGAGGGATATGGTACTTTTGCTGCAGAGTATTTTCTTCGGAGCCAAGCGTTTTGTGTGGCCAGCCACTGGCAGACACCGACTCATGCCGCCTCGTCACACCAGTCAGTCTCGTCTCATGACCAGCCCGTCTCATCTCATGCAAACTCGCTGCAGGCAGCTTGAGTATTATGCCCTTGGATTTCATAGCAAGTTCAAGCGAGAATACGCGCTGGTGACGAAATGGCTTTAGCACCGCTCGAAGACTCGATAGAGCCCTTTGAGGTTCGCGACCTCGATGGTGCCCTTCAACAGAGGCTGTGTAGCCACTAGTCTGGCCTTGAATGCGGGAAACAGTACATTCTCGATCGATCGTTCCAAATATTGTCTTCGCTCAGCAACGTCCAGGTCTTCGGCCGAGTGATCGGAAGGCAGCGTAGGCAGGACCTCAGGGGCGTAAAAACTGGCAAGCTCTCTCAAGAACGTTTCGAAACAGCTCTTTTCCTCAGTCCAATTCACGTGCGGGCCAAGTCGAAGTAAGAAATTCGGCAGTTTCGACATTGCTGGCATGTAACCTTTCAAAAGCAAGGGAAGGCTGAGTAAATCGCCGTCTTCGGTGAGCTCGAACGAGAAGTACTCTGTAAGCATTCCCCGACGTGATGTTAGATGGTCTGCCACACTATCGACCACAGCCTCCCAATCGAGTGACGTGCTTTCTGGCTCGAGTGCTCTGGTCTGCTCAACGCCAATTCTGAGTAATTGCTTAAGGTTCAGCGGCGGGCTGAAGCGAATGGCGCCGAAGTTCGCAAAATCTGACAGACCGAGCTGGTAGAAGTACTCGGTACCCACCAAACCGTAGTCAACAAGAAACAGCCGCACCCCGCCTTGGATCGCTGCAATTCGCTTGCACGCATCGACGATGCCGACAAAGGTGTGGTTGGAGTATACATCACTCATTTCGTTGTGCATGTTCTCTCGAACCTCGGCACGGAGAGCTTTGACCGTTGTCAATCGACAGATTGTAGGTTCCTTGTCAGTGTATTCGTACTCCATATCGTCAGACACTAGCTCTCGAGATGGGGAGCTGGGACGCTGGACTTGCGGCAACATTGCCGTAATCTTCCGCGACTTCGTGTCTGTCCGAACTAGGTTGTTCTCATGCGGTCTCCGTGCTCCGCTGGTCGAAGTCGATGGTCGCAGGGTTGATCCAGATGGCGTGTCCGCTACATCTGGCACACTGTTTGACTTGGATATACTGGGCGTCTTAGCACCAGTGAGAAGTCTTTGGGTCATGAATGTTCTGCTTGTGTCGACCTTTCCCAGGTGCGCACGAATATCTTGGCACACAAGCTCGATAATTTCTTCTTCGTTCAGAAAGTTGACCTCACGCTTGGTGGGATGAACATTGACGTCCACGCGTGCAGGGTCGATCTCAAGGCTGAGATAAATGAAAGGTTTGCTGCCCTTGGGCAAGAATGCTGCGTAGGTCTGTTCGATAGCCTTTTTGATCGCCGACGACTCCACAGACCGATGGTTGATGAACAGAAGAATGTTGGTGCGTTTGCCACTGTAGTTAGCATTGCTGACGAGGCCGTCAGCTTTGAAACCATATTGATCGTTAACGATGTTGAGCTCGATCAGCTCGTTGGCTACTGCGCTGCTGTTCGTGAGTCGTATCCGATCACGAATGTTAGAACTTGCAGGAACGGCAATGCCGGCTCCAGACTCGCCATGTTTCTTGCATGAAAAAGCGACACCATTGCAGTGGACTGCGTACTTGCCGACAACATCGGCAATCTTGGCATACTCTTCGCTTGCTGAACGAAAAGCGCGACGTCTGGTGGGCACGTTGTAGAACAAGTTCTCGACTGTAATTTGGGTACCTTGCCGACCAGCACAGGCTTTAGGCTCGTCGCTCTGGCCGGGTTTGGCTGGTGTCAATCTACCACCAGCATAGTGGGCTTTCCAGGCGCAGCTCGAATCCGCTGTCTTGGTGGTGACTGAAAGATGGGCAATGTGGCTGATACTCGCCAGTGCCTCACCACGGAAGCCGTACGTTCCTATTGCTTGCAAATCCTCAAAGGCCTTCAGCTTCGAAGTTGTGAATCTTTCGCACAAAATGGGAAGGTCGTCCTTGGTGATGCCACAACCATTGTCGGTGATCTGGAGCAGCTTCAAGCCCCCTTCCTTGACAACTATCTCCAGGCTGGTCGAGCCGGCGTCCACAGCATTCTCAATAAGCTCCTTGAGAGCATGTACAGGTGCAACAATGATCTCGCCAGCGGCAATCTTGTTCACGACGTCTTGATGTAGTGCGCGGATACGGCGGGGAGGCCCGATGGCGTCAAGCTTGCGCTTTGTACCACGCGGCGGTGGCGACGATGAGGGCACTGGAGACTCCATGGCGAGGTCATGGAGCTGAGGTCGTCGTGAGGACGATGGAGGGAAGTCGTATTCTGTAGCCGAAGGCGAAGTGGGTCGTCGCGTCAGTCACGCGTTCCCGCCTCTGATTGGCTAATGAAGATGCTGTGGAAGATGCATGAGTTTGAAAGCTTCACTAACCACGACAAGTCTTATTACTTCGAGAACGTTCACTAGCCAGATAATGGCATTCAGAAAGCGCAATGTCGCTGTTGGGCGGCCAAGTGCTTCAATTTCAACAAGAGACACAACAGAAGCTCCTTTGCTCGGTGTGCGGCCCTCACCGCTGACCTCACACCCGGTGACTTCGACGGGCACATCTTACCTCGACGGCCTGCTCGGAGGTCATGCTGGTCTCGCACTGGGCTCGAGTCTACTGATCGAAGAGAGCGGGACAACTGACTTCGCGGGCGCATTGCTGAGATACTATGCTGCGGAGGGCATATGTCAAGGACATGTCGTCCACATCGTTGGAGCTGGCGAGGGCTGGGTGCGAGATCTACCTGGCATCGCCGAAGTGAAGAGCAGAGACAAGCAAGCCAAGACAGCCTTGGATGAGGAAAAGATGAAGATTGCCTGGAGATACGAGAGGCTAGGTCAGGCGGGAGAAAGAGGTGCGTTTGATATCACATCCATACACAATTTGATCGAATGTTGGAATTCACCTCTCGCCTTTCCTTGAAGACTAACGGTAAGTACAGCTCTGCCTGATCGCAGCATTCCAACTCCATCGCCCAGCGTGGCCGCGGAGACACCCTTTTGTCACTCCTTCGACCTGACCAAGCGTCTGCCGATACCCACCGACGCCAAAGTCAATTATATCCCCATTCCTGCAACCTCAACGTTCGAGAGAATATGTCAAGCACTTTCCCAAAGCCTGACATCTTCCGCTTCGAACAATGTGCATAGACTGGTCATACCATCTTTGCTTAGCCCAGCGCTATACCCACCGCAATGCAGCCGTCCCGATGAGTTACTCAACTTCTTCAGAACGCTGCGTGCGCTTCTGAGCCAGTATAAAAGCAGGCTGGCCGCGATAATTACGTTGCCACTGGAGCTCTACCCTCGTACTTCCGGCCTTGTACGATGGGCCGAGATACTGAGCGAAGGCGTTCTAGAGATGACACCCTTCCCTCATCTCATGGACTCCTCCAACAGCCTGGCAGAGAGCGGCGGCGCGAGAGGCAACGAAGAGCAACCGCAGGGAATGGTCAAGTTCCACAAATTGCCCATCACCTCGGAGCGCGGCGAGGGTGGTGCAGGTATTGGCAACAGTTTAGGAGAGGATCTGGCTTTCACCGTCAGTCGGAGGAATTTCATCATCAAGCCCTTCTCGCTGCCGCCCCTGGAAGGCGACCAGGATGCACAGAAAGACGCAGGCAAACTCACCAAGAGCGACGTCGAATTCTGAGACTCAGTCATCGTGTTCCATCGTGCGACGACCCAGCATGTCTTCCATCTCTATATGCTCAGAATATCCGGCGTGTCCGCCATTACCCATGAAGCGCGCATATTGGAGGCCATAAGTCGTTGGCAATACTTCCGTCTGCCTGCCGCTCCAGTACTCACGGAATTCGTCGCCAAGGCAGGATGAAAGGGCGAACCAACCCAGCACGACGACCAGGAAACAGGCCAACACGATGATGATCAGCAAGAAGGAGTGCATTGTTGTTGATGCTGTGGATCGCAAAGTCATCCGATCTTCGAAGTTCGAGGTCCAGCGCCGGTCTCGGCCAAACTTTCTACCGACCAACTTCACAACTGCAAAAGTTTCGGACGGAAGTAGGACTCATGTCTCATTCCTCCCCGGTCATACGGCTATAGGCTTCCTGCGGTCTACTGACAGCTCGCCCGGCGAGCTGTGGATGTTGCTGGCTAAAGTCCATTGCACGATGCTTACGCCGCGGGTTCTTCGCCGATCGATTCCTCCCGCGCGGCTTGTGGGTCTGCTTATGCGAGAGCTTCGAAGATTAATGAATGTTGTCTCGACTGGCAAGTACAGAGATACCGGGTTAGTGCACCATGAACAGCCTGCCTTGATGCAGCGCGGCTTCTCGGCCGATTGATTCCTTGCGCGCGGCTTGTGAGTCAACTCATACGAGGGTTCCAGACATATATGCAACAAGAGTAATCAGTGTTGTCTCGACTCGCAACCGAAAAGACATGCACTCATTCGCCATGGACAACTTGCCTTCTGGATGTATCACTCTCGAAGAGCATGCAGCATTCCCAAGCCTGGGCGATGAGCATCCTGCATACGAGAACATCTGGAGAACTTTCCCGGGAGTACGACAACGTCTACGCAACTTCGACAGCGAACGGCTGGCAGACATGGACGCTGGTCATGTTGACATGCAAATCCTGTCTCAGGTGACTGGTGTATCGAACTTGAAGACACCAGAAGCTTGCCGAGCTGCTAACAACGAACTGGCGGAAGTTATCAAGAGACATCCGACTCGATTCAAAGGGTTTGCCGCTCTTTGTATGGTGCATCCCGAGGAAGCAAGCCAGGAGTTAGAGAGAGCAGTGACTCAGCTCGGTCTCCTAGGTGCCATGATCGACAACCACTTGCCAGACATGACCCACTTCGACTCCGAGCGCTTCTGGCCAGTCTTCGCCATGGCCGAAAAGCTCGACGTTCCCATCTACCTCCATCCGGCACCTCCATCGGACCAAGTGGTCAATGATAGGTTCCGCGGTAACTATCCATCGATGATGATGACTGCTCTCTCCACTGGAGTTTGGGGCTGGCATGAAAACGAAGGCTTACATGTCCTCAAGCTCTATTGTGCTGGCCTCTTCAACCGCTTTCCCAAGCTCAAGATCATCATCGGACATATGGGAGAACTGATCCCCATAATCCTCGATCGAGTGGATGGGGCGCCCTTCTTCCGAGACAGTGCCCTGGGAAGCTTTCGAAAGGTCTGGGAGGAGAGGATATGGGTCACGACGAGCGGCTGCTTTACCGTGAGGACGTTGGAGATGTTGCTGAAAGTCACACCTTTGGAACATGTGCTCTATAGTATCGATGCGCCATTCATCGATAGTGTCACGGGATGGAAATTCGTGGAAGAGATTGCAGAGTGTGGAAGCCTGTCGAGAGAAGAATTGGAGATGTTCGTGTCTGGCAATGCCAGGAAATTGTTCAAGTTCTGAGATGAAGCTAATTTTAGTCTCGAGCTGTCATTGAATTTTCAGTCTTTCGATGGGTACACCACGTATCAGTTGTGACCCTCCTGCTATAGGCAGCTGTAACAAGTAGCGTGACGATTTTAAGCAGGCCTAAAGGCTAGGTCATCAATACCTTCGACTTGAAAATGTGCAAAGTTGAGCTAGCTTACATTTTCAACGCAAAGTGCCTAGGTCTCGTAAGGCCATGGGTCCATGGCAGCCGAACTCACTCACGTTCACTTCTCGGCATATTAAGTTGTAATACCCACGACGCCAATGAAACGCCTAACATTGTGATTGCCCTCCCCTGATCCGGCATTACTAGCACATCATCGTGTGAATCACGCTTGCGACAGGCATTCCCCAGGGCTCCGACGTATGAACACCCAGGCGCAGCCCACTTGTAGCCGTTCATGAGGGTGAAAAGTCCTGCTGGTAGATCGGACTGCCTCCCGGAAGCGCAGAGGAACACCCAACCACCGATTCAAGACGGGAGTCGTCACGTCTCGATTCAGAGCCTTGCTACTGCTCAATAGCAGCCGACGGCCTTGGAAGCCGGAATCATGATAGATTCGGTTGCGTTGTCTCAGAAGGTAGACCGGATCCGCACAAATGCTGTCAGTGCTTCCATGTCTGGGCAAGGTATGGTTCTTGACCACGGATCAGTCGCCGGGCCAAGCACGCGTATACGAGCTGACATATACCTTCTGAGGTACTGCGTACAAAGTGAGAACCCCTGAACATTTTCCAGCTGCCTCATACTGGCTGGCTGCGTTGGTAGTCTTTTCCCGGGTCATTGGAGAGAATGAGGAGCAACCTGATCAGAGATGTACAAGTGATGCCGCATGATTTGAGCGCATTTCTCGCACTAACAAATACTCGGTATAAGAACTCGTGTCAAGATATCGTTCAAGTATCGCGATCTACAACATTTACAAATTCAGGGTGGCGGGACGTCTTGGTAGAGTCTTCTAATTTACGCCAATGCGATTCTTCGTTGAACTTGGTGCATTCGTTCCCGACACTCCACCATCCGGCAACGAGATGGCGTGAGAATACCTCTAGAGCTCGATAGTCGGTAGGCGAATACAGCATAGGCTCGATCAGCGCTTTCAAGCATGGCTTTCTGGAATGCAGATCTGGAACGGCGATGATGACTCTGCGCTTCGGGAGCGATTCCTGTCGTTCAGTGGCGCTGAAGCCTATTCTTTGCTTCCGTCCAAGAAGTAGAATTTCATAAGGCTTTCGCCACGTGGAGTTCAGCTCACCGACAGCGTCTCCTTGTATGGTCGTTTTGAGCCAGATCCACTCCTCTCCAAGTTCGACGCCCCATTGGGGGAAAATGCTATCCAGGACCAAGTCACGAATAGCCGCTTTATTGGTTATCCAAATTCCCACCAGTGCACCATCAGCCATGAACATATCAAGATCCATGCCGAAGATGAGCTTCTCGACATCCTGTAATGATCTCGTGGTGTCATAACCAGATTTTGATGCTCCACGAGCACGGTCTACGGAGCGATTTGGCCACGGTGGGTCCATAAGGACAAGGTCAAACTCTCGCAATGTATCGTGCGCTGATGCTTGACTGCGAATGCCTGCGTGAAAGTCTCTGATATCGGTCTTGCGCGCCATATCGCCAACGAAGCACGTGGAAAAGGGCGGCATACGAAATGGAAGGAAATCCTGCTTCATCTTCGTATTGCTCTTTACAAGTACCTGCCCTTTCAATAGTCGAGAGCTGCAATTCGTCCTATATTTAGGGCACTCATTGTCACAGACAGAGCATCTATATTCCTCGACGTCAAGCAGATCGGCTTGTGGCATCACACTGCCAACAGTGTCGCATGTGACATTCCCGCAGAGCGACTCATGTTCAGTGAAAGCCGACTGGCTGGTCACATAATCTGCGTTCAGTCTTCGCTTCCCCGGCTTAGTCTGAGCTCTGGCTCCCATCACAAAGGGCCTCGGGAGACACCAGTCTCCGTTGTGATGCATTCGTATTTGGCTGACGGCATCTTCAAGAAGTTTGCTATACTGAGCGTGCCTACTGCCGCTGACGGTGTTATGCTCCAGACTTGCACGAGCACGCGCTGTTTTCGGCTCATGAGACGAATACGGCTGCGCGATGGGCTCGCAGGAAAGAAGAAGGTCGGAGCAAGGATTTTCATCTGCGCCTTGAGCCGCCGAAATCGAGCGTGGAATGTCGACGAGAGTCACTGTGTGCTCCTCATTCTGCCACAAAATTGCAGGGTAGGATGCAGCCATGTACCGCAGCGGCTGGACAGCAGGTGATGTTGAATCGCTTCCTGGCTTGGCGCAGCTGAGATGGGATGCTGAGTATTGCGGGTGATGTCGTTGGAGGAAAGAAGGCGGAGATGGAAATCTGGGGTCGTCTCGGAGATGTCCATCGGCTTTGCGGTACCGGGGCATACAGTGACGTGAAAGCCACGATTATCGGCGGCACAACACTGCAACCAAACTTTAGCATCCACTCCCACAACACACTCTCCTCCACTGCGCACCAGCATTCATAGCCTGCAGACCCTGCCTACCACTGCCTCCTACTACCAATCTATCTACCGGTCTTGCTAGCCATCAGACTCAACCTACCGACATTGCCATCACAAAGCCGAGGCCTTCCAACACACCTACTTACCTTATCCGATCAGCGAACCCGATGCTACAAATCACACATCCTTGAAGCACGAGCGCGTCGAGGAGGGGACGAAGACAGAGGACGAACATAAGACGTACGCGAGGCCACTACACAAATCGATGACCAGTATTGCGGACGGGCATGCCAGCCATGTCACGCCGCTGCACACCACCGATGAACCACATGCGATGACACCTCCCATTCCCCGCTCCGTGGTGACCGACAACAAACACGCCATATGTCCCACCGATGGGGAGAATCTGCTACCCCTCCGTTCTTCCTCAGACCGTAAGGATGGCCACAAGATTGCAAAGCAGAGTGTGGAGTATGCTGTCCGGAGTGGTGTTGCTGGAGGAATAGCTGCTTGTGCCGCGAAGACGGTCGTGGCTCCTCTAGATCGTGTCAAGATCTTGTTCCAGGCGAACAACCCCCAATTTCAGAAGTATACTGGGTCATGGTCGGGTGCTTTCAGAGCGATGAGGGACATCTACATATCGAATGGAACCAGGGGACTGTTTCGCGGCCATAGTGCTACACTTCTTAGGATTTTCCCATACGGCGGAATCAAGTTCTTGGCCTACGAACAGGTGCGAGCGGTGGTGATACCGCGCAAGGAACTGGAAACCTCAGCAAGGAGATTCGCAGCTGGCTCAATATCTGGTCTCATATCAGTTTTCTGCACGTACCCGCTGGAGGTTATCCGCGTTCGGTTGGCATGGGAAACAAAGTCCGCAAAGAGAATGAGCGTACGAGACATCTGCCGGATCATCTACAACGAACAACCACCGCAACCAAAGAATGGAGCCGTGAGCTCAAACTTGCCGAAGCCGGCTGCGGAGGCTCTGGAAGCTACTCAGGCAGCGGTCCGCTCGGTTACACCTACGGCCGGCCTGGCAAACTTCTTTCGTGGTTTTACGCCGACTCTATGGGGCATGATTCCCTATGCCGGAGCGTCATTCCTGACACACGACGCAGCAGGAGACTTCATGCGACTGCCGTCCTTCGCACCATATACCATACTCCCTATGTCTGAGCGCTCGCAAAAGCAATTGGCGCCCGACAAGCCACCTCCCCTTCGAGCATGGGCAGAATTAATCACAGGCGCTGTTGCAGGTTTCGTGAGCCAAACAGTCAGCTACCCTTTCGAAGTGATACGACGTCGGATGCAAGTCGGCGGTGTGGTTGGCGACGGCCACCGCATGACGATGGCTGAAGTCGCGCGACAAATTGCACGCGAGCGTGGCTGGAGAGGGTTCTTTGTTGGCTTGGGAATTGGATACGTCAAGGTGGTACCTATGGCGGCCACGAGCTTTTACGTTTACGAACGCATGAAGGTTGTCTTCCGGATATAAGAGCATCTTCAAACATGCCAATTTTTCTGTACAGAGCATTTGAAGAAGAAGCGAAGGCGTTGGCGTGAGGTTGACCGCGCGTGTTTAAACATCACATACTGCGGCCAGTGGACGAGGCAGAGGGGTATGAAATCTGTTGATTCGTCTTGAAAATTGCCGCTCGTAGGTAAACTTGATCTCCATGTGACATGCACGTTCGATAATCCTTCGAATGTCGATCTATTACTACGAAGTCATGCAAAATTACCTTTCACCCCACGTGTTCGAATCCCGTCCAGACCATCATCCATGTTTTCGACCCATGAAATGGAACAAAAGAGCCAAAAAACATTACCAATCCCACAGATCCCACACAATACATCCCGCCGACCAGCGCGCGTATTCCAACACCGCTACTCCATGGCCTGAAGCTCTCTGCGGGATTACTCCCCTGAAGGCTACCTCAGAAACTCAAGGTCGCGCCAGCCATCGCTCGTTGCCGAAGCGAGTGGGCGGCCATCATGAAGTCCGAACTGGGCACATGCTGACGGATAGAGAAAGAGACGATGTGTGGGGAAGATGGGCTCTGTTCATTGAGCCATTACAGCTAGTCACGTGAGCATAATTCTAATATTATATACCCTTGGCAATGAGAGCCGATAATCAGCCGTGCTCACGAGTATGCATGCTTCTGGTACATGCATGCATGTGATTTTCCTATGCGTATCACATGCTTCCGGCCTTCTGGATGCACACCATAATGACGAGCTCATGAGAACTTCAATACGTCTTCGGGATGGTGTACACTATCGCCGATAGACGTATATTTCCATGCAGCACGGCGATATGGCTGCCTATCTGCTTCCCGCAGCATCGCTCTGCCCACCATTCTCACAACTTCCTTTCCTCCTATCTCGAGCAGAGCGGCATATGCTCGGTCGGAGATCTCTCGTACACTCCCTTATCCCACGCACGCCCGGCAGAAGTTGCACTTTTCCCACTCTCTGGCAGTACTTCGCTCACATGGAGATCCGTAAGGTTGTCGTGCTAAGCAGGGTATAAGAGCCAATAGCATAAAAGATGGGGAATGTACCCTGTGAGAAGGAAAAAAAAATATCCTCTGTCAAGGTTGTTTCTGGACGTCCTTTACAAGAACAACAGCCCGGACATTGCTCCGCAATCGTACTTCTACTCCATGTCTTTTTGTGGACTTTCCACGGAGGGACGACATCATTGACAAGCAATGTGCCTCGTTCAATAGTAACCAATGATGTCACCACTGATGGCTCATCACAGCGAGACAGTATCTGCACCTGAGAGCCGGGTTGACGCTGCGAAGTATCTTGCGTTACAATATTTCCGACCTGGGTCGACGGAATGGTACCCTCTCAGCCTGGCTCGTAAGCTACGTCGGGCTTGCTCAGGAGATGCCTAATTGCACGAGTGACGGGAAATTCTCGCCATGGCGTTACGGCAGTGAGATCTCTGGTACGGCTAAGTATCTCGCGGAAAATATATGTATCGTGCTCGGCAGCGCATGGAAAGGGGGTCGTTCTCACAGCCGACGATCCGAGGCCCATGAACCACAGCACTGGACTTTAGAATTGATGGTCCCGAGATGGTCGAGATTTCTGACTACTTGTAAGGCCAGATCGTGTCTCGGAAGTGTTCCAGTCGTGTATGGCAGAGGAGAAAATGAGTGATGCTTGATGAACGAAACCTGCCCAGAGCGATGGCGAGACTCAATAAATGCACACAATTTGTCAATCACAAAAATCTGAGTGCGATGTTGGCACATACTGTAGACTGAGTTGAAGCACATGAGTCAGACAATGGCAGTGCGCGCGATGACAATTTGTAAACGCGATCATTCCACTTAAACGTTATGGGACGGCTCACGTCAGCGTTCCAAGCAACGCAGGAGTATTGTTGCAGCATCTGAGCACCCTGACGATGGCAGCGCTCGCTCAAGATGTAAGTGATGTCCAATCTGTCATCAGACTCATCCTTGTAAGAGATTGTTGCTGCATGTCGAAAAAATATGCGCAATTTTCTTCACATGCTCCGCATAGAGAGAAGCAGCGGTGAGTTCTTGGCGAAGGGCTGCAATCAGCAAGTTTAAACCGCAATCTGCATTAAGCATATTTGACATTCGCAGTCCACGGTAAGGACCAACCAAAGCTGCATCTAGATGAGGGATGCTGGATCTGGCGTCGGGTTGGAAGACTCGGAGACGTTTTGTCGAATATTCAAATTCCATATAGACTCCAGATAGATGCAAATTTTCAGGAGAAACGTCGTGTCTCTGTGGCAGCTCGGAGCATGTAAGCACGACAATGGGAGCAGTGACCCTATCCTGTGCTGTGGGGTTTCATCCGAGGGTTGGTTGTCTTACTCTTCAGATGAAAAGGCGAGAACGTCGGATGAACTGATCTGGGGAATGTTTTTCAGGGTCCTGCTCCACTAATCTCCGCATTTTAAAGGCAGAGAGTTTTGCCGGCTGCTTTGTGGCTGTCTAGCCATCGCCGGGAGTCGGAAGGCAAAGATGGAGGTCAAGAGGACAAGGACGAGACCTCCTCTTCTTGTGGTCGTGACACGGTATATTTCCGCGATGTCGTCGTCTATGCAAGAACCAGCGACGAAAGTGCTTTTTGGCGGCAAACGAGAAAGGACACTGGTACATTACACCATTCAATGCAACAGCCCCCGGATTCTGGCAGTCGGGTCGGCCACGGCCTTGACATGAAGTCATCAGCCAACCGATCCTGGCGGATGCATGGAAGTGTTGGCTGTAGTCATGCTGCGTCGGCGGCTGATTCGGACTCAGCCGCTGTCCTTCAGCGACGTGGAGAGGATGGTAGACCACGGAGAGCAGCGGGACTGTGTTGTTATGGGCGGCAGCGCGCGCATCCTATGCATGCTGCTGATGAAGCGTGGCAGCACAGATCGTCAGCAGCAGACGATCAGGGTGCAACGATCCCCCGCACACACTGAAAGAAAGCGGCCTGTCCTACTGAAGACCGAGCCGGAGGTGCAATCCCGTCGGTTCTCGCATAGAGGAAAATCTGGTAGATCTGCAAAGTTTCCTATTCCAGCCGAAAGCGACCCAACCTCGGAGGCGCAGGAGGTGTGTTGCTGACCGCGGCGACGTGGCTTGTCAGCCAGCGAATTCTGAGGCGGTCTGCAGTCTGCAACAGTGTGCGGGCAGTGTGCTGCAATAGCACGACACATCGACAGAGGGGCAGTGTTTACGGTAGCAGTGATTGTGAGTCACGAACATCGGGCGCATACCAGGGCAAAACTGCCAACACAGAGGGCATACGTCGGACTGCGGCGAGCGCACATGTCATTGAAATCAGAGAAATGGGACTACCAGAAGGCAGCTAGAGGTACCACCCTCGTGGGCAGCGAAGACCGGGCTGTCTGACACTGACGGTGTGCAAGTGTGGGAGGAGTCTGTTTTGGCGCAGGCTGGTTTTTCCGGCGACAAAGGCAGAATCCCCCATGCCGCAGATCCCGCTGGTGCTTGACCGAAACTTTCACGGGCATGCCCCGGCGGCGAAGCTGGAGTGACGCGAGAATTGCTCGGCTGATAGATGTAGGCAGTCATCCTGGATATATCATATACCGCCTGCTTTCCCAGGAGGGTGTGTCTGATGACGCTGCTGTTTGCAAACCTGAAAGTCGACACATCTCATCACACGGCTTTGTCGTTTGTCAACATCAGCGGATCTGATCTGAGCCACACTACCTACGGAACTCACGTTTGCCTCTCCGCCTTGCTTGCCACTTGCCCTATTTAGCAGCTCCACGCAGTCGTTGATACCTCGACGCGCTGCTTGCCACCTCCTTGGACGAACGAGCAATCTCTCACAACTTCGTCCGTACGGGTCGACGAGTAAAATGTCGTCTATCAGCTCAACAACTTCGCGAACCTCTTCGCTTGAGACCTCACCTTCCTCGTCTCCCATGAGTCGACCGATCAGCTTTTCTTCGAGCGCATCATCGCAAAGAGGATCTTTCAGTTCTTCGATGGCATCGACAGCATTCTCAAACCCGTACTCGTCATGTGCGTATCCAAGCTGGCCATCGGGCTCAGCACTCACAAAATCGTCGTCTTACGCCAGAGCAAGCGCGTATGTCAGCGACGAAGACCTTTTCGGTGACGACGACGCGTATTTGAGCGAGCCACCACCACCACCGCGACCAGCGGAGGCATACCTGGCAAGGCCACTCCTTCCGCCAGTCACCATCAAGCGAACACCATGCAGCACCAGCCACAAGAAGAAGCGCTCTAGCAGCGGAGGGAAGCCCAAGGAGTGAGCCAAGGTCGCAAGAATCGTTTCGATATCCCATCGATGCGATCGATTCGAATTCGTATGACGAAACACATTCTTCCAAGAGCATCTTCCACGTATGCTTCGATTGTTCAAGGACGCCCTTACTAGTGGCATATCAATCACGGCCCAGAAATGCTATTGTATATCTACCAAAACTTCGCCCGACGATTATTCGTCGATGACGTTCTGCCAACAACTGCATTCAATGCGTTCGAACAGATCCGCCACTTCTCGACGAAAGACTACGCTCTCGACGAAGGCGCCTTACCACTGTGCCATGTGGTCATGACTGAAGTAGCCGTTCGGCAGCAGAATGCTACTAGAATGCTACTACCTAGTCGGTCTGCTTCGCTGCTCGGACAGGGGATGAATTCAATGCGCCTCTCTTGCGGCGACAATTTATGTTGCATTGCAGTGCATGTCATAGCGGAGGCACAGTGGGTCCAAAGGGCATGGAAAGCATGTTTGGGTTGGTGGATCAGGCGTTGTTCGATGATTTAGTGATACCCCCATGAGCGAGTGCTCTAGCGTAGCGATTGTGTTAGTCAGCTGAAATTACAAGCTATCCATATACGGCATCGCCCTTTCCCTACCTGCTTGTGAGGTCAGCCTCAGGCTGCATCACTGCAACTATCCATGAAGATCTCGAGATCTCGCCCTCATGTTCCACGACTCAGTGATATTCGCTCAGATGGGTCTCAGAAGCCTGTTCATTCGCCGGCAGACTTCTTACGGGATTAGCCGAGACGCATGCATTCCTCACTGGCTTCAAGTCACTGTGACGGGTGTCAACAATCGATATCACTTTCTGGTCACAAAGCCACCACACCTTCGCCACGGAGGAGCATGCGGGAGGAGGCGGACAAAGGCAGCCATCCGCACGCACATCATGTTCTGTTGCTCAAGTAGTGAGCCTAGAGCTTCAGCGAGCATTGTGACAGGGTGCATTGGGCTCGCCTAACTTGTGCTGTATCTCGTCCAAGCACACGCCATAACAACGACCAACGTGCTTATGCCGCTCATCGGACACGGTCCGCATCGCGGAAGATCTGCTGGCAGCCGGTGACTCCGCAATCCCTCTCATTATCCCGTCCTCGAACTTGAACTTCGGACCCTGGCATTGCGGAAAATTGGACATAGGCTCGCAGGGCTATGTCGTTCCACAGGAGGAGCTGAACGGAATCATCGAGAGGTCTTCGACAGACGCGACAGCTGCATGCGGCTCCGTTATTATTGGCATACACCGAAGAAGCGAGTGCCAGACACGGCTTTGCAGATTGACTTTGTGGACGCGCGAAGCTGAGAGAGCACGGGAGCTAAAGTGAAGACGGTACACTTGTAGCCGGCGAAGGATCCCGGTGCCTTATTGCAGCGCTAAAGCAACCACTTTGAGTGGCAGCACACCTGCGCATGTCTCCACTGCTACTGGAGGAACACAAGATAAGAATTGTGTGGACGACGAGCAGTTCACATCACACGCGCTTTGGGCCGAGATCTGGGCCATCAGTCGTGCTCAGAGGTGGATCTGGGCGAACGTGGCTTGTGATGTGATGGCTGCGTATCAGCATGCGGTGAGCAAAATTTGCTCCACGTGATGCGGACTTCACTGGCTCTGGAGAATCCAGCAGGGTGCAAGACGAGACATCGTCATGCGAACGAACAGCAATATTCTCCGACATCGTCGTTGGACGACATGAACTGCTGCGACGCTGTCAGGAACCATCTGCAGCACGACGCCTGTATGGGACACTGCTTCAGGGATCCATGTGGGGAGTATGGATGACGTCCAGCCATTCATTTTCTGCATCTTGGACCAATTCCGCTGCTCGTGATCAGATATGGTACCACTCGGCACGCTCAACGTGTGCGACACCTGGCAGCGAGCAGGAGAACAGCAGCGGTCCGCGTCAAATGCAAGGTCTATAGGGTCCCAAGCCCTTGGGTGAGGAAGCTGGTGTGTTGTTGTACAAGGTCGGTCTCCATTTCCAGACCGCCTTCCTGTCTGCGCCAACGTTGACTTACCGCATGAGCTTCACATCTGCCCTCGATGTGTGCAGCATGCGCGCCAAAGTCAAGCGCGAGGTGATGTGGTGCTCGTGAGTCGAATGAAGGGATGCACAAATCATCGACGACTCTGTCCGAGAACACGCTGCTCTTTTAACACCAAGACTTAGATGAGACTTCATCTCTTGTGGCCCATTAGCCGCGCTGAAGTCGAGGGACACTAGCGCGTGACGGGCAAGGGACTTGCATGCTGGGGCTTGCATAAGCTTTACCTCCGATGCCCAATGAGTGCGCAGAAACGCAAGCCTTGGCAGCAGACGTCTCAACTACTCGCGAGGTTGAGCTCCGTTTACAGCAGCGCTCTCCGGCAAGCTCTGCACGCAGTATACGCTGCATACGCACATGAAACACTACCCGTCCTGCGTGGAAGTCATCAAGAATAGACCCGCTTTCCCTGTCCGGACTGTGAGGGTCTTGGGCAGCGCGGTGCCGGTAGTCGGTGGCCTCGGGAGAGAGCTCGATGGCGCGTTGCTTGCTTGACGAATCGTACACTCGGCCTGCCATTTGTGCTCTTCATAGGCCGCCCTGCCCGACCTTTCAGACCACTCATCTAGCCGCTTTCTTTTCGGCTTTCCCTCTACTGGACCTGCACGACGAGCCTCTGTGTCGAAGCCACCGCGCTTAGCCGTAGCGATCCCAACATCTACGCGCCGACCTGTGATTCGAGCTCGCGCCAGATTACGTCGAGGTGCGCTGGTCTGAATGGGAACGCTCCTGCACCCTTTCGTATCCTCTGCATTCGCGACCATCTGCAGCTGTGGTTCCTGTGTCCTGCCTCCGACCTAGACCAAGGGTGCGGCTGCATGCATCTTCCTGTACCGCAGCGCCGTCTAGGATCCTACCTGCGATAGTGGGGCCTATAAGCGCACGAAAGCACCTCGAGAGTACCTCTGTCGTTCGAGGCTACACGGGGTGTGACTTCACCGTTTTAGCGCGCATGCCTGGGTACGTTCAAATGGGTCCCGCTCACATACAAAGCCATTTCCTCCTGTCATAGCTCGTTTGGGCAACGAGACCTACTGAGAGACCGACTTCATGATCTGGCCATGACATACCTTCCAAGACCGGACTGACAATAAGCTATAGTGGTGCACAATGTCCGTCGGCCAGACCTCAAGGCAGAGATCGCAATCAACAAGATCTGCCGCCTCACATCACTCTATCGGAATAAGACCTACGCCGCCGCCAGTATCCCTCACCCCGGAGAACACAGATCAAGAGTTCGAGCCATGCGCCGCGACCGCTTCGTTCTTTCTCTACGCACAACGAAGCCAGATTCTAGTTCTACACCACGATACACTTTCAATTGAGAGGCGCTTCGATCTGCACCGGGAAGATGTGTTATGGATTGCGGTCGATAATGTTAGCGACCGAGGCTCAGGGCGTCTCGCAGTGAGCTTCGACACGGGGAAGACTGCGATCGTATGGGACATCTTCAGCGGCGGAGAGGTTGCGCGTTTCTCGGCGTATGAACATATGCGAACAGCCTGCTTTATGCGCAATGGAGCTATTGCATTCGGTAAACAACTTACTTCTTTCAGTGCAAGGCAACGCTAATGGCAGTCCAGCGAACGACCAAGGCAATATCATCTTATTCGAGCCTTCAACCTCAGAGCACGTTTCCGCCAGAACGATATTCGACCCGATAACAGCAATCGCACCGGCAGCCGACTGCAGGACCTTCGCCATTGGGTATATGAATGGATCTATCCTGATTGCAACGCTCCAGCCTTCCTTCACCATAATACACACACTCAACACGAACAGATCACCGTCAAGAATCACAGGTCTTGCCTGGCATGGATCGTCTTCCAAATCGAAGACGGATATGCTTGCAACGCAGACATGCGATGGCGATCTTAGAGTCTGGAGTGTCCCAAAGCACCCGCAAACGGAAGCACCGAACATTATTCGGGTGCTGCAGAGGCCTGAAATTCAGATGCCAGGCCCTTGCTGGTTGGCGTGGTCGAAGAATGGTCGCATCGTACAATACGCGGATGGGTGAGTACTCCTGCATTACATTTGCGGGCGTATGTCTGCATAAAGCCGTTTCCGCTGACCAGACAATTCCCAGTGAAACGAGATCCTGGGACGTGCGGACGAAGAGAGTCACCTTCGATATAATACCGACAGCAGATGGTGTAACGGGTCTGGCCAGCTACGGACCTTCTGCAACGTTATTCACACTCGGACGCAATCACGCTGTCTACCAATACGACGTCACCCCGAGTAGTACAGCTATGCAAGTAGCCAGCGTTCAGCATGCCCCAGCTAACACTCCACCTACCCCACCGACCATGCTTGAGGAGCGCAAGAACCCATACGCAGCGTCCACGGACCAGCATATCACGTTTGGCCCGAGCGAGACAGAGAGCAGCGCTGACGAGAGCGGCGCACTGTCACCTTTGCAGAAGATTGCAATGGAAATGGACTCTCTCGATGCGCTGGAGTCCGAGCTGCGTGACAGAGTCATGCCTTTAAGCCCAACAAGCAGAACGTCTTCTGTGAGCTCAAAAAGCTCTGGCCGGAGAGGTGGTCGAAAGTATCTTTATGATCCACCAGGCTCGTCCCGCGCCTCCACTAGCACCGGACTTGATGGCACTGAGTTCTCCTTTGGGGCGCCTTCCAGGCAAGGTCATGAGAGCGTATCCATTCGGTCGGTCTCGTCATTTGCCTCTCAATCGCAACCACGCCATACGAGACGAACCTCGAAGCTTCGCAAACAGGTACCCCAGACGCCGGTGGAGTCGCAAGACATGGCTAACATGGATCTATTCCCGAACCTGAAAGCCCGTCTCAAAGAAGTCGCATTTCGGACGCCGCATTATGGACAATCCGCAAGGACACCAGAATTGCTGCAGAGAGAAATGCTCAGTGTCGTATTTGGCTGGAATGACGATATCCACAGTCTCATCCAGGAAGAGATATCACGCCAGCGACCTGGGTCGGCCAGTTCAGTCTTACTTGCCAAATGGCTTGGTGATATGGGTGCTGACAGCATGGCATCGATGATCGGCTCCCAATCCATGACATCGTCTGATTGGATGCTGTTGGCTTTGAGCTCTATAGGTCAAGACTCGCAGAAGAAGGTGGGAGAAGCATTCGTCCAGCGTCTGCTGGAGAAAGGCGACGTCCATCCAGCAGTCGCGATCCTACTTGGACTTGGCGAGAACAACGATGCGATCGAGGTCTACGTTTCGCAAGGATTGTGGATGGAAGCCGTACTATTGACGTGCTTGATGTATCCTGCAGATTGGGGCCGAACTTCATATCTCATCAGGAAGTGGGGTGAATCTGCTGTCACTTCGGGGCAGGCAGAGCTGGCGGTCAGGTGTTTTTCTTGCACCAGCGTGGAGACGAGCGAGCCATGGTTCTCGCCTCGCGCGCAAGATGCTGTTTATGCGGCACAGCAGGAGAAGTTCAGCCAACCGTTAAGCGCCGGCAGTATGGCAAGTCCCCCAATTTCGCCACCTTCGAGGTCTGGTTCTGGACGGCTCACTGCGAAGAATGCTTCCCTTAAGCTCATCACCTCTTTCGGCGACAGGGGCGCACCGTCGCTTACCGCAGGAGATCCAAAAACGACAAAGCCGGTGACCACAGCTATTGGAGTTACTCCGATCGCACAGTCTGCTCTCTCGCCAGGGGGCGCAGCTCCTTGGAGAGTCGGGCGCGAGCCTTCGACAGCAAGAACTGCAACTCCGGGAGGATATGCGAGAAAGAAGCGATTGCCGTCCAAGTCCGATATCGAACGAGCAAAGCGAGACGTCAATGATTTGACAACTCCACTTACCGCAGCTCGAGACAAAGGCTCCAGAGCTCCCAGCCGTTCTGCAAGAGCAGCGTCTGTCAGCAGTAGCCAGGCAGAGCCGACCACTGCATTGCGACCTACAGTCTATGATGCTGGCAAGTTAGCGGCACAGGGAGCAGATGATCACTATCTTCCGTCGCCTGCCCAGGGCGCCTTCGCCCGACTGAGAAGCGAGTCACAGCGGCGGAAGGTCGAGCGGGGCGCAAAACCAGATGGCTTGTCTGTTCAGGTCTATGATACCTCATATGGCGCCTTGTCTCCAGGACCCAGCACCAATGCCAGTGGGGCCAGCGACATGACAGGGAATAGCAGGTACGCTGCTCTTAGCCCCGGTCCTCTGACTGGCGGCAGCACCAAGAGCGGCAAAGCGCGAGCGATCAACAAATACATCAACAGCGTTGAAGAGGCCAGAAATGCGAAGCGCGAAGAGCGTGCTCAAAGCCGGAAACGGACTGAAAGCAGAAAACGTGGTGAGAGCCGATCAGGCCGTGCCAGCAGTCGCGTACGAGAGAGTGATCGTATGCGAGAGGTTTCGGAGACTCGTGGTCGAGGCGATGTCAAGATCATCAAACCCGCGAAACGCTCCCCGTCTTCGCCAGTACCTATGTCTCCTGAAGAGATCACCAGCCACAGGCGCTCGCAAATGCTCGAACCAGGTACAGCAGTTGAGCCAGCGACCACAGATGACGAGAACTTTTACAAGTTGACTTCTCCAACTGATTCGCACAGGAGCGGAATGTCTCTCAAGTCACGAAACCTTCCTCAGGCGACTTATGATGCAGGAAGAAGACCATCGGGGGAGAAAGCAGCGCTGATCAGTGGTTTGGCTCCTTTGACCATGGACCACGAACGCGGCAGAAGCGCAGAGCGCGATATTTCTGCAGGGCCTAGATCTCCATCCCTGCCAATGCTCTCGAGCAAACGCTTTGGGGAAGATGACAACGACGACACCAAAAGCGATGGCCGAGGGTTCCGTTTCAGGACTCGAAGCGTAAGCCGTCGACCTGGTGAAGATTTGCAATCCCGAAGGTTTGCAAACCGCGAGCGCTCCCATAGCCGCAAGCCTATGCCAAGGGATGCAAGTCCTGACTCTGATGGTGGCTACGACGCTCCAGGAACATCCGGTGTCATTCGAACCGGAGAGACTCGTGCACGTCAGCTCTCGAGGAAGGAGCTCGCTGCACAGGAGCTCGAAGCGCGCAGGCGTTCGCTCGCACGTCGACCATCGGCGCCTTCAATTCCACTGCCTGGCGACCTCCTCGGGGTCAGACCAGGCATGAGCCCACGGTCTCACACTGAACTGGGCGACAGCCCAACCTCGTTCAATCCGCCGATGTCCAGAAGCCATACTGTGGATCCAGACTCGATGTCACGTTACAACCAAGGTAGAACCACGGGCACGTCCACGGCGTCCGTTGGCTTGCCGGCGACACCACGAGCCATGAGGCATCCGCGCTACATGAGCTCCGACCCTAACGAGCGTGGCGGCGCGCCACCCGTGCCTGAGATCCCTGGCAAGTTCAGCGAGTTGTCTTCACTCGGTAGTGGTATGAGCCATATCACCAGCTCAAATCTTTCATCTGAGCCTCAGCTGTCTATGCTGTCCTCGGGAGTAGGCTCGTCTATGCTGTCTTCGGACCTCAATAGCTCGCATCCGTCTGAAGGTGTCGACTCCGTGGGTCCATTACTTCCAGCCACTGTGTTCGGGCAGAAGGTGTCTCAGCCTCTGCCACGCTCCGCCTCTGCTCCCCCAGAAAAGCAGGCGGGAAACGTTCATACACTCTACAAGAATGGTCCATCCGGGCACGGTCGCAGACTGTCTGCGTCCCGTGGCCACGTTCGCAAGATCTCGCCACCTGATGTCGATAGCCATGAAATGGGTATTTCCAGCATTGACGCCGCGTTACATGTCGACAACCAAGTCGTAATCATTCCGCAGGAGGACGAGGCGCCGCGCATGAATATTCTGCCCGAGTTGCAGCATCTGGCTGGCCCCCCTCCACCTCCTCCCCCGCCAACGATGTTCCAACCTCAGGACGGATCTCGGGGATCTGGTGTGATCAATATTGCTATCGAAGACAATGATTCTTCGAATGCCTTCGACCCCCTAGGTCCCATGCTGCCAATGCCAATGGACCGCGCTCAGACAACCTCGCCATCCGCTCATCGCAGGAATGCCCCAAGCAGCGATAGCTTCGGCTCCCGCATTCGTGGTTTTGGCGATCGCATGCGCAGTAGCTCCAAGAGCCGCACCAAATTCTCGCCAGGCGAGTATAAGCCAGCTCCCTACGAGACTGTACTTCCGGCTGTCTCGTACGGTCATACCCGCAAGCTCAGTATCACTGAGCGCGCCAAATCACCATACGAGCAAGCAATGGCGGCCCAGAGTGTTGACCAGATCCCTATCCCACCGCCGCCACCACCAGCTCCCATGCACGGTAACGACATTAGGCTCAATGAAACCACTATACCGCCTTCCAGCCTCCCTCCGACGAGGAGTCAAAGCACCACGGGCTACAGGAATCCGAGGGAGATTCGTGCCAACATGCCTCCTGATAGCCTCCAACAGGGGGTTTATCACGGTGGATTCTTGTAGTATTCTCTGCGGACCAATGGCTCTTTCTCACAAACTATCTCATAAACGTTTGTGATCATACAATCACGCCGACCATAGCCAACACGATGATATGTTCCCATCGCCATCAGGACTTATACCGTCTATATCATCGGTCTCGGCTTTTGACCATTTATTCATACTTCAGCATTTTTCAATTGCACCAGCGATGGCGTTAGAGAAGAAGCAGAAGAAGCCTTCGGGTAGTTCACTTCTCATGAATCTTAAACCACAGACACAAAGAAAGAACTTGTACAGCACATGCATGAATTTAGCGTCTTTCGCTTTGAGTCTCGTTTCCAGCGAACGCTTTGCCTCGCGGCACGAAAGACTACTTTTGTGAGAAGAGATTTTACCTCTGCTCCTTTGGACTTACCAGCTTCACGGCCGACAATATTATTGATACCACTACTTTCTGTAGATAGCATGGAGAAATTGAACAAGGATTGAGATCATGGATTCTTCTTTACGGTCTCCTCAATTGAGTATCTTTGACTGAAATGGGTCATATGTCAGGATTGTAGGTCTGGCCAGCAACATGTATTCTATGCCCTGCGTGGTGACTGAGTATGTATCGTGCGCATGCAAGATGCTGGTTTAGACTCGAGTCGCGGTGCGTCTATGTCTGCATCTGCGTAAATGCTGGAGAAAATTGGCGAGGGAAAGCTCTCTCTGGGCATGCAAGCAGGAGGCGACGAGCTGGAGGCTGGAAGTCCGGGAGCGGTTTGAGTCGCAAAGCATATTGTCTGTCTTGATGAAATTCGCAACTTAATACCTCCTATTCCACCTCAGAGACTCACTCATCGTTAGGGAGAAGGCCCGGTTCCACTGGTACCTGCGTGGTGCCCTGAAACGGGACTGAAGGCAGGGCATATGGAACCTGCGTGCGACTCGAAATGCTGTCCTATCCATTACAAGCGGGGGGCATTGCGACTTAGGCTCCTAGAATAAGGGCTGAAATGGTTGGGTCCCGGCAATCTGGATGGGCGTGGGAGGTAATACAGCATGCAGCATGCAGGCAATTATTGTTGAGTTCCCCGGTTGGAGGAGCGTGGCACAGCGATGCAGAAAGCGAGGCTGTTTTCAGCATATTTCTGGGATGCATGCCTTGCGTGTGCGGGAGCTGGGATGTGATGTGATGCAATGCAGGTCCAGTGCGCGGCTGCGACACGAGAACAAACTGCATGTGTGTTGGCAGGAGGGGTGGCTGGTAATGTGCGGGATATCTGGCAGACCTCTACGCTGTGCAGCTCGAAGCAACCTTATTGGAGTGTATGTCAGTCAGGCCCGAGAGAGTGTGACTCAGGATGGATGAGTTACATGTGGGAGGTAGTTTCAGAAGCACAGGATGATGTCTGGACACTCACATCGTTGGCTTTGGTGTTCTCGGATCGGCATCTATCGGCCCGATATGGCTGCCTCAGGCATACTTGCTAGACATCGTCACTGCACCATTCTTACTTGATGTAAACACCACAACCATAAAGCTCGACATCACATGCGTACACTTCGAAATGCCGCCCAAAGTGCTCGCCAAGAACTCGGACAGACCGAGCGGTGTGCTGCCTGTCACGGCAGCCAATAGAGCAGCTGCTTCGAAAGGGCCGCAACCACGATTGAAGCTCGAAGTGCGCCGACTGCCGCCAGGACTCACTCTGACCGAATTCGAAGAGACGCTTGGTGATGATTGGAAGCTGGGCAATGGCAAGGTCGACTGGCGGGAGTACAGGCAGGGAAAGATCAAGCAGTCCGCTGCCAAAATCCCAGAGCAGAGCAGATGCTACATCCATTTACGCAACGAAGCTTTGGTGAAAGAGTTCGAGGCACGATTTCTGGCTGTTGAATTCCATGATAAGGCTGGCACATACCGGCATCCCGATTTGAAGCACTTCCCACCAACAATTGGGTTTGCGCCGAACCAGAGAACGCCTCTAAGCTCCAAGAATAGAGCCGACAACAGACAGGGAACTATAGATCAGGACGCCGAGTTCATCGCCTTTCTGGAAGCTGAAACACAGCCCCTCACAAAACCTGCGGCACTGGATGCGGTTGGAGTGGAGAAGGACGAAGAGAAGAAAGAAGTCGTGAAGAGCACGCCTTTGATTGAGGCGCTTCGCGAGAAGAAGGCGAACAAGGCAAAAGCTGCTGAATCCAAGGCTGAAAAGAAAGATGGCAAAGGCCATGCACGGGCGGGCAGCAAAGATGATGCTAAGAAGGAAGGAAAGGATGACAAGACCTCTGGGCAACAGCAAAAAGTTGAGCAGGCCTCAAAAGAAGCTGTCAAGGCTTTGAACAAGCAGATTGCAAGCAAGCAGCAGCAACAGCGACCGGGATCACCACAACTAGCTCAATCCAAGGGTGCTCAGCCAGCTAAGACCAAAAAGTTGGCTCAAAGTTCAAGGCCGACAGATTCCACTAATACACAATCGGCCAATGGACCAGCGAAAGCTGCCACGAACACGGCGACACCGACTGCTTCAGCCAGCACTCCACAGCGCGCTCAGCGGCAAAGAGGGAATGCGGAGGGTATCAAGAAAATGCTCCAAAAGGATCTTGGCATCAAACCGAAAGCAGCCGCAGGCGCATCGGTTCCGCAGCCTTCACGAACTACCACGGAATCAAGTACACCTAAGAACAACTCCTCAGAACCGAAACAACAGCACAAAGCTCAAGTATCATCTTCCACGCCGGCGAATGCAGCAAAACCTCAGCAACTCCCCACCGCACCCAAAGCGCATACACCTCAGGCGCTAGCGCCAAATCACTCTGTGCACAAGGTCTACCTTAAGCATGCCAATCCAAGTCAAGGCATGACTGAGATATTGATTCAACAAGCGCTGTCGAAGTATGGAGAACTGAGTAATGTCACCATCGATCCTCGGAAGGGCACTGCAATTGCGCTCTTCAAGAATCCGGAGAGTCTCAAGAAGGCGATCGAAGCGAAGCGTGTGCCTGTAGCGAATGGCACTGTGGAGATATTGGAGTTCAAAGACCGCAGTCAGGGAGGATCTCGAGGTGGTTTCAGAGGCGGGAGAGGTGGTGCGAGGGGAGGCAGGGGCGGTGGGCCATCTACGCCACCCACGCCAACTGCACCTAAGAGCTGAGAGTAGATCATGATACACGTTTCGCGAGGTGATTAATATAGTCGTAATGATTAGAAAGCATGCCTTTCATGAGGCTCGGCATGACAACGAGTATGGTAAAAATGTTTGCCTAGCAAGCATAATGTATTTGACATTGCTGAGTGCTATTCAAGGTATCTCACTATCATGATTGATTGGAGCATGGCCTTCCATTGGTCGAATCACCATTCCCGGACTCCTGACGGAGGGGGCGTGAGTGTATCGGCTGACTTGCCCGAGAGTGGAGTCCAGGGTCCAAGACAACTTGAACCAAGGTCGCGCCTCAGAAGCAACACCGAGTCTCACCAGAAACCTCACATAGCCACGAACAGCAACTTCACTCCAGACTACATACCTACGTCGCACTCACAACCAACGCCTATAGTGACAGCGGTCCACAGTATTGCAGAACACCCAGGCTAGCAAGCGATTTCAGTGCCCTCGTGACCTCATCCGACCTTCTCACGCTACGCCCCTCCAGCCAGCATGGTGCGCGACAAAGAGTCTGAAGTACCGCAGCCCGGTCCAGCAACCCTCACATCCAACGCCGGTCCTGATGAATGGCTCGAGCAAGCGAAGCTATGCCGCTACCTCCCCGAGTCCGACATGAAGCGACTGTGCGAGATCGTCAAAG
The DNA here is from genome assembly GCA_002785985.1 of Microcyclosporella mali. NCBI lineage: Eukaryota > Fungi > Ascomycota > Dothideomycetes > Mycosphaerellales > Mycosphaerellaceae > Microcyclosporella > Microcyclosporella mali. Next base: position 1,259,536 of record NHNU01000004.1, on the reverse strand, counting down.
AGTGCCTTATGGAGGAGTCGAATATCCAGCCCGTAGAGGCGCCAGTCACGGTATGTGGAGATATTCACGGTCAGTTCTATGATTTGCTAGAGTTGTTTCATGTGGCGGGCGGTATGCCAGGCGAGGCGGAAGAGCGAGCGGCGGCAGCGGCAGCGGCAGGCGAAAAAGAGCAGCACGAGTCCAAGGAGAGGTCGAGTCTAGCTGGTGGCTCGGCACCGTCATTCAGCGCGGCGGATCTCGAGCCGCCGACGGTGATCAAAGATCCCAAAGCGAGGCGGAAGATGAAGAGGCGGTATCAACAGGATAGTGCCTATACGTCAGCTGCATCTAATGATGGATCCGAGGCTGGTGAAGACGGCGAAGAGCAGAGAGGAAGAGTGCGTAGCAGGAGTATGGGTCAAGGCGACGATGACGAAGAGTTTGAGGAGGATGCTAGTGACGACAGCGGGCTTGGAGTCGGCCTCGACAGTCCAGGAAGTCGGAGCAAAAGCAAAAGCAACAAGGTCGACCATGCTACTGGAAACCAAAACTTCATATTCTTGGGAGACTTTGTCGACAGAGGATATTTCTCGCTGGAGACATTTACCTTACTAATGTGCCTGAAGGCCAAGTATGTCTCTGAGATTTGTAGCGACGAACCTTCCTACATGCTAATCACGTGCACAGATATCCCGACAAGGTCACACTCGTTCGCGGAAACCACGAGTCACGACAGATCACGCAAGTCTACGGCTTTTACGAAGAATGCCAACAGAAGTACGGCAATGCAAGCGTGTGGAAATCTTGCTGCCAAGTATTTGATTTCCTAGCACTTGCTGCTATCATCGACGGCAAAGTTCTCTGCGTCCATGGCGGTCTCTCTCCTGAAATTCGAACGCTCGATCAGATCAGAGTGGTAGCACGAGCTCAAGAGATCCCACACGAGGGTGCTTTCTGCGATCTCGTCTGGAGTGACCCCGAGGATGTTGATACCTGGGCTGTGTCGCCAAGAGGAGCAGGCTGGCTCTTCGGTGACAAAGTGTCGAGTGAGGTAATTTCCCCCTCGATAAGGCAGCTATATTACCGCTCAGAGCTGACGTGATCACAGTTCAACCACGTCAACAACCTCCAACTCATCGCTCGCGCCCATCAACTCGTCAATGAAGGCTACAAATACCACTTCGCCTCGCAGGACGTCGTCACGGTATGGTCTGCGCCCAACTACTGCTACCGCTGCGGTAACGTGGCGAGCATCATGACACTCGGCGAGGACCTCAACCCGGATTTCAAAATCTTCAGCGCTGTACCGGATCACAAAAGAGCCGTGCCCGCAGGTAGACAGGGCAGGGGAGAGTACTTTTTGTAGACAGCAGTCATGAGACAAATGACGATGATCAGGTCGCGCGATTGGCAGCCCTTTTGATCGGTAATGGAGGGCGGTCCCGTGTGCATGAACGAGTGGGTTTCTGGGGAGCAAGATTATGAGATGAGGTGGCATAGTACCAGGAACGAGACATTGGAGTTTTGCTATTTGCGGGGGGGAAGAACTGTACAGTACTTGAGAGCAAGTGTGTATGATTACGTGATATCATGAACCCAGCACAGCACAGTACCTACCCGACGTTATACGCGCATGATGGGAGAACATGAATATTGCAGTTTCCCGTAAATTCTCGCTTGTTGCCGCTGTCAAAGACCGCAGCTGACAGCGGGAAAAAGAGGGTGCCTATATATATATATATACATGTAGTTGAGTATGAGCGCGGGCAAAGTTGCTGCTTTTGAAAATCCGCACAGCTGTGGGGAGAAGTCGAAATTGAATGGTGTGAATGATTCCGCTGCTTGTGAAAAGTGGTACAGAAGGAGAATACGATGTCTTTGAGCGATTGGTGGGGAAAGAGCGATTTGGCAGTGAGATGGTGGTGGTGGTGGTGGGTTCCAGATTGGATCAGATAGTTTCATGGTACGGACGACGGGGGTGGGATTGGGACAATTGTTCGCTTGTTTTTTTTTTCAGTCATGGAACTTCATCTGTGCAGGGAAAGGGTTGGTTCGAATTCCTCATTGCGCTAGAATGGAATCGTGCCGGTGAAGCATGTGTTTGGAAGTATGCCTATGGCATGGAGAGAGCGAGGCTTGGCGTGCTGCAGGTAGGAGACGGGAAGTGATGGCGCTCAGACCTGGTGATATGATGTTTTGTGCGTCTGCAGGAAGCTTTGCGTGTGTCGTATCGTATACGATGCACGGGAAGCAAGTGGGGTGGTCATCATTTCAGAGGTAGTGTGCACGGTGGTGATCGACCTGGGAAAGTCTCCAAGATAGCCTATGGAGAATTATTCCATTGGACGAGGACCCTTTAATATAGACAAGGCGCGAGCCGGAAGGTTTCTAGGTGGTCGAGATAAGTCCCGAGCCAGAGATCCCTCAGAAGGGTTCCCTCCCGGATAATATAGGAGTTTCGTGAAGAAGTGTCTGTATTGGAATGCCTGCCTTTTGGGTAGTTGCTTGATGGCGTTATGGTGCACTCACGTCAGCCTTGCGAAAGGGTCGGGGATGCCCTGGGCTGCAGATCATCTGTTCGCGTCGTCGCTGACGGGCTGAATAATGATAAGGCGGGCGGGTTGTCGTCAAATTGGTTTGAGAGGTGAGATGCGACCTCTGAGCTAGTGGCCCTGTGCTTGCCCGAAGGAGTTTGGCGGCTAATGTCATGCGGCTGCAGGAAGCTAGGTATCGCCGAGGCAGATGAGACCGAACCCGAAATGTTAGGTCGTCAAAACTGATGGTTCCTTGTCGGAAGACCACTTTGCTATTTGTGATTAGAGTCATCAAAAAATGTGCTTCGCTATCTAGCCGTGAACAGGAAGAGTGCTGCTTTTGTAGAATGGTGAAGGGGGAGATTACGGCGGAGGGAAGGGTGAGGAGTATAGCAGGCTGAAACAATAAGTCGTTGCAAAACGGCGATGCATGCGGACATGACGCGACAGGAGGATTGATGGCCAATTGATGGACTGGAGGGGAGATTTGACACGGGAACTGACTGCATGATGGGTTGCGTGCGTGTAGACGTGTAGACGCGTCAATTGTTGTCGATGTGGTGAACGTGCGTGCAGCGAGAAGCAACTTTTTGGGGGTGGTAGCCAAGGCAAAAGCGGCAGAGGGGCGGCAGAGGGGCATTCCAGAAAGTGGATAGAGTTTGCGAAGCGGCGGCCGAGGCGGGAGCATGTCTGAAGATGGGTGTGGTTCGGGACTTCAAAGACATGTGTTTCGGCTCTTTGAAGTGCATGATGATGATGATGATGATGGAGAGCATGGTGCATATGCGGGCGACATGGCGGCTGGTAGCACGAATACTGACGATGTTCAATTGCACGGCGGTGATGATGATATCTGCTTGTCGTTTGATTCAGATGATGAACGGGCGAAGAATCTTCTTCGACGGCACCGCCGCCGCAGTCGAGAGGGAGTGTGGGAGAGTAGGCGCCGGGCCGGCACTTATATCTGCAGCAGCGCGCGATCGGTGCTTGGCTAGCCCGTACCGTACTGTCGTAGTCTACTACCACATGTAACTATGCTGGGAGTATGCTGCCCCTGGATGCGGCAGGTCTGTCTGTCTTTCAAGTCCAGAATTCTCGTGTGAATGGCAACGCGTGCGGGCGCGTCGTGGAGAGCCGCAGGTCTCCAGTAGTAGTATTGCCCATGCACCGACTCTCTCACTCCTCTCTCCTCATCATCACTCCCTCCATTCACCTGTACGGACACCACCACCACCACCACCACCACCACCATCACAGTATTGATCCTGCTCCCCGCGCTGGTCGGAGAAGAGCAGAGCAGAAGCGTCTGAGAAGGAAAGAAGGCCAGCGATCGGCAGTGCATGTTCCGGCGGCGAATCCCCTGCTCGGCCAGCCAGTCAGCCAGCCAGTCAGCCAGCCAGCCTCCAATACTGAAATCACCATTTGCCTTGCCTTGCCCGACCCTGTCTTGCCACGCCTTACACTCTGGCAACCAGCCTGCGCACACTCATCACGACTTCCTAACGTGCTCTCCGAGCTGTAGGAGGAGCAAACACTACTGTGCTGCTCGCGTCGCGCCGCCTGTCGTCCTCGAAATACCGCCAACCGGGAGTCGCCATACTGCTGCATCCCTGCATCCCTGCATCCATATGCGCCTCGAGTCGCGCGGCCACTCTCGCTCGCCGCCATCGACTCGTCAATAACCCTCGCTGAAACATACCAGCATCACCCGCTCTCCTCCACTGCTCGTCGTCGTCGTGGCCCCTCCGACACTGTCTCGCGCGCGGACAAGCCCGCGACACGCGAGGCTGTCAATCACTACCCTGGTGACCTGTCATAACCCCGGTCGCTCGACATGCAGGGGGACGTCGCGGCAATGGAACCGCCTCTAGCTACTGCGTCCGTGTCTGCTGCTGCTGCTGCTGCTGCTGCTGCAGCATCCGAACAACATCATCAGCGCTCCAACTCTTCCGCTGCCTTCACGAACGGCCACGCTCAGCGGCCCAGCACCGCGACGATGCGACACTCCCGCACCACCAGTCGCATGGCCGACGGCGCCAGTAGGGCCAGCGATGAGGAAGTCGGCAAGACTGCCGTGAAAGTTGGTAAGTGTGCTTCCGATCCAGCTGCTGCAAGGAGCACACCTCCTAAGTCATATACATTCCCGCGACCTTCGACTGACGCTCTATGTGATAGCTGTACGGGTACGCCCGCCGCTCAAACCCTCCGACCCGGGTTTCGATCTCATCCCACATCGATTCCGTGATAGCACCTGCGATGTCACCACGAGCTCCAGTCTCGCCATCGCATCGCCTCAGGGCAAGAAACTCTTCGTCTTCGACCGCGTCTTCGACGAGAACACCACGCAAGAGGGAGTCTGGGAGTATGTCAGCGACAGCGTGTCGTCCTTCGTCAAAGGCTACAATGTCTCTATCCTCGCATATGGCCAGTCGGGAGCCGGCAAGTCATATACCATGGGAACCTCTGGACCACAGGACCAGAACGATCCAAACATCAGCGGCATCGTGCCACGCGCAGCACATGCCTTGTTCGACAAGCTCAATGGAACTACTGCAAAACCACCCTCGGGCATTCAGACACCGAAGCGATACTCAACCCAAGCACTGCCAAGCTTGGCGAGTCTCAACAAGGCAGTCAACGGCGCACCAAAGAACTGGGAGTTGAAGGCTACATATGTGGAGATCTACAACGAACAACTGAGGGACCTGCTACTTCCGGACGGCGCTCTGCAACAAGAGCGCCCTCAAGTCCAGATTCGTGAGGACAAGAACCAGCGCATCTTCCTAACGGGTCTCACGCAAGTCTCTATCAATTCGGTAGAGGACATGATGAACGCACTCAACTTCGGATCATCCATTCGACAGACGGACGCAACAGCAATCAATGCTCGATCTTCTCGATCACATGCTGTATTCAGTCTGAATCTTATCCAGAAGAAGACAGATGGAACACATCGACCCATGACCAAGTCCGAGAAGCGCATGTCAGTGCCTATCGAAAGCCTCGCAGGCGCCGAAAATGTCGTCACAGTCGACAGTAAACTGCACTTTGTTGACTTGGCCGGTAGCGAACGTCTGAAGAACACGGGCGCCACCGGTGACAGAGCAAAGGAAGGAATATCGATCAACGCGGGTCTCGCCAGTCTGGGCAAGGTGATCTCTCAGCTATCATCCAGGAATGGGAGTGGTCACATTTCCTACCGTGACTCGAAACTGACCAGATTGCTGCAAGATTCCCTGGGAGGCGCCGCTATCACTTTCATGGTAGCCTGTGTGACTCCCGCTGTTTTTCACTTGAGCGAGACCCTCAACACCGTACATTATGCGCAGAGGGCACGTGCAATTCAAGTCAGACCGGAGATTCAGTCGACCCACGAAGAAGGCGACAAACAAGCTGCTATCGACAGATTGCGAGCCGAAGTCAACTTCCTACGATCCCAGATGCACAGTTCTGATGGACTTGATGCTGAGAAGCCCGAGCGTGCGACTACAACACGTGGCAAAGAGAGACAGCTCCAGACAGAGCTCTTGGACATGCAGGAGAACTATAACGCTCTCAGTCAACGGCACGCTCGACTCATTGCAGAAATCTCGAAGAGCAGAGACAATGAAGGCGGCGTGGACACTCCGTTGCTCAACGAAGCCATGGGCGAGAATGCCAGCGCGCGCATCAAGCGCTCCAACTCCTTTGCGGAAGCTGTCGAACAGGTCGTACTGGAGTACGAGAAGACAATCCAGAGTCTGGAGACATCACTTTCGCAGACCCGATCGAGCCTCTCCAACTCTGAGGAGACTCTTCTGGAGAAAGAAACGCGTATTGCATACATGGAGTCCATCCAACAGCAGCTCCAAACCAGGGTTGCCAAGTACATGGAGCGAGAGGCAAACAACGATTCCTACACCAGAGATCTCGAGGGCAAGATGGAAGGCGCGTCCACCGAGGAGGAGCGCAAAGAGACGATGCTCGCCGAGCTTCGAAAGGAGCTAAAACGTGTTCGTGAGAGCGAAGCTGGAGCAGAAGACTACATTTCGACCCTTGAAGAGCGTCTGGCAGAAGCAGAGCAAGATCAAGAGATCATGCAGCGCGAAATCGACCGCCTGGAGCACGTTGTGGAGCGGCAACGAAGTCTCGGGCGACTGGACAACCTGCTTGGCGAACTTGATGGCGTTCGTACTTTCGAGCCAAAGGCGAATGGCGTCACGACGCCCTCTGTGACCAAGGTGAACGGCCACTCCCACTCGGACAGCTACGATCCTTTCCGCGCGCCTTCTTCAGCGAGCAACTACTCGCAGCCGGACCACGACGAGCCAGAGGAGCGTGAATTGTTTGCTGAGAAGAACGGATTGCCCGCCCATGCCGTTCAGTCACCGGCGCAGAACGATTTCGTGGCAGAGAAACTGGAGAACCTGACCCAGGAATTCTTCGATCTTCGATCGGAGCATGAGAACGTCCTCAACGATCATGATATCCTCCAGCAGAAGTACCGCAAGGCTCTTGAGACTCTAGCCAAGCTGGAGTACGACAAGGAAAATATGGCCGCCAAAAAGCCAGACACTCCAGATGAGAGTGCTCGAAGCTCTTTTTTAGCAGACGCGAGGATGAAAGAGAACGGGCAGGACGAGGAAAAGGCTATGGAAGGGCAGCCATCATCCTCGCAGTTGTCATCGGAGGAGCTGTCCTCGCAATCGCCGCAGAATACTTTGGCAGATGTCGAGAAGGAGACCAAGAGTGAGCAAACAGCGTCCACACACAGTGATGCTGCTTTGGCCGGAGGTGTTGGCCCGGTCGGAGGCGCTGCACTGGTTGGTCCTGGTGCTTTGGCTGTTAACACAACTGGATCTCCCGGGTCTCCCGTACCTGTTGATCATGAGGAGATGATGCAAGAGATGGAGACTCTTCGAAAGCTGCACGCTGAAAAGGAGGTATCTGTTGCCGAGTTGACCAAGAACTACATGAGCCTTGCCTCGAGACACGAATCGACGCTCGCTCAGGTCAAAGAGCTCAAGCAAGAGGTTTCGCGTGCACAGAACATCCGACCGGCTTCACCCAGTTTCACAACCTCACCTAGCTTCGTCAAGGGTTCTCGAAGGAGAAAATCGGATGAACTGCTCAGCACAAACTCCGATCGTGCTTCTCGGTCCTTCGTGTCAATGAAGGCTTTAGTAGCGAACAACTTGGAGGAGCAAGCCGATGTGAAACGCGACTTCGAGCAGCATTTGAGCACTGTAATGAGCGAGCTGCACACGCGCTCAGAGAGAGTCACGGCGTTGGAGTCTGAACTTGCCACAGTCAAGAAGGAAATGGAGAACAAGCAGACCATCATTACCGGCTTGACCCGCGAGCGCTCGAGTCTGGCTGCAGCCTCTCATTCTGGCGTTGATTTCAATATCATTGGCCAACTCCGGGATCAGTTGGTCGAAAGCGAGAATCAAATTCGCACACTTCACGAGGAGCACGCGGCACGAGAGATGGAGTTGCAGCAAGAGGTCGATAGCCTGAAGCTGTCCATGGCTGATCACCAACAGAAGATCTCGCAGCACACTGACAGTCTGCCGACACCTGCCGAAGACCCGTCGTACTCGCACATACCTGGAAACTTCCCAGTGACACCCGTGATGGAGATTGCTGAGCCTGAACACGGACAGGCGGCCGCCCGTGCTTCTCGCAGCACGGTGCCAAATGAGGAGATGGCCAGACTGCAGAGCGAGGTTACTGCGTGGGAGAACAAGCACCGGGAAGCCATGGACACCATGACTTCGTCCCAAGCCGAGCTGCTAAATACCATCTCCGACCTCCAGGCATCGCTGCGTCGTGCGGAACGGGGAGGACCCAAGACCCCTACTGACCGCCCAATGATTGAGAGGGAGGTACTGGATCAGGAGCGCGAGAAGCACAATGAGATCATTGAGGGCTTGACACTCCAGGTCCACGAGCACAAGCAGATCGCTGACGATCGTGTTGTCCGACTGGCTGCCCTTCAGGAGGCCTACACAAAGCTTCTCCAGAAGCAGCAAGACTCAGACGACGATGTTGCGCCGCGCGGTCTGCGAGAGAAGGAGCTTCAACACCACAGAGATCTCGTTTCAAACTTGGAGAATCAGCTGCAGGTTCACAAATCTGCGATTACCATCCACCAGGAGAGTCTTGAATCTCTGCAAGCCTCCCACACCAAGGAGATTGACGATTTGACGCGATCAATGTCTAAGCTCCAAGAGGAACACGATACCAAGTACAACGCTCTCCAAGACAAGCACGAGCATGTCACCAGGGAGCTGTCCGAGGAGCTGCACGTGGCACGCAGTGACAATACCAGCCTTCTTCGTAATGCGTCATCTGCACTTGGTTATGAGACGGATGCATCAAAGCTACAGACCCAGATCTCGGGTCTTGTGGAGGAAGGCAAGGAGCTCCATGGCAGGCATCTGAAGGCCACCAACGAGCTCAAGGCCGTTCAGGAGGAGCTTCAGAATGCCATCAACCGGTCTGTGGAGATGGACAGCGAGATCAACGAGCTGAAGTCCTTGGTAGAGCAGAAGGATGCCCGTCTGGAGAAAATGACCGAGAAGTACAACAAGAGCGCCGCACTGGTCGATCAATTGGAGGAACAGCTCGAAAAGGGCTTTGACTCACATCAAGAGACGAATAAGCGCCTGTCGAGTTTCCAGTCGGAGACCGTGCAAGCTCGTATGGAGCTGGAGAGAGAGCTTGAAGAGCACAAGGCCCGCAGCGGCTACCTGGCAGTGAGTGCCCTCATCATGACTTTATGTGATATACTAACTTTCAAAAGCAACAACTGGAGCAGTACAAGCACATGTCCGTCACCTCGAACACTTCTTCACACTTCAACCGCGAGTCGTTATCGCCAGAGGCAGCCGCCGTCGCCCTTGGTCGCTCGAGCTCAGCATCATCGACTGGGCGCAAGTCGACGAACAACGTCTTACCAACACCACCTCCTTCTATCCCGCTCCCGCCCCTTCCAGCTTCACCAATGGCAATGGAACGATCGACTTCACCCGCTCCAACGAATTCACCGCCAGGATCCCGCCACGCCTCCGATCCAGCCATGTCGCAGCTCGTCGAGGAGCAAGAGGCTCGCATTCGTACGATCGAGAAGCATCTCTTCGCGGAGAAGCAACTCACAGCCACGCTGGAGGAAGCACTCGTTGATCTCGAGAATTCCGCGAACCGCACCAAGTCTGAGATGGATAACTGGCGCAAGAAGTGCCAAGGTCTTGAAGACGAGCTCGTTAGCTTGCGGAAACAGCGCAGCGACTCCCGCGCCAGCTTACAAGCGGTCGAGGAAGAGCGTGAGATGAGACTTCGCGCCGAACGAGCCCGCCACGCACTGGAGCAGCGCATGAACGAGCTCAATGCCGGCAAGAAAAAGAAGAAGAGTAATTTGAACTGCTTCTAGGAGAAGCGCGATCGACTCGTTCCTTCACGATGCCGAGGAAACGACCACCAACGTACCCACACCTTTTTCTCTTCTTACACCTTCCTGTATCATTGACTTCCGCCGTGCGCTGTCGGCGGCACCTTTACCCTTCCGAAGACTGTCTTTTGATACCCAAATACACCAATTCGTCCGCAAAAAGGGACCGTACACAACGATTGAACCCCAACACTTGTCCATAGCACTCACGGCGTTTCTGTTTTCCATCAAAAACAAGAGCGAGATACGAAGCCTACGCGTTAATTTCATTTCGGGAGGGTAATCTGAACTATTTCAAAGAAGGCGCTCAGTGAAGAAGCAGATTGGCTTCACTTGTCTTCTGAGGAAGGGAAGAGCTCGAGAAAGTTTTTTTGGTTGTTGTTGTCTGATACCACTATTCGAAACGTGCCACGTATACGCATATGGCGCTTTTTTGGCCGCTTCTGAAGAGGTGTGTGAGAGGCGATAGTTTGTATATACTTATTTTCCCAATAAAGAAAACCTATGGTGGGTTTTTTGATCTCCGAATAACTTGGGCCCTTTTTTTTTGTTATGTTTTTTTTGGCGCAGAGGTTGAGATTGAGGGCGCTACGTACTATGGGGGGGACGTTGACATGGTCGAATTGACTTCGACGAGAGCTCGCTGGGATGGTTTTGGCAAGTGAAAGGTTTCTGGATCTTGGCGTCGGTTTTACGCGTCGCCAGACTGTGGCAGACTGTGCAGGCTCAGCGACCGACCCTTGTCTCGTAGGATGAAGGTATTCACCTGCAACACAGACGCCACACCAATTCTGGTTAGCGTCAAGTTCTCAAAATCCATCACATAAATCGGCCACCGATTCCCACTTCCCCAGAAGCGCTGTTGAGACTTCGCCACTGTGTTAGCCCCAAGGTCTTCGGAGTGCGTGGCTACTTATCGTCATATAGTAGTCCGTATAGATGTAGGTTCCTTTGTCGTGTCCGTGATGGTGGTGGTGTGCACTGGAAGAAGAAGAAGGCAACATTCGAACAAGACACCTTTTATTCCTTTTCTTTTTCTTTTCGATCTCTCTCTCTCTCTCTCTCTCTCTCTCTCTCTCTCTAACGATTCAAGTAATCGACGATTCGACATATCATCAATACTATAACCATGAGGAGCAGCAGCGCGATCCAGACCGTCTTCGCCACCACCGAGCTCCTCGAATGCATTCTGCTCCAATTGACAGCGACGACGACGACTCGTGCGGATCTGCGCACTCTGTTACTGGCTACGCGTGTCTGTCGTTGCTTTCGCGAGGCGATTCTTCATTCGCCGAGATTGAGACGGGCTCTGACGTTTTCGACGGAGAAGTGTAAGTTGTCTTGACCATCTAAGCTCTTTGCATGTGAGCTCTACTGAGACAGTCTCGATTAGCGAATCTCTCTCTTCCTGCTTCCCTCTGCGCTAATAGGGAAACGCTCCATCATATTTCCTATGATGTCAACTTGCTCTATCCATTCGTTCGCATCGGTGGTATGAGGTTGGGCTATAGGATCGATAGACGCGTGGTGTTCTTTGAGTTTCTGGATGCGTGTGAGAGGGATCGGAATGGTGTGAGGGGGAGTTGGAGGGATATGCATATTTTCCCGCCGGATTGGGTTGTGGAGAGGGTTGTTGTTACGGTTGGTGGGGACGAGGACGAGGACGAGATGGGGGGAGGGGTGGGAAAGAGGGAGTGTTTTGTGAAAGAGGTTGAGGTCGCGGGGAGGAGTGTGGGAGAGTTGTTGGATTTGGTTGGAGAGGGGAAGGGGAGTTGAGGGGATGGGGATGGGGTGAATTGCTGGGCAAATTTTGATGTTGCTGGAGGCGGGATGCAATTATCGCTGTCGTGGCTGCTATATGTGAATTTAGATGCAACAAGCCCACTTCGGGACCGTCATAGCATCTTCCGTTGGCGATTGAGGTCTCGCTGAAGGGAGACTGGACGATGCACCACTGAACCCTCCGCTTGAGGGAGACTTCATCGCCCGATGGTATTCTCGTTTGGTAACTTTAAAAACGAATAAGCATGAAAGAGTGGTGGTACCTTGCAGATGCCGATACCTTTGAACGAAGTGGGGCTGTGTTTGCTCACGTCATCGCCTAAGTATGAACTTCAACCGCCATGCGAATACCAACACTAAACGCTCCTTTCGCTTTCCATATTGCAATTCTCATACCACTCAAACAAGATGGCGTCCGAAACTTCCAAGCGCAGAAAGCGCTTCATTCCGCTCGAGAACAATCCAGAGGTCATGACTTCGCTGCTGCACAAGCTAGGCCTCTCACCCGCGCTCTCGTTCCACGACGTCTTCAGCATCGACGACCCAGATCTGCTCGCCTTCGTGCCCCGTCCTGCTTACGCTCTTCTCCTCGTCTTCCCGGTCTCAGATACTTACGAAAAGTTCAGAACGCAGGAAGACGGCGAGAAACCAGAGTATGAGGGCAGCGGCGACGGAGAACAAGTCGTGTGGTACAAGCAGACCATCGGCAACGCGTGCGGTCTGATTGGTCTGCTACACGGCGTGAGCAACGGCGAGGCGCGGAGTCATGTCAGCCAAGGCAGTGATCTGGACAAGTTGATCAAGAACGCTGTGCCGCTGAAGCCACGCGAGAGGGCAGAGCTGCTGGAAGAGACCGAGGCGCTTGAGACGGCACACCAGGCTGCTGCTGCGACTGGAGACACTGCTCCTCCTTCTGCAGACGACAGCATTGATTTGCATTATGTCTGCTTTGTCAAGAGTGCTAATGGACATCTGTGGGAGATGGACGGGAGGAGGAAAGGTCCACTGGATCGTGGAGCGCTGGCTGCTGATGACGATGTGCTGAGCCCTGCTGCGCTGGAGAAGGGAGTACGAGCTTTCTTGAAGCGTGAGGAAGAAGCTGGAGGTGGAGAGCTGCGATTCAGTCTCATCACGCTGGCGCAGGGATTCGACTGATCAACCCCGACTGGATTGTAAAAGTCTGACTGTCCCGCGACTGTCTTCATCGAGTTGCGTAATAGTCGATGGCCATCATGGACGAGCTACGATTGGTTCGAGACGGTGAAACACTCAATGCAACCTTGCGCTAAAGCTCTATCCCGATGTTAGTTGAGTGGTAAGCTACGATGAGCCCCGTCATGAAATCGAAGCTCGACGACGTCGTAAGTGAGAGGCTCTTTCCGGGAGCATCGAATCACTTTTGCCCTTGGCTCTCTACTCTCGTATGTCCGCAGCAGCTCATTTCTCCTCGTTCATGCTTTGCTCCTCGGCTCTTATGGCTTGCCAAAGCACCTGTCGATACTCACGAATCTTTCCTTTGTCTGACATCCACACCACTCCACCCTGTGAATCAATCACGCTGACCTCTAGATGTGGCGACGAACTTCCGTGCGCGCCATCGTTTCTGTTAGACCACGACGATAACTGGCGGAGCACATCGATGGCCACTCTGCAGACGTAGCGGACGTTTCTCTTGGGGGGAATATCCCGATATCCTGCCCAGAAATGGAGGCTACGCCTGACCTCCCATGTGAGGAATCGGATCCTTCACTAAATTCAGTAACACGCTTCCAAGAATAAAAACTGGCACATGCAGAGTGAGACCAGTCATCTTACATACTTCGTGATGCGACTACGCGCCGTGGATGGCATACGATCATACCAGAGCTTGAATTCTTGAAGGTCCGCCGATTTCGAGCGGAAGGTCATGGTCTTGTAGTAGATATCGATGGTCTCACTGCGCACTTGGTGGTTGACCGCGAGGATACCAGCATTGCACTGATGATTGCGATACTCGACCGAGCTGAATGAGCACTGTCTAATATCACGAGCTTCGTAGTTTCGAGGTATGAGCTTGCCGCGGTCGATGATGACCTCGCTGTCAGCGCAGACGAACTCCCATACCAAGTCGCGCAGCTCGCGAGGAAGGCTGAGCAAATTCGAAGTGGACATTATGGTTGGATGGGTGGATCGAAGAGAGGGGCGCGCAGCGGCGTTTTATCTTGAGGAGTTCTGTGCACAAGTGACGGAGCTTGCGGCAAGTGACTTTGCGAAATGTGAAGCTCGTCGAAGATGTGGGAAATTTCCTTAGTCCATTCACTGAATGGGCAGAGATCTGAGCGACCCGAATGTTATCGTTGATTTTGCAGTGGTTCATAGACCAGCTGTGAGTGTCAAGTCTTGGCGTCTCGTAGGCGAGCCATGACGATAACCATTCTGACACTTCAGCGGAATGGATCACAAACTTTGTGTCGACTTAATGTCAATTGTCATGTGGTCGTTTTATGTACGTCTTGCGTTGCAGTCACGAGCGTCTCAATCAGCCTGTGGTTTAATGATTACTATAGCGAATGTACTTCTGCCCCATGGACTCCGATCAGTCGGTATCATCATCTGTATCGCTATCGTGGACCGCCGTACGGGACGCCATCTGCGGCCTACGTCCAATGACATTGTCTTTCGACCCTCTTGGCCGGCTCGGAGTGAGGCGGTTGACAGTCGAGCTGATCTGTTTGTCGTAATCGTGCTCATACTCATCATCACCTCTGTCCTGCTCCCGAGCCGCCCTCCCAAAGTCGTCTGTTCCATGCGTGGCTTTCAAATACAGGTCGAAATCCTGACTGGCTTTGGCAACAGTCTCGAGATGAGCTGTGGTAATGATCTTATTGTTCTCGAAAGTCGCGAGCGCCGCTGCCGTCTGACATGCATTGTGAATTTGGCGACCGTTCCACCTGCGCACGTCTGGGTGGTTCTTTGTCGCTTTGAAGTTCTTTTTGGCCCATTCGAGTAGGGCAGCCTTGTCAAAAGCAATGCCTTTCTTCTCTTCGAGACGTCGCAGATTCACCTCCCAGATCTCCATGGTCTGCTTCCGGTCCAGCTTACTGTAGTACAGCGATATGGAGATTCTGCTCTTGAAAGACTAGAAAGCGGCGCAGGTCAGAACATGGACCGAGATCGTCTCTACCACGAACAACACTGACCTCATCGAACGTTCCGACTTTGTTCGTTGTGAGGAATCTATCGGAAGTGATCAGTGTCGCATCAGAGCTGTCACATCGAGTGAACTCACAAGATCCCAGAGTAATACTCTAGTGTACGAAGAAATACCGATACAACGGCATTTCTCTTGAGATCAGTACGATCACGAGTCTGCAGGAAGACATCTGCCTCATCGAGCAGCATTACACAGCCCCACCTGTGAGCATGTAAGAACGCCTTCTCGAGCTCTCTCTGCACTTCTTCTGCACTCCCGCCAATGTCACCTGTGGCAAGAGTCAGCCGCGCCGCACAAGACTACGATAGAAGCAAAACATATACCACATGTCAGAGCATACAGTGGGCGGTTGGTGTATTGGGCCACGCATTCTGCCGTGCTGGTCTTCCCCACACCTGGCACGCCGTGAAGTAAGATGATACATCCTTTGCCTTTACCACTGACCAGGTCGTCCTTGAAGTCGCTGGAGTCGTTCGAAGGTAGCGTCTCGCCATCTTCTGTTTGTTTCGGTGCTCTAGCATGTGTCGACACCAGGCTTTCAACAAGTCTTTTGTATTCGGTGGGAAGAACGAGATCCTTGAAGCTTTGTTGTCGATCGCGAAAAGCCGTCATGAGATCAATATCGAGAAGTGCTGTCCTTCGTTAGCAATTGGACGAAAAGATATCCAGAGTGCCAAACCCCATCTCCTATCCCTCAGACAAAACCCCCATATGCCTCTCGGAAGTAAGATCGCAAACTCTTCCAGGAACAGTTTCTGGTTGCTCCCATATGGGCGGAGGAGGACTTGCTTCTGCTGGAAGAAGTCGCTCTTGAGCTTTTGGTCCACTCGAGCGTCGTCGTAAATGAATGAATTCGATTCAAGGTGCGTGCAGCTTCGGTCTGCACAGTAGCACGGTTTTGGGTATGTTTCACGCGTCTCATTAGTCCTCGAGCGTGGAGGATCATACAATCCTAGGCCCGGAACTTCGCCTGGATTGTACTGACTCCAGAGCTCCAAATCAATAATCACGTCGCTATCAACCTAATGTCAAATATTCAGCAGTGAGTAATCAGCAGCTGATAAGCTCACCCCCATACCTGTTGTCGAATCCTGTCGAGACTGAGTCCGTGGTAGCTCATGTGCACTACGTCCTTAGATATGGCATATTCTGCGTGTCTTCTGCCGCGCTCAATAAATTGCGCTTCGTGGCCTGAAGAATTTTTCGTTGGCGAATCTGCTCTGTGTAGATGAGTTAGTGGAAATACTCTCAGGGACTCGACTTCCTTGAATCCAAGGAAAGGGTCGATTGTGAATTCTCTAGGCAAGGGTCCCGCTTCTGTGTCCTTAAATGCTACACAGAAACAATGTATCCCAAAAGGAGAAAGTTCGTCACTGGCGAGCGGGTTTCGAGCAACGGCTTCGTCTCTGGGTTTGGGTCTGGCACCGTATAGTGCATCGAAGTCCTGGAAGCCGCCTCCAGCACCATGAATATGGGTCAAATCTTTGTAGCGTAGAGCCTGACGACCACCCCGCACAGCGGTGACCTGGAGCACCTGGTTTTCTAAAGGATCGTATATCAAATCTCCGGGGGTGAAGAGGCTCCACATTTCATCAAAGGCCACAGTCAGTCTCTGGTCCAGTGGCTCCTTGCCCCGCAAAGCATGATGCCTTTGAAGCTCAGTCGAAAGGCGAGAGTCGATGAAATGAAGAAAGGCTTCCATGTGCGCCACCATATCTGACTCGAGCTTTTCAGGAGTTCCATCCAATTCGAGCTTTTCAGGAGTCCCATCCACTTCGAGCTTTGCAGGAGACCCATCCACTTCGATGGCTTCAGGATGCGCGCTTGCGAGTGGCGTGTCTCGTGGATGTGGGTCTGATCCCTCGATACTACTGTTGCTTGTTGTATGCTGTCTCTCAGCTAGCATCGCCTTGCGTCTTCTTGTGTACTCTCTTATTTCGGCCTCGTGCTGCAAAACGACTTTGAACGGACGGAGGTGTACATCTCCACTTATGGGTGCCACGTCCTTTCCCATAATCGTTTGTAAGGCCTCGCAGATCATCGGCGAGTTGATTCTGAAGCGCTCGACTCTATCTGTGTCCGTAGGCAGATGTGCCATATTGACTGAGGCGTCTGTTGCTATGCCTTTGACCAAGTTTGGCAAAGGGCGGCATGGTTCTACGAGCGCTTCGATGGCCGAGATAGGTTCTTTGCTTGGAGGCTTCGGCAATTTGGATGGTGGCAAAGCAAAGATGAACTCGGCCAACCCCATGTAACGTGTTGTCGGCTCGTAACGTGTCCTGGAGAGTTTTGTTCCGGGCTCTTCCTTGATGACGGTATCACTGTCCACAGAATCAATCTCGTTCAGTCTTGACTCCATATCCTTCAGTCGATGCTCCAGCTCGACGAAGTATGCCGCCGTCTGTCGATTCCTCAACAGTGCGGTATCCGTTGGATACTTTAACCCTCTCAGAAGTCCGTCTTGCAATTCGTTATCAAGGCTAATATGATCGCGTGATTTATATTTCGTTGTTCCTGTCTGGACACGTGCAAACTCTGCATCGTTCCGAGTCTGGTTGGCCTCGGAAGACCGGGCCTCGATGGCAGGTATCTCTGTATCAGAGGTCGTTGCTTGCTGATCTAAAGCATCCTTGCGCCCATTTGACTGCGGATCCTCTGTGACACAGTCGACTTGAGATGTCACGAAACCACTGCCAGCCGCTTGATCGCCATGTTCTTGCTTGGGGATCCGATCTGGAGTTTGCGAGGTATTGCTCTCATTCGTCGCAGTTGACGGCGACGTTTCAGGCAAAACATGTGCAATTGTACCGTCAGGCGCCTTACTTGAGGTAGCCATCTTGCTATAGCTTCACGGGAACACGAAAAAATGGAGGTCTAGGATTGTGCGGCAAAACAGACTGCAGCGGGTGTCATGAAGAGACAATGGCGAGATCGAGAGCAGAAGTGAATGTACATTGGGTAGGCGGGATATCACGAGCGAAGCGCCAATCGAAACACACTGCATGAACCGGTGAAGCCTCTGTGGCCCGCGATTGGCAGTCAGGAATTATGAGCGGGCCAGAGTGTCCTGGGCTGTAGAGTTATGCAGTTTTCGTGGCAGCCACCGAATGAGACAGGACGAACGACCGAACAAGGCAAACAGCTGAACATTTCAGCTCTCTGCCTTGCACAGAAACGGCATCCAGCGATAGACACCTGCATTCGACCTCCCATGTACATGTACATGCACGTAAGCTTCGTGGCGGGGCGATGCAGCCTGATCGACTTCGCCCTCGCAAATCCCTCTGGTCGCTCTGGCATCCAGCCTTATGTGCAATGACTGTCTGAGATGGAGCATCACGCAAACAGCAACGCACGACCGCTGGGTCCTATCAATTCCATTCAAGTCGGAGACACTCTCGCTGCGACGTTCGTCGACAATCGTCTGTCGGACGTTCACCCTTTGTTTCAATCATTGGAGCGATCCTTTGCAAATATGAGCCGACTTTCGGACGTCGATACGCTGGTCGCGATTGGTAAAGTTGAGGAAACAGCAGAAATGGTCGAGGCTCGTCAGAGATTCCGTCAAGCGATCGAGCGTTACGAGAAGAAGACCGGAACTCAGTATTCGATAATCAACACGAACAGCAACGAGCAACAATGGTGGTCCGATCTTATCGTGAGCATGGAAGGCATCCTAGTCAAGTATCAGAGCATGAACGACGGGAAGAGCTTCAAGAAGCTACGAAAGTGCCTGCGAAAATGCGCTGACCTCAAGAGACCTGTTGATCACTGGCTTAAGCTGCTACCCTCGGAGTCCTGGCAAGCATCTCTAGTCTGCGGTGGAATCAAGATCATATTTGCAGCCGCAGCGAAGCTCGAAGACGTCCGCGAAGACATCGCAAATGCGATTCAGCAAATACCATTAGCAATCAGTCGAGCCCAGGAGTTCACAGGTCGGTACACACAAAGCGAGTTGTTGACTTCTCATGTCTCGCAGTTATACGTGGCGATTCTTGACGTCCTTCAACACTGCCTGTCTTTCTTCATGCAGAGTCCCAGCAAAAGAGCCATGTCGTCTGTACTGAAAGGAGACGGTTTCGGGAGGGAGCTCGAAGACAAGCTCAAGCATTTGCAATTACTCGAGACCAGCGTTGACAAAGTGGCGGACATGAACCTCCACAAGAGCGTCGGGGATGCCAATTCGAGCCTTGATATTGTCCATGAGAAGCTGAACGTCACCTATTGGGAGATGAAGAAGCTGGAGCACATGGTGAAAAAATCGATTGGTGTGATCCTACTCGACCAGCAAGATCGGTTTCAGAGGTGTCAAGAGCGGAAGCATCGTGCGATGCTGCAAGCAGACCGCAAGCGAAAGAAGAGATTAAGGCAATCTCGAGACGCGAAGGATCACATCCAAGACATTTTAAATGTCGAAGTCGAGCGGGCCAACCGCGATATTGCTACGACTTTACGTGATGGGCATATATTATCGCACTCGACGCAAAAGCGGGCAGCCTGGACTCAAGAATCACCAGACTTCTCTGAGTGGCTTTCATCGCCAACGTCCAGCATCCTGGTAATCAACAGCAACGAGCCACAGCACTCAAGGCAATCAGCAGTGTCCTTTCTCTCAGCGTCAGTGGTGTGTGGGCTGGAAGATAACCATGCTGGCCTGCAACTCTCTTGGTTCGGGGCCCAGAACATCCACGCGACTGCCTTCGACATTGCATCTGACCTCCTATATCAAGTTCTCGAAAGCGGATTGGAGATGGTTCCCTCGTCGCTTCTCCAGTCATTTTCAACCTTCGATCCGTATGACCTCGAACATCTCCGAGAACTCCTGATTCAAGTCTTGCAAGCGCAGCTCAATGAAACCTCCGTCTTCATTGTCCTCGACTCTGTCTCCTTCTACGAAGACTGGCGACGCCGTCAAGACTTGCACAAACTGCTCGATGACTTCGACTGGCTCATAAGCTCCTCATCGGAAGAACGATATCCCCTGAAGGTTTTGATCTCCAGTCCGACACATTGCAGATGGCCGTATGGCGATGCTGTCGCAGCTTCCGCCGTTCATGTCTTGGACGTGCCCGGTGCTGCAAGCGGCATCACACGAAGTGTAAGTGTCAAAAAGGTTTCGCGAGCATTGGTGCAAGCTACCGCCCAGGAGCAAAAGGTGTCCGGTGTTGAAAGTGAACACCTAGATGTGGTCGATACGAGCTGAGTGGGCTCATATCAGCGACGAGGCGTCAAGTCACCGAGATTGCGCCATGCTGTACAGACTGAAACCACAGATTCGAGAACCTGGTCGCCTTCTGTTTCGCTGAAATGATCTCCACGTCGTGTATCAGCGATAAGGATTTCGACGGTTCGGAACATTGATCGGTTTCGGAAACAGTGATATTTTGTCGCCTTCAGCTCGAACGCCTCGCTCGAGACTCAAAAAAGCTGCTTTCCAATACAATCAACCTCATAGATCCTCATCAATCTCGATCTCATCCTCATTAAAGACTTTGTTCTCCTTCTCCTCCCCCTTAGGCGGAGGTCGATTGCCGCCTTCCGGACCAGAGCTCGCCGCCACGAAACCCATCGGAGCTTTAGCCTGCCTCTCCAAGGCAGCCATAGCATCCGCCTTTTCACCGTCCATCTCCACTCCGTCCGCGCCGTTTGCCATAGCTTGCTGTCTTGCCACAGCCTGGCTTGCGATGAAATTGACGTCCGTGTTGAATTGTGCCTGTACTGATCGCTTGATTCGAAGCATCTCCTTGAAAGTGTCTTCGTTTCCGTGCTGAACCTCGAAGCTCTCCCATTTCCGCCAGAATTCTTGGTCCACTCTAGGATCACAAAATTGAGATGCATGGCCGTAAATTGCTCTAGCACGGTCGATTTCGCCGAGTCTGCGTTCCATTTCCGCAAATTTGACGCACATGGCTGATGCCTCCTTGTCCGGCAAGGCCGCGATGGCACGTTCGTATATCTGTCTTGTGGAGGTGAGGCCGAAGTTGGAGGCCGATTTGGTGATGTAGAATTCGAACATCTCCGCTCTGTCTTCGTCCGCGACAGCTCTTGTGGCACGCTCGTAGATGCGCATTGCATGTCTGGCTAGGCCTCGCTCTTCTTCGAGCGCACCATACATGAGGTACAGCGTCTTCGCAAAGCGCGGCGGACACCCTTCGACAGCTTGTTCGAATAGATCTCGTAGCCGCTCAATCGAGATCCGTCGGTCAACTGCTTTGGTGAGGTATAAATTCCAGAGTTCGAAGGCCACGGGATACGAAAACAAGTCTAAGCCACGCTCGTAGATCTTGAATGAGTCCTCATGATAGTCGTTCTCTTCAAGCAGATTTGCGTAATTGACGACAGTCTGTGGTGTTGCGATTCGGAGTTCGAAAATGCGCTCGTAGACTTTCTTGGTTTCGTCCAGGCTGGAAACAGATTCGACGAGGTCAACATAGAAAGACCATAACTTCCAGCTCTTGTGTACCCTTTGCTGCGGCGATAGCGCCTCGTCGAAATAGTCCACGTTGCTCCTCTTGGGCGCCTTGGTAGCTGTGGCCATGATGTTGACGGCCTGATCGAAGTTCTCGTTTCGAAGCTCCATCTCTGCCCATTCTGTCCACATCTCCGCAAGCTCAGCGACTGACTTGTATGGCACTTTGACAGCTTTCTCCATGATGATACGTGCGCTTGAAATGTCGCCGCCAGCTTCGTAGAATTTGGCGTAATTGGTCCACAGTTCATGAAACCGACCAACAGCTTTCTTTGGACTGATTGCTGCGATTGCGTCGGCATAAGTCTGCACGACCATTTGTTTGTTGTCTCCCCATAGCGCGACACGTTTCTGCCATTCGTTTGTATTGTGTGGATTCTGTCTCAACAACACGTCGTTGACGAGGAATGGTCGTCGATCCATGAGCTGTTCGAATCGGAGCATCCGGATGTCCAAGTCCAGATCAGCATCTTCATCTACCCTACCTTTTTGCTGACGCGCAGCAGACTCTTCTAACTTGATCGAGATGAGCGTCTCTTCCGCCTCGGCGTATGTGTCGAAGACAGTACTGAAGTCTCGTACAGTCATCACAGTGGTGATGCCTTCCTCGAAGATGTCTCTCGCGCGTTCGTATGCGCCGAGATTGATATAATATCTCGCGAGGCCAACCCAGAGGATACCTCTCTGGTCCGCAAACCTCTCGAGCCCACTCTTGATTACGTTCTCCACTGCCATCGTCGTTCCATCCGGCAGCGGTATAGGATTGGGGATACGTCTGGCGTTGTCGATCAAGATATCTAACATCTCTATCCAGTGTTCGAATGGACCCTTTGCATGCTTGCTCTTGAATCGCGGGTTGTTCAGAATCTCGATGTACCTCTGCACCGCTTCAGTGTACTTGCCCTCGTTGACGAGCAGCTCCACGAAGTCCTCCATGTGCTCTGGGTGAATCTGAATATATCTTCTCCACACCTTGATCGCTGTATCTCCACCCGCTGAACTCACAAATGGCCTGTATAGCGCCCATATCCGATTGTGTTGCGTGATAGGCAGCGCCCTCAGTGCACGATCGAATGTCCTCCTTGTAAATGTGACAAGCGGCTGCTCACACAGGAAAGAGAGGTACATTTCCCAGATCTTCGGCATCTTGTTGAGCAACACCAGCGCTCTCTCAAACAGCGCGTTGACCTTCTGGAAGTCGCTCTTCCATCGCGCCGGACTCCTGCCTTTCAGATGGCGGACTCTGAGCTCAAGGTACATTTTCCACAACTTGTAGCTGCGCGGCAAAGCGATGCATGCGCGCTCCAGCACGAAGCTCTGCTCGAGGAGGGTGCCGTACTGGCGCTTGAAATGGGCATAGTCCAACCATGCCTTCAAGTTGCCGGGCGAGCGCAGGATGTCGTTCTCGTAGATTTCGTCGTTTAGCGAGATGAGGTAGAGATATGACTGCTGCGGCGGGCCGGTAGTGGTAGAGGTAGTTGTATTTGCCATGGCGGTCAGCGGCTCGGTGGACTTGCGGCGGGAGACGAGAGAAAAGGGCAGAGTGCCCAGCATAACGCTTCTCAAGACTGGTCGGGGCGCACGTTGACAGCGAACGATTGAAGCGACGCAAGGAAGGTCGCTGTCCGGGATGAGCCGTTTGTGAAACCCGCTGAATGCCCGAGGAGCATCGCGCAGAAGATCATTGTGGAATGTTGGTAGCTATGATTGGCCAGCGGTCATCGGCTGCTCCTGCCGCTGCGGCTCAATGACATCTGATCGGTTGGAGCTTGGGAAGCTGCAGCCACTGTTCACTCACTTACTTCCCACCTTGCATGTGATTGTCCACTTACGCTTCCTGCACCGTAGCCAGACATCCACCGAAGGCTCCCCTGGATCGCACACAAACACCGCCCAAAGAATTCAATTCCTGAAGCTCGCCCAACATGTCGGGCAAGGTATGCTGCCTCTATCCTACCACCTAATCCTACCCATTGACGCTTGTTACAGGACCGTGAACCCGTCTTCCCTACCCGCCAACAGCTCGGCATCATGAAATCCAAGCTCAAAGGCGCCCAGACCGGTCACGATCTCCTGAAGCGCAAGTCTGAAGCCCTCACGAAGCGCTTCCGGGACATCACCCGCCGCATTGACGAAGCTAAGCGCAAAATGGGCCGAGTCATGCAGATAGCTGCCTTCTCCCTCGCCGAGGTCACCTACGCCGTCGGCAACACAGGCTTCGCATATCAAATCACAGAATCTGCACGACAGGCGAAGTTCAGGGTCAGGACAAGACAGGAGAATGTTAGCGGTGTTTTCATCCCGGCTTTCGAGAGCTTTCAGGTTGAGGGTGCGAGTGAGTTTGGCATGACTGGGCTGGGGAAGGGTGGACAGCAGGTACAGAAGTGCAGGGAGACGTATACGAGGGCCGTGGAGACGTTGGTCGAGCTGGCAAGCTTGCAGACTGCTTTTGTTATCTTGGATGAGGTGATCAAAGTGGTGAATCGGAGAGTCAACGCCATGTATGTTGCTATCATGGATAAATTGGGAGCTATTGCTGATTTGCGAACAGTGAACACGTCATCATTCCACGCACAGAGAACACGATCAAATACATCAACTCTGAACTGGACGAGATGGACCGCGAGGAGTTCTTCAGACTCAAGAAAGTCAAGGGTATCAAAGAGAAAGCAGCACTTGAAGAGGAAGAACAGCGAAAGAAGGCAGCGAAAAGAGACTCCGATAAGGAGAATGCGGCCGAGAATGGAGAGAGCAAAAATATACTGGGCGATGAAGGTGACGAAGATGTCATTTTCTAAGTGTAAAGGTCTGTATGATAACTCTGAGACGAATCCAGTAATTCGGTAAATTCCAGAACATGAACACTTCGAAACCGGATTCCTGACGTGGACTCACATGCCTCCGCCATTTCACTAATACAGCTAGTAACTGCGAACCTATGGCCCAAGGAGTCCGGAGGTGATGCTGACTTCCAGGGTCTATTGATTTTGGGACTTGATAATATATAGCATATATCGGGAAAATTGACCTTTAGTAGAGTGGGAGCGACGGGACTCAGCGTCTCGGGACGAACTCGACAAGATCACAAACTCTCTCACTTGTCTTCCTCTGTTTCCTTCACCAAACTTCAATCACAAGAGATAAGCGCCCACGCAGCAAAAACTCTGCCGCATTCATCTGATCTGTCTACTTCTCTCCTCGACGTCGTTTCTGATTGAGACCCACACCACGTATACACCCAGGAATCCCCGCGACGCTCTTTTTCTCGCGGAGTGTGAGAACGAGCCGCATCGTGAAACAAGGTTCTTCAATACCTGTAGAAGGATTGGTCGATCGAGCAGGATGTGTGCGTGTGTTTGTGGAATTTGTATTATAGCCTCCGATATATGAGATTGCTGCGAAATCCCATCCCAGTTGTGTGGCCGGGGAATTGTATGGAATGTGGTCGAAGTCTGCACGACATGTGTTCTGGCATGCTGCCGATGAGTGCGGTACTGAAAAATAGGCTGGCTTGAGGAAGCGTAGCGGACAAAGAGTGGAATTTCGCCTGCTGTTTTGCTGAGAGGAGGACTATATCTCCAGGGGATAGTAGAGCGTGCTTGGAGCCTTTGTAGGTTCGACTGTACTTCGAAGATGAGAAGATGAAGTGTACTGCTGGAAGAATGGTCAATCCTGCAAGGCAAGGTGCACCAGCTCGTAGTACATGTATGAGAAAACAGTATGAAAGCCGCCCTCAGATCTGAAAACATTTAACATTCATTGATACTAGCCGTAGGGGTATCTTCGTGCTCTATCGATTCTCATCATCATTAAGATCGTCTCCGATAGACATATGTCTATCCCACCACTCTCTCCGCGTAGGTGAAATTGGCTCCTGCTGTGAAGGCTGCGCATTGAGAACGCTCGTCTGCCGCTCCATAAGACTGCTTCTGTTTGCGTGGTATTCCGCGCGCTCCATCTGTAAGCGCACAGCCGCCTGTTCGGCCTGCATAACTCTGAGATCGCTTCGACCACTACGCGTGCGGCGATGCATGGGAGGTGCAGCTCGTTTCAAGGGTGTGGTTTGTGCTGCGACGTTTGGACGCAAGGTATCAGAATTCTTCAAGGAGGCTTGTGGCGACGCTGCTTTCCCAGTGAAGCTTGTGCTCCAGCGCTTCAGGGAATTGAGCAGACCAGACTGAGATTCGCTTCGCTCTCTCTCGTCCTGCCGCGCGCTGCTTTTACGCCTGGCCTCACTGAAACCATGTGCGAAAGCATATTGCCAAAAGCAGAAGCTGCCGAAGAAGGTTCCATCACTCCCTGGGATATGCCGCCAGGGCTTCTCCCTCCAGCAAAAAATGGTGACATCGACAAACCCCATACTGGTCTGGCAGAAAATATTCAAAGCATTGAGTACGAATATTGGGTGCTGTGCATACCAGTTGCTGTAGTTGAGACAATGGTTCACGAACGGTATTAGCCACATGGCCAGATAGACCAAGGGATAGATGAAGAGAAGTCGTAGCTGGCGCTGTATTGCACGTCGCCGCTTCTTCATGAGCTTCTGCGCAACGTTACCTGACATATTGCCAGTAGAGGCCATTGAAGTCCTGCCCTCTTTGATTGTGTGCAATGGCTGATCGTAAAAGGACTGGGACTGGACTCCTGAGGATTTCACGGATGCCATAGTCGAGACTGATCCTCGCTGACGCTCAGCGCGGTCGATGTTGGTTGGTGCCGGAGGGCCAGAAGCAGGTGCAAAGTCCAATGACTCGACGACCGCGAAGTTTTGTCTACTGCTCCGGCGAGAAGATGGATTACTTTTGCTCCGAGATTTGCCTTCTTCCAAATCAGAGGATTGCTCCATGTGGTTCATGGCTTTACCGACAAAGGGCAGCGACCAGTTCGGGAGAGACTTCCTCCGTCCAGAGTCTCCTCCTTTGGAATAGTTTGCATCGTATAGTGAATCCCGGTTGTGAGATGTCGGTGATATATTCTCTGCGGACTGATCTTCCGGAGCGATGCCGTCAAATTGTTGTTTCTCTGTGATAACAGCGTCCGGGGGCGTCGACTGAGAGCGCTGCATTGGTATAAGAATCTCGGAACGTTTCGTGTTGGTCGGGCTGGAATCGGGCATGCTTGAACTATCATTTCCCTCCTGCCCGAAAACCTTGAACTCATAGCCCACATAGCGATATATCTTGATGGCAACGAACATGATGTAGATCCAAATGAGATACCTAGGGACCCATGATAGAGCCAGGCGGTACCAAAAAGGTCGTATTGGAAGGGTGCAAAAACCACCCTGAGAGATAAAAGCATACCGAGTGTTGACGAAGGCCAGCGAAGCCATGATATTAGGCACGATGAACCAGGCTGCCAGTACATATTTGCGGACGCGAAAGAGTCCATCGTGACCAAGAAATGATTCCTTTGATGGGAATATCTGAAGCTGCATGTGCAAGCTCATCAATAGAATGGCAACATCTGAGTTGTTGTCTGTCAGTCAATGTCGCTGAACGTCGAAACCATGCTATCACTCACCACATCCCTCAACACCGGCTTGAAGGAAATATCCGCTTGCCTGGCAGAATGGCGATGCGGTGGGGACGTCTCTGCCACGAGTGAGAGACATTGTGGAGAAGACCAGAAACCATAGTGATTTCCAGCAATCGCCGGTAATGAGCAGTAGAACAAGATCTCTGCCTATCAAAGGGAAACGTGAAGGTCAGCGAGCAGTCCATGCCATAGCATGATGGAAGTGTCAATGTCACGCACGAAAGTTTCTTCTCATCATCCAAAACCAGTATATGGCACATAATGCCGCCAGTATACTGACACTCGCAAATGACGTGGCAATGACTTGGATCTGATGTCTTGAAGAAAACAAAAGTGTCAGTAAGACCTATGTGACTGGAGTTTCATGCGATACTTTGCTTACTGTTGCTTGTGCTTTAGTATTGCACTCGCATTGAAGGCCATGTGGTTCCCTAGTCCAGCACGTGTTTGCAGCGGAGTACTCAGTATGGTGGGGAGTGTATATTCTGCGGCCGTGGCAAGCTCTGCTGCGGTGCCGGTAAACGCGTGACTGGCAGTATAGGTCCAAGCATTTCGTGTTGCTGCGACGTCCACATCCATAAATGGCAAATTTGGCATGGCAAGGGACCTCGATGCGATTCGCGAGTAACGCGATGCTCTAAGGATGGACCGTACAAAGCCGAGATGACCAGATAGTGAAGTTCGCACAGCAGATGCTTCTGAAGTGCACCTGTCGCTACAGTGGGTCAGTCGGGCATGTTGTGAATGGCTTCGAAAGTCGCGTTGGCCGTGCGATACGGAGTCTGGACTCCCAAGCTGGTGTCTGGAAGTGCAGGCCTGGTCCCTGGTGTCAAGATGTCGCAGTGGAGAACGGACAGCGGAGTCCTTCGGCAGCTGACAACCAGAAATGGCGAGGTATGCAGTGCTGGCATGCGGATTGGAAAGCCTGGGGAGAGGTGGAGGTGGCGGAGATGCTACAGTGGGCGCTATGCCAGCTGGATTGATTGCTTCGCTGATCCGATCCGACGGCAAGATTCAACAGATTCCGCGGGCGAGCTGACTGACGCGCGCCGCTACCGATTGCAGATCCTCACCAATACCATAATAAACTGTTCTTTTCCGTGTTTGTGTTTTTGGGACAGGAAAGTGTAGGTGATGACAACTCACCAGTACTTACGGCCATCATCTGGCAACATCCCTTACTTACCTACCTTGCAGCTGGGCGCTCCCACGCGATGATGTGACTTGGGGTAAAATGCGCATTCCAGTGCGGTTGTCTGCACAACGAGAAACTAGGGAACGTAGGAATGTCCCGTTTTGTGGTTTTCAAGAGCGAAAGGAGGCGATCTGCGTCAAGATGCAGAAACGGCGACGAATCGGCATTCTTTTGGCGTCGGCGTGGCTTGCACTTACCTCTTTTTCTCGGCAATTAACAACGTCCTCAGCAAGCCACCCAAGTCAGTGGCGATATAAGTGGCCTGCTGGTCCCTTTGCTGCAATGGTGAAGAAACGTCTCTTTTCTTCTTCGTCACCGTATGACGGATGCACACAGCCCATGCGGTCAACTGGCAGCTGAGGTGCGGTCGGCAGTATTGTCCGCATCCTCTGTTCAGCTGCGACACTTCGGATATGGACATCTCTTGCACTCAGCTCGTTCGGGTTTCGGTGAGACGCTTTCGGTTGGTCGTCGTATTGGTCTCGTCGCGAGATCTGGTTCGTCAGTGGCGATTTCTCTTGGCTGCCAGAAGACGGACTGCCAGAAGACGGACTGCCAATCGGCATATCATCCGGATCAGGATCAGGCGTCCCATGGGGCTCTGCGCTGTCGACACCTATCCTCCAAACAGGAAATTGCTCCTGGTGTGCTTTTCGTAGGAACCACAGGATTGCCCTTCGCCCTCTCACTTCAGCCTGATGAGCAATGCGCCTCCAAAGCTGCTCGGACCAGGCGCTCGCAAGGCAAGGACGTTCCTTCGTGCCCGCTAGAGCCAGCAGCTTAATGAGACCACTTCGTAGCATTCCGATGCTATATGTATAGACATGGTCGCCGCTGTATGTACGAAATCCGTGTAGGACCAAGGATGACTTTGGCAGCGCTGCGCAAGCAGACAGGGAAGCATACAGGACAAGTTGCACTTTCTCCGTTAAGAGATGGCCTTCCTTGTGGAAGAACTTTCCTGCGCAAGGAAGTAGCGTTGCTTCGAGACATGCGACAATTGGCAAGAACTTCAACGCAGGTATGCAGTGGTGATTTGCTTCATGTTGGTTCGTCAAAGGATTCTCTGCATCCATGGCTAGCTCTTCAACATCCGGGACCGAGACTGATCTTCGCAGCCTCTTATTACATGAAACCCGAGCAGATATAAGCCGTGTCTCAGCATGTCTCGTGGAGCTCGATACGCGCCGTAGGGGTCACTCGCTTCGATATCACAGTCGATGTAGTCGGGAGGCGTTGTTGGCAGGCACGAGAAATCTGCTTGAGCATCGAGTGTGCGATACATTGCCAATTCACAGATCAGCGAGAGATCATCAAGATGTTCGGCAGGGTACCAATAACACCTCCCGCCTCTGTACTAGCAGCGCATTCACGCTCTCCTGGCCTGGCCTGTGGATGATCGCAACCCTCGGTGAGATTTGAGCTCCGCCATGACTCTGGCCACCGAGGCTGATACTGCTCCCATGTATTCAATCTTCTGAGCAAACGGGCGTATTCTACTTCTCCGCTGTTGGTCGGTTTCCAGCACGTCTCCACTAAGTTAGAGAAAACTGATTGTTGGTGATATCGCGCGACTGATGAGAGACTAAGAAGCTTTAGCACCGTCGCCGCCATTAAGCGCCTATCACACGGACACGCCGAGATCCCCGAGACAACCTCATTGATTTGCCCGTCATGTCCCTTGTCTCCCCGTCATTCGTCAGGTGACCTAGCCTTGACGCGGCTGTAGATGAACAACGGCGGCCGTCCACGCCACCAACAACCGTCTCCTCCTGGTTGGCCCGCTCTTCATGGCCTCGAGAGTCGGCCATGTGTCGCAACGGCTTTATCGATATCAACCGAGGACTGTGCTTTGCAAATACTACTACTGTATGGTATTCCTCCCGGTAGATCCGGATGGCACGGCACATCCTCCAGCAAACCCTCATCGCTTGCTTTGAGCTCCATGGTACCATCATCAACATGTGAATCTCGTTTACCGAAGCATTCAAGCACCCCTCTCATATAGAAACCAACAGTAGGCCTGCAATCTCCGTCCGCAAGAAACAGACGAGCGTAAGAAACATGCGGCTCGGGATAGAGATACGCCGCCCTGCCATAATACCAAGATACAGGTGGGTCACATTGACGATTGATGCAGCAGCCAAAGATGCCGAGATCCCTGCTCCTTGCGTTCATGAGACCCATGCAACCATGATCCGCCGAAGTACCCGCATCTGTGCGTCATATTCGACCGTGGTCTGGTCGAGTGTGTGTGTGTGTGTGTGTGTGTGACGAGAGTCGACAGCCTGCATACGAAGAGGCCTATCGACTCGAGCGCGTGTCGCCCCGCCCTTCCCGCCAGACGCGAGCGAGATAGACTCCCGCGTGGAGGAAACCATAAAAAAAATCACCAAGGCCGCAGCCGATGGCGCAGCAGCTCATCACCTGTAACCGGTCGATGTCCGTCTCAGCGGTCTGTCGTGGCTGAAGATATGGAAATGACATGCAAAGAGTCGTCGTGGTGGTGGTGGTGTATGTCATGTCCGCAGCTGAATCGTTGTACGATGAAGAGGCAGGGTGATGCTTTGTGATGGCTACTGTCGAAGGATGGGCTGTGCTGGAAAAGCATGTCATTCTAGCCAATCCTCTCCGAGGGCACTGCCATCATGTCTCCCTTGCAAGGTCCTCGTTCAGAATTGACGGAGAGAAAGAAGTGTTGGCTGCTAGAGGCAAGGCTCCACTGTGTTGGTGCTTCGGTCTTCCCACCAATGCGAACG
This sequence comes from Microcyclosporella mali, assembly GCA_002785985.1. Taxonomy (NCBI): domain Eukaryota; kingdom Fungi; phylum Ascomycota; class Dothideomycetes; order Mycosphaerellales; family Mycosphaerellaceae; genus Microcyclosporella; species Microcyclosporella mali. Next base: position 1,228,655 of record NHNU01000004.1, on the reverse strand, counting down.
GCTCAACTCCGTGTCGTTGCATCCCGCTTTCATCATTCCGATGTGGACCAAGTTAGAGCTTGTCGAATGCCAAATAACGATCCATACTGTCGGTATGCGGTGGCATCATCATCGCCAGCACCAGCTCGCCAAGGAAAAACAAACAAACGAAGAGCAAGGTTTTGGAAGACCACAACTTTTCCCCCGATCCTCAAAAACCAACACCCTTCCGGGGCAGAGGAGCCAACTGGCTACATGTACTTACCATAAAAGTATGTGTAGCGTGCTGCCCACGAGTTCTATTTCGCCCTCTCGCACGTTGCGGCGTAGGAGGCAAAAGTGTGTATATGAGACTCAAACAAGCGGAAACGAAACCTTCCTTTCGCTGCCGCATAAGTATAGACCAGTGTATGAAACGCGACTGTTCTCGCTCGTGCTGTAGGCGCGGCATGCATGCCGAGGGGGCGGAGGCGGATTGCGCCCAAGGGGAGAGTGGAGGTAGGATAGGTGAAAAGAATTTCCTAGCCCTCACTCACAGCCGGATTGGTCAGCTAAGCGATGCAGACTAGTAGCGAATAGCTGCACGGGATAGGGCAAGTGGAAATTCTCAATATACGTTTTGACTCCGTGCATGGGTACTAGACATCTCCACTCCCGGCAGAGGGCCCGCATTGTCGCATCGTGGGCTTGGGAGGGCAGGGAGGGAGGGGGAAGGGAGCAAGGAAGAATGGACGGTTTCCTATGGCCGCAGTAGCGAAAATTCAAGCGGCGCAGCCAATGAAGAAAATGGCATCCCCCGCGGGCGGTTAAGGTACTTCAGTGGTTGGATGCGGTCATGTCTTTTGTTTTGCTTTCGTGCTTGTGCTTGTGCTCTTTGGGGGCTGATCTTGCTACGGCAGGCTGAGGTGCGGATCTTCGACCTAGACAAGACGGATGATGAGCTTTTTCCCTCTCCGCGCGCGAGGGAACGGGCGAGCGCCGATCTGGCTTGGAACGCGGCCGAACTCCAACGTCAGACGAAGCGACTCCATTTGCTATCAACAATACCGATGTGCTGGTAACTCGATATGAGCTGGCAAGTAGTCTGCGGAGCTTCGCATGCCATTCTTTCAGCTCGTCTTCGCTGCCTGCTGCGCCCTTCTTTCCACAGTAGGCCCCGCGCGTCCCTCCTTCCAAGGTTTCCATGGCGATACGTTACTTCGGTCAAAATCCGCCGACAGAAGTCATTCCTCCTCTCCCTCTCTAGCAGGGTATAACAGCGGTAAAAGCAAACAAATCTAGCCTCCCTTGGTGCCATCCGCCCCAAACTCCTCGCTATGCTGTAGAAAGAACACATTACTACTTCGGGGACTGCGAATCCCAGCAGCATTTCTGAGATCGGCGTCCTTGCATTCGTGGGAATGGCAGTCCAGTCAATATGGCTCGATTTTGGGTGCAACCAAGGACCCCTGGTAGTACGGTGATGCGGACTCTCTCGAGTCCAGACTCGTAGAGCCAGCACGCAGCTTGTCAGTGCGCTTCTTGACCTCTGGCCGTCGAGGGCAGCCGTCGTCGATATGTCTGTGTTTGGCTGTCAGTACACCGCATTCATGGCCACAGAGCCACATATCATACCTTCGCAAAGTGTCCTTTCGGGCGAATGCGGCGAAGCAGAGAGGACAACCGTATTTGCGCTCTCTTAGATGCACCTAGCTCTCGTCAGAACGATCATCTCATTGTCAATGGGCTCTGTCGCTTACGCTCTGTTCATGTCGAAGGAGGTCAGTTCGTCGCACAAATCGTCTTTTGCATCCAGAATGCTGGCATAGGTGAGGCTGGTCGCGGTGTGGATCATGCGTCTCCATGTGGGCTTTGAGATTGTAAGTTCGTTGGAATAGCTTTCCGCATTGCTCGCAGTGGCAGGTGGAATTAGCATGAGTGGTGTAGCCACGCTTCTGACGTGCCTCTAGTCCTCGTGATTCTTCGGAGACCGCCCGTCGGGTGCTAGAGCGGTGTGGACGTTCAGGTCGGACAAAGGGCTTGAAATCGTCCTCATCGCTCTTTCGCGGCAAGGCGTACGTATGTATGGAGTGCTGCTCTGAAGCGGATAGTGATGGGCTGCTGTAGATGTCCCCTGGACTGACGTGGAGTGGCTGATCAGAGGGTAGTGCGCCAGGAACAGAGTAAAGCCGCGGTCGCACATAGTCGGAAGCCTCCTCGACTTTGATGTAGGGCGAGTTGCTCGAAGGCAGAAAGCCGTCCGAGTCGGCATATGGCGAAGACTCAAAGACAGAGTGCCGTGACCCTGTGCTGTAGTCGGACTGACTGGGCGAGGTGTCGTAGTCGGATGCGAAAGTCGTCGCGGTCGATGGGAGTGGATCCCAGGCTGTCGATGTGAGCGGATAGCACTCGGTCATGGTTGTTGGTTGTATGAACTCTGGATATGTCACTGATGGAAGCGCCGTGGTCGGGGTTGAAACCCAGCTTGATGACGAAGTACCGTACGAGTCGGAGGTGGTGTAGCCTGATTGAAACATCGACTGTGTTGGAGTAGAAAGCGCTTCCAGACCAAGGCCATGGGATTGGCCTGGAGTCCAAGACATGGACTGAGAAGTCGGGAAGGAGTCTTGCTGCGTTATGCTTGCTGTCGACCAAGCATCCTTGGCTGTCTGCTCGCGGTCACTGTCGTCGGCTTGATGAGAAGGCGAGCGTGTAGATGTTGATGCATCTGTGTACATATTGTCTTGGGCCAAGGCCTGTCGAAGCTTTTCGGTATCTGCTGTCGGGAAGAAACTCATGATTATGAAGGTGTGTGAATGACAGGGACGAAAGAGAGGTAGTATGGATTGAAGCAGCCTCTTGGCCAGGCAGGAGATTGAAGAAAAGAGTGCAATAGATATCGTCAAGTACTGCTCCTAACGATGATCGAGCATACGTTGCCAATTATGAACAATGCGGCGGAGCAGGTGTCGGGAAGAAGCGATAGCCAGGGCATCGCAGAGATGAAGAAACAACACTGCCCAAGCACACTGTCGCGATACATACTACTGCTCGCCAGGCTGCGCGAGCGGGACCGAGTCTAACGGCAAGACCCTGCCTGCACGAGTAGACGAGAGTCCTGGCAGGATCAGTTGACTTTGCAGGCATGCAGACAAGCTCGAATCCGCCACAGACTGCTTAGAGCCAACTTGGATCGAGCTGCAGATGGTAGCGCGACGGCAGGCGAAGCATAGCCATACTCTCTGCATGCTGCCTCCGTGGTCCCGCAACGGCGATCGCGACGCTTGGACCGCAGCATCGCGGTACCCGACGTTACGGTCCGCAAGTCTAATTCACACGCTTGTGCGTGCGCCGGCCATGGCTGCGCGCTTAACAGACTCTCGAAGCGCGGGGCGTGGGGTTCCTTGTCAGTCCGCCTGCCAGCCAATCCGCGTCGTCCTCTGCCCAGTAAGCCCGGGGTCGTAGTCGTAGTGGCCCGCATAAGACGGCGACGCAGCTCTCGTCACCTGACGTGCGTGGTCCGTCATATCGTCGCCCGGCCGTCCGCATTCGTCCTGGCCGCAAATCTGCTCGCGACCTCCCTCTCGCGTGCGAGCATGTCGGATAGCGTCTCCACCTCGTGCTGCAGGTTGGAAACGGTAGCACGCAGCGAATCTGCTCCTGTGATAGTCTCCACCGTTTCAGAAACCGCTGGAGGGTCATGGCTGGCTGCTCGACTATCAATTCGCGGCTGTCCTTCCAATGGCGGCAGTCTCGTTGCCGACAGCGCCTTGCGAGACAGTGGTCGACGCCGCAGCGAGCCCGCTGAGACACGGCTCTGTGTCTCTCCTGCACGAGCGTCGGCTCTTCGTCGATCGACAAGCCATAAGCGCCCATGTTCGAATCCTAAGATAGCGAGGAGGAAAGGCCAGTGGGTCGCTTTCAACAGCACTACCTTCACCTGGCGGATCTGTTGGGGCGGGAAGATCAACCGCAGCGGACGGAGCAATAGAGGCAACAGGTTCTGCGCGGAAGGAGTCAGCCTACATTTCGCTTGAAGCCGCACTGATCAGGGTTGCCGTCTTCGCTAGCGAACTCTGTGATGGCACATCGGCAAGAGTCTTCAGCCCGCTATGCGGAGACAACGACTGAGAACCAACACTTCACCAAGATGTGGCTGTCGTGATTCGCTCGATGGGAGCTGCCCGGCGAGAACCGGCCTCCAGCATGACACCAACTCGCTCATCGGCGGCCGTCACTACATCACGAGGCTGGCGGTGCAGTATACAGGGCGAAGCACACTGGCGGAGTGCATTGGTGGTGTGGAGATGTGCTCCGCCATGATTGTCATGTTAGGAAAATTATACATACCAAGGGTGGTTGAAAGAACGTCAAACGATTCGAGGTCGAGGCTTCCAGCACGTAGACAGCATAACTAAAGCGAGTGCGGCTGTGAGTATTCCCATCTCGTGAAGATGCAGAGGCTGTGTCCAACTTACACGTTGAGGTATTCGTCGTGGGCGTGGAGCATGACCTGTCCGGCGCTTGTCAGCCAATCCCTAAGCGCCACGAACAACCTTTCCTTACCGTGTCCAACTTGTTAGACAATAACGAGATCAGCGACGTTATCAGCAGTATGTTCGTCATGCAGACGAATATGAACATCAATGCTGGTCCTAGTATCGGTGAAATCTAAGGTGGGGGTCAGTAGTTGGTGGCGCTGCTTTCCTTGACTCTCAGGGGCTGGGCTGTACTTCTTCCGCGATATCCTGCCTGAACTTTAGCATGATCAGCCGATGGACTGCAGTAGCCTGGTACTTACGAATCCAAGGTAGCTGCTTCCGAAGAAGACTTTGATCAGTATCCAGTTCATTTGCCCAAAGGTGAAATGTCCGCGGGCAAGAAAAGAGAATGTTGTGGTGAAACCTATTGGCTAGTCAGTATAGCATCTTGGAGATTGGGTGCATGGTCTCTACCCATGTAAAGAATGGCGACGAGCCCAAGAAACTTGATAAAGTCTTTCGTCTGTCGACCATATCAGCATTGCTCGAGACGGTCACGTGATCAGTGGCTTACCATCTCTTTGAGAATGGGGATGAGCGTCCCAAAGTACGGATGAAGACTCAGCAACGAGCAAATTCTATGCGTTCATCATCAGCTTCATTGGCACTAGGTTCAAGACGTTAGCTAACGGAGTTCCTCTCCTTACCTTGGTACGAGGAATAAGGCCTCAATAGAGAGCAGATCGAAAGCAACGTCCGTCGCAGCATGGTCGTCATGGGCCAAGCCGATCATTCTTGCGATGAAGAAAGCAGCACCGACGAAGATGATACCCAAGTCCCACAGAGACCAGAAATCCGCAGCATACAATGTCGATCCGGCATCCCAGAACTCGGCGAGCTCTGCGCACTTGTCAGCACGAACAAGATCTAGGATCGACCCGTCTTACCATTGTAAGCAAAAGATGTCAACCAGAGGTACAGCATCACCTCAGCGGCCGAGACGCCATCTGCATGCTTCTCAACCAAGACGACGTAATATAACGCGAGGAAGATGGCGAAGAAGAGGACCTCGAATACCTTCAGGTAAAGCGGCACTCTCAGTCTGCAGAAAGGGTCGGACTGGCTCTTCCTGTAGACGTGAGCACGCTTCTTGGAGTACGCTCCAAGATTTTCCCAGAAAACAATGTCCCCCTTCCAGATACCATCGATGATGGACTGGATTGCTTTCTGGCCCAGAAACTTCTTCGCGCCCGACACGACGGCGATCTCAAGGGCATTCATCTCTGCGAAGACGGCGGCGAAGTCCGACTGCTCCGAGCATTCTGACTGCCGTGGGAGCTCGTCATAGAACGAGTCCTCCATAGCAAGAGTCGGACTTTCTAAAAGAGGCGCTCGTTCATGATTCGCTTCCTCGAGGACGTCGACATCCGAAGTGCTTTCGGCTTGTTGGAACGTCCCAGTTTCGGTGCCAGTCTTACTCGCAGGAGGAAGATCACAGCAGAGGAAGTCGATGCTTTCCCGTTGTGTCAAGTGTGTGACAAATCGCCTACATCTGTGTCAGAGCATGTCCAGAATGAATCAAAACAACTTGTCTCCCAGCGCTAGTCCTGCCATCTCTTTGAAGCCTGAGAGAAGGAAGCATCAAGCTGGGCTTGGAAGAGACCTACCATGCTACCAGCTCGCACGCGAGACCTCTGGTCTCGTTGATGCCCCGATCGTCTTCATTGTCGGCAAAATGTGCCTTCAGTGCCCTGTCTGCAAATCAGCTGCCCGATGAGCGTCGAATACCACGCTTCGGCGCTTACAGAAGCGCGCAGACAATTGCTTCGTGCTGAACATCGTCGACCAGGTAGCGCACGAGAGGCCGCAGGACAGGTGCATACAGGTCGTGCGTGAGCTCGTCCCACTCGTGCGGAGTCTCAATAGCATGCACGAAGAAGCTGTTCCCCAAGACCCAGACGTCAGCGGAAATGCCATATTTTGCGTGGCGGTCCGAGGCTGGCTGACTGCCAGACAAGCACGACTCACACGCTCAGCTTGCGGACCAGGCCATCAAAAGTCTCCGACTTCTGTCCGAGGTCTGGGAGATGCGACAGTGGGCGTCCAAAGCGTACAGTCATGGTGTTGATGCCGTTGAGAGGAGGGAGAAGTTTGACGCGCAGCTCGGATGTTGTCACTACTTGCTCGGCGGCTGCAAACTCTGATTCAGCTTGGTAGCCGCGAAGGGGCGTCTATCGCGTCTAAACAAGCGCCGCGCGCCGCGTTTGCCGCACCATCCCACTCCTAGGCGCATAACAGATGCCGCAATCGTGTGGTACTTGAAATAAGACCTCCAAGTTATCATCGAGAAGTCGATCGGACTCCGATAGCACTGCTATGACGTGTCCAGCTAGTATGTTGTCTCTGTCTATATTGACAGTCCCACCACATTCAAAAGGAGAGAAGCGCCTGGCGCAACTGCGCCAAAATAGCTCCGCCGAATGGCGTATAATGACAAGACGGCTTCCTGTCTGCCCCAGCCAGTCGAGACGTGTGCAGGTGCTTTGCCCTGGGAGTCCGCCCACGCCGGAAAAATGGCGTCCACTGCTTTATCCCGACGACACGTAGCCTCCGCAACCTCACAACCAGGCATGTCATCGTCAATGCGCTGTACACATTTCAGTGGGCTCTGTACTGCCAGGAGCTGGAGATGGACCAGCGCAGTCAGGAGCTTGGGTCTTCAGCTTAGCTCCATGCAATACTGCATTTCGCTCCAGGCAAGCAACCCTCATGGCAACGTGGGGCGGAGGAGCTGCACAATCGAGACCGTCGGGCCAGCAGTGTTCCTTCGCGTGATTGGCAATCCTCCGCACTTACAGAGACCATCAGCTGTCCTCGGCTTTTGCACAGACGCCAAGCTCGCGAAGGATCGCCACGATGCCTGCAACGCGTGGCCAATGCCCACCTCCACGAGGAGGCGACGCTGAAGCCATTATGCACTTCCTGGCTACTACAGTCTACCTAAGAGAGCCAGAACTGCTGCCCCCCGTGCTTCCATACTCTTGCTACACAGCTGCTTTGCGGTCAGCTCGTTTCCGTCGTCTGTCGATGTTTCTCAGCGGGGAACCCACACTTTACGAAAGGGAAGGCTGAAGCGTGCCAGCGTCGCGATGTTCATGTGTTCTATAGAGCTCAGCTTGATCGCATTCCGCGGACATTCGTGGTCTTGTCTTGTCCATACATAGACCTCATCACACAATCTCGGAAAGTCCACTTCTTCGCTCTGCTCGGACTTTGGAACCCTCGACCGCGAAATGCGCCACGGGACACTAGCAGTGATCGACGAACACATACCTGGATCCTTCGCTTTTGCTGCCCGAAGAACGCGGGCCATGGTACCACTGCTCCTGCCACGACCGCATTCGACGCGCATGAAACCTCTCGGGAAGACCCGAGTCAATCGAGCACAGGACGAGCCAAGTACGACGCCTCCGCATGAGCAACAGAAAAAAGTCCCTGTTGTCAGAGTTTGAGTGTGCGAGCGCAACGACACGGACATCATCCTCTGGAGCAATATGGAGCACTGCACCCAGAGCCCAGGATGTTCGTCACAGTACCGACACGCTCGTAGCACGCGTGACTGCCACAGTAGCATGCAGCGTGGCTTCTGCCACAGTTCACCGCGCGAACGCGACGCATACCATGAAAGCGGATGATATCATGTTTTGGTCCTCCTCCCGAGGCATAGCATAGCATAGCATAGCATAGCATAGCATAGCATAGCACGCAACGTCACATGGTCCTGTCGAAATTCCCAGCCCTAAATGCTTACGGACGTCCCAGGCCCAGGACCATGACAAACAAGTCTCGATTCTTTACACGGGCATGACCTTGATTGGAAAGCCAGTCACGCAAGGATGAGGATCAACAAGCAACGCAAACTGGCCGAACAAGTCATGCATCCGCATCCTTTATCGTCTCCAGCTGTTACCATAGATCCGGGACCTGGGCCTCAGCTCTTCAGCTCTGCACAATTAGTATGTAATAAATAGGTGTCGACAAGTACATGTAGGTACGGTCATCCAGACTATTTGAACCGCGGCATATTGATAAAGGCACCATTTGTGTATGTTACACAGTGAAGCTAGTAGCTACACCCAACTATGCCACAACGATTACGGAACGCTTCCTTGTGGAGGTGTGAGTCGCATTCATGCCTCCGCCCCGGACCTCTGTAGCGGTCAAGAATCGTCGCTTTCTGGAGGAACGATACAGAAGAGTGGTCTTGCCTTACTAGACATCATACACTTTAGGTCGCCCCAGCTACCTTACCACATATACAGAAGCTGATCGTGAGACCCTACAATTTAGATAGGGCTGCCACGTACAGAAGAGCAAAGTATGTCAAGTTTGCGACCCGCATTAAGCAAAAGGCCACATACTATTTACCTAGTCTATATCTGCGGAGCGAGCATGCAGCTTCCATTGGCATCAATCTATATTCAAGCTCCAGCCAGCTAAGTTCCATCCATCTCGCGAAGCGCCGCCGCAAAATGCATTGCGAGTTGAGAGGTCATCAATTCATCCTTCGAAATGCAGCCTACTTTTGTAGCTTCAGCATGACGTACGGGATCTCAACATCTTCATCCGTCTCATCTTCAGCAGTGATCTCGAAGATGACGTTCTTCTGGTGCTCGGGGATCTTCTTTTTGCTAATGTGCTCGACAAGCTGAGACATCCTACATTATAATCAGCAATCATGCCTTGTAGTTACATGTAACTTAAAAATACTTACTTCATCGGCAGGCGCTCCTTATTCTTGCTTGCCGGGTAGAAACTGGCATACAACAAGCTCACGCCAGAGCTGATCATGCTGATGCTCAGACCCTTGGCCTTGAAGTCGTCAATGAATTGTTGAAGAGTGACATCGTCCGTCTCGAATCGATCCCACAGCTTATCGATGATGACCTCGCCATTGGGACCCTGGTACTTGCCCTTGGGACTTGCGATGGGTTCAGAGAAGCCGAAGAAGGGCAGTGCAAGGTTAACGAAGCCGTTCTTGTACTGCTCGATATCATCCTTGCCATCGATGATTTTGTATAGCTCCAAAACGACAAGACCCGTGACAAGAGCTGTGGTAGTTGCGATGGCTGGGATGATCTTGCCAGCGATGAACTTGATCTTGTGGCGATCTGCGGTCTGGATCTTGTAGTTCTCTGCACGTAAGTTTGCGGCTGCGGTGATGAAGTCAATGTGGAAGTTGGTGTCGTCGTCCTTTTCAAACTCGACAGGCTCCAGACGGAAGTCACCGAGGGCCTTGGGTTGAGGGAGAGCTTTGGCTATTTGGTCAAATTGGTCGTTGTCGTCCAATCCGCCGCCGTTTGCGTTTGGATCGGGTTCTTTGTCGTCCGCCTGGATCTTGACACCTGGGTCTGGCTTGAAATCGGGCACTACCATCCGGTCAAGTACCGATGTGATGTAGCTTCTATCGTTGTTTGGCTTGATGTGGTAGTTGAAGGCGTGCAGGTTCGCGCCAGCAATAATGAAATTGTAGTGCGTCTCGTTCTTAGCATCGAATTGCAGTGGATCTGGAGCACGCTTCGGCCCTGACCAGAACGGCTGGCCAGAGGAAGTCTTGGAGTCCTTTGGGAAGTTGTAAAGCAGCTGCTGGATCGCATTGTTGTACTGCTTCTCAAATTGCGTGCGTGCCCATTCGATACAGTCGTCGAAGGTCTGTGGTTTCTCAGTGACGAGGAACTCACGAAGGGTTTCGAGCGTCTGCTTCTCGTTGCCAGACTGCTTGAGTGCCGAACCAAGGTAGTCTTTCTGGGTAATGTAGGTGTTGACAATTTCAGCCGGACCAGCGAAGTATGTGTGGAAGAGCTCTTTGGCCCAAGCGATCGTGTGCTCGATGCGGTTGGGAAATGAACGGAGCGTGCACATGGGGAATGACTGCTCTGGTGGATCCTGCGAGCTCGAGTACGACTCAGTCTGGCGTGGGAGCACGACCTGCGTGTTGCCCTTGGTACCAAGGGTGCCGCTGTCCAGCAGAGGCTTGTGGAAGAAGACACATCTACGGTCCACGTATGTCCGCGCATCCACGTTGTCGAGGGCGTTTGTGACGCCGTCCATGCTCTCCCAAAAATCCTCGTTAAAGATGTGCTCGGTATCTTGGCCAACTCTGTCTTTCAACATCGCAATCTTGCCCTTCAGATCCGGATTCATCTCCTGCACTGCCGCCGATGCGCATTCGCTCTTGAGCTTGCCAACGTCTTTCGAGCGGAAAAGGAATTGTCTGTTCAGGTTGCTCTTCTCGATCTGGTCCATATCTGTTACTGTTATCTTGCCCTTGGGCCCGGTCGCAAGCCCGATCATTGCCCAACTCTTCAACATTTCGCAGCCAATAGCACCTGCACCGACAAGAAACTGGTTGATGTTCGCGAGCTTGTCTTGGAATTCTTTGCCAAACACTGCTATCTGGCCATCGTATCGTGTTCCGAGAGGCTTGCACTGCTCTTCGCTGCGAGATGTGCTAGTGGGGAGCGATTCAAGGGAATCGAAATAGAGCCATTGCTTGATGGGGTGGAATTTGCCAGAGACTGACTTGAGGACCTCCTGTGCGGCCAAACCTCCGTAGAACGCGGCCATGGGCGAGAGGTCACCACGAGCTTGGTATGAAAGCTCCTTGATGATCTTCTCATCTAGCTCTGGCGCCTCAGCCTGTGTCTTTGCGATCTCCTGTGCAAACTTGATCACGTCCGCTGCATCTGCATCGTTGTGAGCACGCGGAAACTCGCCCTTGTGCTGCTCGGCGAACTTGTGAAGCGCCTGGACACCGACATGCAGTTGTGCTGGGCGGTCAAACTTCGCGAAATCTGACATCATCAACTCTGGTTTCGTGAGCTGCTGGCTCAGAGATTCGAAGTTGATAATCTTCGGCATCTTGACCTGCTGGTATAGACCGCCGCGCTTGTATTGTCCCATCGCTGCCACGTCTCCGATCGAGAACGCGTATGGTCCCTTCACTGAGATCTTGCGTGGTGTTCCGTCGTTCAACTGGTCCATTCCCTCCACCTCCGAGAATGTAACGAAATCGCCATCTTCGAGACCGTGCCGTGTCTCGTCCAAAGCATACACTGTGCCTTCTGAATCGATGTTGGCAACGATGCCGTTAAGCGGGTTCTCGCCGGTAGGATCGCCGCATGTGAAGTTCTCGCCGAAATCTGTGAAGATGGTGCCAAACAGACCGTAGGTGTCGGTTATAACAACGAAGATGCCGTTCTGGTGGCAGTAGTCTGCGATCTTGATCTGGTCTTGCAGCGGCGTATCCGTCAGGACAACAACCTGGTATTGCTTGAGCTGACCGAGGTCGCTAGTGAGGCTCTCGCCGGGATGGAGGTTGATGGGCGTGTATGGGTTGAGCTCCGACACCTTCGGCTGGGTGACGGCACCACGAGGCTTGCCTACGTCGCTGGGCGTGAGGAAGAACTGTGATGAGAGGTCCTGGATCTGCGTAGGCTTGGGATCAAACAGCGTCAAGCTCTTGACACCGGCCAACGCCACGTTCTTTGCGATTTCGACACCCAGACCCCGCAGACCGGCAATTAGCACATGAGATGAGCCCATGCGCTTCATGGCCTCGTGGCCGAGCACATACAGCTGGCGTGAGTACAGCGACTCATCAATTTCGCCATTGCTGCTGGCATCTTTGAGCTGTGCGACGGCGGCAGCAGGACTGTCGACGTCCATCTTGCCGCCGTTGGCTGTGGTCATGACTTTCTTGTGGGGTTTGTCGGTGGGGTGGGGAGGGCTTTCGGCTCGTCTCTTCATTAGAAACACGCGCAGACGATGCGGCGTGTAGGAGGGGGAAGAGAAGAAGGAGATGGAAGTCGAAGTCGTGCCTGAGGGGAGTATGACAGCAGCAGTCGCCTCAGCTGCCGCGTTAACGCCTTGCTCCGGGGATCGATGACTTGCAGCTTGGGTTGGGGCTGGGCTGGGCAGTCCCCTAAAACGCGAGCTTAGTAGTCAGTTACTGCAGCTGTTGCCGCGTGCCTGGAGAGCTTTCGGCCTGAGGATTGCGGCGGAGTCGATGTCGCAAGAGGTGACGTGCGGTGGGATGGGCAGATTGTACGTAAGATTGTCGGATTGGTCAGCGTGGTGAAGAAGTTGTGTTTGATGAGAAGTGGATGACAGTGGAAGAGATGTTTTCCGTGTTGCGTTTGTGAGGAGTTTCGGGCAAGCGCCAACGCAGCAGAAGAAGCTCGAGCCATCACTTCATGAAGTCACTCCCGTCTACCCACCCACACACATGTACATACAGTCGACGTTGACCCTTTGCCTCAGGCGGAAACATCAAACGGCGAGGATCATGACCTAACAGGGAAAGCTCTGAGGCGTACAGACAGACGACGCATGATGAGAGCTATCGATGCCAGCCTGGTTTGTCAGTTCCTCTATTCACGAGACCTGAATGGTCCCTCACCTTGTTGGCCTCTCGGCTTCACCAATCTCTGGTAATTATCCGGCTCAGATCATCGTGATGCTTACCAGTCGATGCGTGTGTGTCATTACTCATCATCTTTCATGATAATAGTACACGGCAACGCTACCCGCTCGATGAAGTGGCAGGTATTTGGCCGGCGCCTCCTATTGTCCCTCCGATGCCTTGATTTTCTCCTCTCGCCTCTGCCTCCTCAACTCTGTCGCTGCCTTGCGCTTTGCATTGAAGGCTTCCAGGTCGCCATGGTACTGCTTTGCCAGCCATTCCACGTCCTTCTTCATAAACATGGTAGTCAGTACCGCAACATTCATATATGTCCCAAACCAAAGCCTCGGAACACCGTCCGGGAATTTCTTCGCAACCCTGTGGAATGACTGCAAGTGCTGATGTTGTTGTGGCAGCAGAACCTCATCACTCAAGCCGTACACAATCCGCGCTTGTGTTTTGGTGATCTTGTCAGGCCATTGAATTTTGTCACAGCCCGCGCAGCACCGAAGACCATTCATCATGATGCAGCTTCGTTTGGACGTCTTGCCGCAGAATATACAGTGGTTGTTTGACCAGGTCAGTAGACCTCCCTTGCCTCGAAGTGCGCTGAAGGATCTAGACTTCTTGACTTGACCGGCTGGCTGTTTGTACTTTGTGATTGCTTCATGTTTGATCATGAAATGGATTGCCCACTCATTCACTTGAGAGCGTAAGCGCTTACAGGTAGCTGCTACATGGTCCAAATCGTGCGAGCATGGCCGCCGGCGAGACGGTGGTAGCACTGGTCGACCAAGACAGTCGGAGCTACATGTATAGAAACGCTGCTCCGGCAGATTTTCACAGTCATAGAATGCCTTTGTCGGGAGATGCACAGCGAATAGAATGTCGAATACATAATATAAGAGTTCGGATCTGTAGCGGATCTTAGTGAGCGGATGGCTTCACGTTGACCATGCCATAAGCGACTCACGGCAGCTTGGTGAGCCGGTCCTCAGTGTCGATGGGTTCACAGTCCCGTGTCAGCTCGACGAAGTGGTCCATGTTGGGCACAGTCGGAGATCTCGTGATTGATGATGCGTTCAGTCTGGTTGAAAGAGCTGCAAGTCGAAGTAGCTGGTGTATCGAGAGCGCAAACAGGGCAGTCATCAGTAAAGATGCCTTAGGTATCGAGGTGGGCCAGCTAGCGTTAACCTTATTTGAGTTGTGCAAGGCCTCCATCCTCCTGTCTTCGACCCCCGACCTCTACTCGAGCATCTCTATATCGTGCTTCGCCTTCTCATCGGCTGGACTCTATCGAAGCCATAGACATGGACGAGCACGTGCACACTTCGCAGTATTTCGAATTTTCCGTTCACATGTCGGCCCGCGCTTTCCATCCATGGATGCGCCTATTCCGTGGACGCGCCTGAGTCGTCCGTTCGCACCTCTTCCTGGGAAGCACCGGAAGAGGCCAGGATGTCACGAACAACATGAACGATACATTTCAGTCAAAGTCACTCCGAAACCACGTGCATCACGAGCAAAGTACCTGGAAATGAGACAGATCCTTGCCAACTTTGTCCGATTCATCAAACCTCCCGCACCTTCAAAACATCTCTCATAACATCACGCGGTCGCCCCCCAGTACTCACACGCGCTTGGTACACGACAGCGAACACAGCATCTTCAGATGCCGGCAAGTCATCTGTCCAGTCTTACATATGTCGTCGTGACTTTATAGCCGGATAGCGGCAGCTGAAGCTGCAAGGTCCAACGCAAATTGTCAACGACTTGCCTGATCTGCTGCTATCGATGGTGATCCCGGCCTCGTACCTGACTCCTCCCCCCGCATGCCCTGGTGCACCTCTGGGATGCCACCATGAAGATCGTGGACTCTAATCAAACTCCATCTCTGCTTTGCATCGTGCTCTTTTTCTTCCTCCCTTCTCCGTCACTGCTTGCCAATTCTGCTATTTGCATAGATACCGCTCATTTCTTATCTATGATTAGACGCTGTGGGAGAACATGAGATATACTCTGAGCCCTGTACTCCTGGCGCAGGTTGCCATTGCGCAGCTGGTCGTGAAGAACCCGATACAATACGTGGACCAACTTATTGGCACTGCAAATGGAGGTACGTCTTGAAGCCACAATACAAGTCGAACCGAGTCTGACCACTACAGGCAATGTATTCGCTGGCGCATCGTTACCCTATGGCATGGCCAAAGCTGTGGCCGATACCAACAGTGGATCGAACCAGGGCGGATTCACGACAGACAATTCGAACATCACTGGCTTCTCGAGCATGCATGATTCCGGCACCGGGTATGACTCCTAATCTGACTGCGCAGAGCAGCGACTAACAACATCTACAGAGGAAGCCCATCTCTTGGACTGTTTCCACTTTTCCCTTATGCTTCCTGCACAAATGACACGATCGATGGCTGCGCCTTACCAAAGAAGTCGCGAGCAATACCTTTCCTGAACGAATCGGTACAGGCAACTCCGGGCTATTTCGGATTGACTTTACAGACTGGCATCAAGGCAGAGATGACAACAGCACAGCACACATCACTCTTCCGTTTCACCTTTCCAGACAACTCAGGCGGCAGTCCGACCATCATTCTAGACCTCACCGATCTGTCCGATTCTCGACAAGACAATGCCAGCATATCAGTAGACGCTGAAAGCGGTCGCATGACTGGAAATGCTCGTTTTAACCCGTCGTTTGGCCAAGGGACATATGTAGCTTACTTTTGTGCAGACTTCCAAGGCTCTATTCGAGACAACGGGATCTACGTCAATAGTCGTGGAAGCACAGATGCTAAAGACTTGACAACATCCAGGAGTATCAACGGGTATCCACTGCCTGGAGGAGGATTCATTCGCTTCACCGACTCAAGCCCAGTGCTTGCACGCGTGGGACTGAGCTTGATCAGCAGCGAGCAGGCATGCCAGCTCGCCGAACAGGAAGTTCCTGATTTCGACTTCCAGTCTACGCGTAGCACTGCTACCGACGTCTGGACAGAGAAAATGTCCCGGATCACTGTTTCGACGCGAGGAGTGAACAACTCAGTCTTGACTAATTTCTACTCGGGAATTTATCGAACAATGATTAACCCGCAGAACTACACTGGTGTAAACCCCAATGCGACCGCGGGCGAGATCTATTTCGACAGCTATTACTGGTATGTGTGGTTAAAGAGAACAAATTGTCTGACATCGAATGCTGACAGGTGCAAAGTATTTGGGATTTGTTCAGATCTCAAATGCCGTTCTTGACGATCTTCGATACTCCTGCTTTGATCGAGATGTTGCAGGGTCTACTTACTTTGTATAAGATACAGGGCTGGCTTCCGGACTGCCACATGTCTTTGAACAAGGGCTATACGCAGGGAGGAAGTAATGCCGACGTAGTCATGGCAGACGCCTACAAGAAGCTCAACACCAGTCTGATCGATTGGAGTCTTGCATACGAAGCTGTGGTCAAAGACGCCGAAGAGGAGCCATATGGTATGTCGAGAAAGGAGTCGTACCACCGCACTTGCAACTAACAACACGTCAATAGATTGGTGCTGTCAAGGCCGCGGCGGTCTCGACAGCTGGAAACGCCTCAACTACATCCCAGTCCAAGATTTTGACTATAAAGGCTTTGGCACCATGACACGATCCGTCTCCCGCACCCTAGAATACAGCTACAACGACTTCTGCATCTCCGAGATGGCCGCTCAGATGGGCAATCAAGGTGACGCAGAGAAATATCGCACTTCCAGCGAGTATTGGTTCAACCTCTACAAATCTGACCAGACTTCTTTCCTCATCAACTCCACCACAGATACAGGCTTCACTGGCTTCTTCCAACCCCGATACCTGAACATGACCTGGGGTTTCCAAGACCCACTAACCTGCTCCAACATCGACACCAACCCAGAATCTGTCTGCTCCCTCCAAAATACCGCAGGCGAAACCTTCGAGTCCTCCATCTGGGAGTACTCCTTCTACGTTCCGCACGACCAAGCACGCCTCATCACCACCTTCGGTGGGCCCAGCACCTTCGTCCGCAGACTAGACTACCTCCACGACCAGCGAATCACCTATATCGGCAACGAACCCGCCTTCCTCACCGTCTTCCAATACCACTACGCCGGCCGTCCCGCCCTCAGCGCCAAACGCGCCCACTTCTACGTCCCGGCCTTCTTCTCGCCGACCAACGGCGGTCTGCCCGGCAACGACGACTCCGGCACCATGGGCGCTTTCCTCGCTTTTACCATGATGGGCCTCAACCCGGTACCCGGACAGGACGTATACCTGCTCACGCCGCCCTTCTTCGAGAGCGTGAACATCACGAGTCCGGTGACGGGAAAGGTGGCCAAGGTGCGGAATGTGGGGTTTGATCCGAGCTATGAGGCGATTTATATCCAGAGGGCCACGCTGGATGGCAAGGAATATACGCGGAATTGGATCGATCATTCGTTTTTCACGGAGGGCAAGGAATTGGTGCTGTATTTGGGCAGGAATGAGAGTTCGTGGGGAACGAAGGTGGGTGCTGTGCCGCCGAGTTTGAGTGAGTATCAATTTTAAAGAGGTGGACGGGGGAGGGGTCAGGTGTGAGAGAGAGAAGGATGTCGAGTCAGATCGTGCCTCATGGGACTTCGCAGCTTTCTTCTGGGGTGAAATGGTCTATCTATACCAGCTGCTGCACTCGTTCTTCATTGACTGGACCGCCTTTTTTGCGTGGTTCTCGTATGCATCGTGGATTTCAATTATATTACAATCCGCTTCGTCAAATTATGTTTATCATTTTCATTGTATCAGATGAAGTCGCCATCACCAAACCCTCCGAACGGATTCGGCGGTCTTCCTCCCATGCCTGCTCCTCTCGGATGAGCGCCTCCGCCAGGACCAAAAGGCGGGTCGCGTCTCGCTCCAGGAGGCGCCATCGGGTCATAACCATATCCTCCTCCTTGGCCTTGACCGCCAAAGAGTGGGTCGTCAAACGTAGGATGCATGCCACCACCACCACCCCTCGGTCCGCCTAGACCGGGTCCGATCCCGCCACGTATGGGATCATTTGGTCCGAGGCCTTGAGGATATAGATCACGCTCGCCATAGCCTGGCAGACCACCTCTCGGCATTCCTCTAGGCGGCCGCATGATCTCGTGCTCGTCCTCGAAACCAGGCATAGGGTCTGGCATAGGTCCTCGCGGCACTCGAGGCTGTGCAAGAGGGTCGTGGAGAGGGAAGGGCTGTGCTGCTGGATCTCTATCGTCCCGCAGCGGATCCCGTCTTGGTCTGTCGTCTTCCCTTCCAGGCGCAGGCTCGCGTGTCGAAGACGACGACGACGACTGTTGCTGCTCCTGATACCCAGCCTTCTGCAAGCTCGGCGTCAGCTTCTGAATGAGCTGCACTCTCATCAGACTGCCCAGATCACTAAGCCGGCCAACTGTGATGAAGGCATCCCAGATCTTCTTCGCTCTGTCCTCATAACTCAAGCCCTTCCCCTCCACAGGCAGATTCCCTTCTGACACGTAATCCGACGTCTTCACATCGAAACTTATCGTCCGGTCGTCGCCCAGACCCATGCCCATCACCACCATCTTGTTCCCCATGCGAGAACTTCTGATGACGAATTCCATGCTGCTCTGGCTGTGCTTGTAGCGAAAAGCATAGCTGCCTGTTTGCGCATTCCACTCTGAGGGCAGGGGCTGTGGATCGGAAGCATCTGAGGAAGTTTCAATTCGGTGGTCTTCGCCGAGACCAACGAGTCTGAAGCCGACGGAGATGAGAGCGGCGTGGCAGGCGAGAGCGATAGCTTCGTAGGCGTTCTTGATGGTAGGCAATTCAGTAGGTAGAGAAGCGGCCATGAGATGGCTGAGTGTCGCGCCCGCGAGCGGATTGTCGGGAGATGTGTTTGCTGCCATGTCTGCGGATGTTGTTGATTGTCGATGGGCTTGTTCTGTCACGATACAGACGTGACGGCGAGTTTATGTCTTGACATGTTCCAGCTTGGGACTCAAGTGTGGGGCGCAGCTGCCACTGGCGTCAGCAAAGGCAGCCTAATCGAAGGCTCGGCTAGATCTTCCGAGTGGGGCGATCGATTGGCCATCCAAGACTACGTGCCTATTGAGTAAATGTTGAGATCCAGTCGAATACCATATAAGGTCTCCTCATTTCATCTACATCCCGAAGCCATGAGTGCGTCGATCTCCACATATGTCCTTACCAGATTTGGAGGTGATAGACCATATCAGACCAAGTATGTCAACACAGTACGATCTCGTTCAGGATATGCGTGTCAAGCCGATACAAGATCGGACGGCAGCTTTGTGGTGACACGTTCCACAAGAGATTGCTGGCTCCAGACTGATTGGATTCCTAGGCGACAGAATATGAAATGGAATATGGTACATTAGCAAGTACATACCGCCGTGCAACCGCTTACAGTGTCGCAAAGACGAAGCGCTATCTATGCGGTTCTTTCCGACCATACCGGCGCCATTCGCTCGAGCTTCCAAAGTCGAAGCGGTGATGCCCCAGCTACATTGATCCTCGTTGTGTGTCATGAAATTTGTTCGCCCATGTGCGCATATTTACGGCTTCTCCCAATCAGGGTTCTGTAGCATTGTTAGTATCGTGCCTTCTGTAACACAAGTGTGACTGGGATATCACATACCTTTCGCAATATGCAGATGCCCTCCATGACGTTCGTCAGACAAATCCATTCTTCATCCTCCAGCTCTGCACGCTCACCGTACCCTAGCAGAACGGGCGTCGACTGCGTCTGCCAGCCGGTGATGGTCTTTGGACGACCTGCTTGTCCAACCACATCGACGGCTTGACCCACTCTCACGTTCACTTGCACCGGCTTGAGCTCTTCGTCCAGAGTGACTAAGAATCGTGGGTGCATTGCAGTGACCAAGTAGTACAGCAGGTAGTGGTTGTCGCCCAAAATGAACGACTTCGGGTTATCGATCAGCGATACAGCAACGGTGAGGAGACCTGCTGCAGCGACTCTCGATAGCACAGATCTGTCTGTGTGGAACGGGCTGATCGAGAGAGTGCCCTTACCCATGTGCAGCAGACCTTGAGCAATGCGCACCATGAAAAGAGCATTCGGGTCGCGGTGGTAGTACGATGCCAGTTGGCGCAACAGCTGAGCCAGACGGGCATTGTTTGTACCTGCTCCGAGCATGCCCATTGCAAAAATTGAGTTGATGGCCACATCAGTATCGTTGTCGTGAGAGTATCTCGAGAGCGTGTCGTAGACCTTCATTTGTGGATTCGAGGGGCTGATCAGACCCATGGCGAGAGGAACAGCCTTTCGAATATTGGCCTCACCGTAGTGCATAAGATGACCGAATTGTCGAAGGACCATCTCCTGACCGACATCTTCTCCCATCGCCACCAGGCTCAGCCCGAGGACAGCGTATGCTTGGACAAGCTGCTCGCCAGCTACGTCGACCTTGTCTTTCTCCTCTTTCTTGTCGTCTTCATCGTCATCCTTGTCGTCCTTCTCCTCGATATGCTCATTGCAGATGTGAAGGAGTTGCTGGAGCTTGAGCACGGCACCAGTGCCTGCCCACGCGCAAATCTCGGCGAGTACGGAAGCAGGCTTCGACATGGGATGGTCGATGGCTTTGAGCGTCTCCAGAATGACATCGACCTCTTCTTGCTGCCCAAAGTACAGCATGGCGAGACCGAGGGTCATGAAGCGAGTCCACTTGTCCTTAAGCTGCTTGTTGCGATCGTCGTCCAAGAACGTTTGAATGATCGCCTCGCTGACGTCCGATTGTGCTGTGCCGACAAAGATGAGACCCAAAGACAACGCCGCAACTGCCGAGAGCTGCATCTCGAGACCGGTGTCTGTGACCATTGGAAGAAGGAGCTCGAGCAGGTCCTCCTTGTTCGAACCTGCGTACGCGAGACCAAGACCCATGATCCTGGCAACCTTTTCGCTCTTTGACTTGCCTTCAAAGTCTCCTAGAAGTGCCATTGTGGGGTCGCTGTCCAGTCTCACGCCCGAATTCATGATGCCCATGGCCATGGCCGCACCAGCCTTGATCTGATCCTCGGGCACATATGTGTATGCATCAATTTTGTCCAAGCCCATCTCCACGTCCCACAACATCAGCATACCCGCAGACGCCGCTGTGGAGATCATGCCCTCCTCTTTGACCTTCCAGATCCAACTCTGCTTCACACCACCCTCGACCAGCATCAGCTTGTCCTCGCCGAAACCCGCATTGACGAAGGCGTTGACAAATGCAGATGCTAGATTATGTCGTGCCGAGTCGGTGTTAGTGAGTCCAGCAGTTCGGCTAGACTCCAGATGTGATTTGTAGATGTCCTCTGGCACTTTGGGATCAAGCACATTCAGTTCCTTCGCAAGAGATTTGAAGTGTTCCGGGAGCTTTGTGTTGTTCAGACAGTCTTGTAGCTCTTGGTCTTCCGCATCTTCACCCTCAAGTTCTAGGCATATCCGCTGTCGAGCAAGGATGAAAGCTAGTTGCTTCTTGAGCGCCTTGTCGTTTGTCGCGCTGAAGTCGGACTTGATGAGCTCCATGTCGTTGAGCCTGATGGCGAGAGTTATGGCCTGCGTGAACTGTTTGAAATGTACGTAGACGTCGTGCGCGGTTCGGAGGAAGCGGTCATTATCCGGGTATGTGAGGAGAGGGACCATGGACACCATGTACAGGCACACTCGTCCATACGTGTTCTCGTCGAGATGGTCCTTGATCGACTCGATCATTTCCATCTCAGAAAGGATGTCGACTGCATCGGCTTCGGCGTTGTGCGAAAGGAAAAAGGGTACCAGCGTCATGACAAGTTGCGTAATGTCGTGGATATCCTTGTCATCGTCCAGTCGCTTCGAGTATTCTTGTCCGATCTCGAGCGCCAGATGGCGCATGTATTCGTGACCCCATGAGCCGATGTCCGTTCCCGGGGCCAGCAATCGAAACTTGAGGGTATCTCGTCGGTCCTCATCGTCCGAATATGTCATACCCAGTACCGAAAGAGTGTCTGCCAGCGAATCCTTGTCTGCGCCTTTCGGCCACTTCTCGTAGGCCTCGCATAGCTTCTCGTAGTGTGGTCTGAGGAACTTGAGTGGCTTGGGTACTGCTGTCATGGAGCTGGTCGAAGTCTTAATGCTCGTCTTGATGGCTTCTAGCGCAGGCTTGTACAGAGACGAGTCTGACTCTGTTAACCGTTCCACAAGCATGTCCAGCTCATCTTTGAGCTTCTGGTCTTCCTCGCTCAGCTCTTCCGGAGGCAAGTCGAAGTCGCCATCCTTCTTCACGTCTTTGCCGTCAGGTTTGGCGCCGTTAACACCATTTGCCTGCTTGCTATCTTCCACCTTGCCCTTTCCCTTGTCCTGTGCTTTAGGCTTCTCCTCCTCCTTCGCCATGATGCTCTACCGCTCCTGGAAGGCTGTTGGCTTCGGCCTTCACTGTATGTCAGGTGGAGGTCCAACGGATGTCAGCGCAGACGATAGAGGTGGCGGTTCTGCGATGAAGTTGGTGTGGTGATGGAGGTGAGTCGAGTGTGAGAAATTGTGGCCGAGATGAGCGGAAGAAGGGTCGGTGTTTGATGTCTCGTGCTTGGAGGAAACGCGCAGTCGCTGGTCGCCTCACGACGAGCTGATTCAGCGGAGCTCTCGGGAGGCGCCGACGTGACTCGGTTGTGCCTTCCGCAACCTCACTCAATTTCTTCAATCACATGCCGGCCCTGCTCTCCACCGACCGACTCGTCGTTTTGCTTCTTCCTTCTATAACAAATTCAACATATTGCAGCTGCGATGAAGCTGAACATCAAAGCCATTCGTTACCTCACCAGCGACGACTGGCGAGTCCTGACTGCAGTATGTAGTTCCTGGTCTGGAGCTGCCTTTCGCGACTGACATATGCTAAAAGAAATGTCTAGGTTGAGCAAGGAAGCAAAAACCACGAACTTGTCCCAACCACGCTCATCGGTCAGATTGCTGGTCTTCGGGGGGGAAGTGCAGTACATAAATGCATCTCGAACCTGGCCAAAGTCGGTCTAATTGCCAAGGTCAAGAATGCCAAGTGTAATAAGTTCGATGTGCTGGAAAGGTCGAGGCTTCCAATCTGACGACTCGCAGATGACGGCTACCGTCTGACATACGGTGGTCTTGACTACCTTGCCTTGAACGCTCACCGCAAGTCAAACGTGATCTTCAGCTTGGGCAATCAGATCGGTGTCGGCAAGGAGTCGGACATTTACATCACAGCCTCTCCCGACGGACGGCAACAAGTACTGAAGCTTCACCGCCTTGGCCGAATCTCCTTCCGTACAGTCAAGGCCAACCGAGACTATCTACGCAAACGCAGCACAGGATCATGGATGTACCTCTCTCGGCTTGCGGCTCAAAAAGAGCACGCTTTCATGCGTGTACTTCATCGAGAAGGCTTTCCCGTACCAGAGCCTATCGCATGGAGCCGACATACTGTCGTCATGCAGTTCATCGACTCTTTTCCGCTTCGCATGATCGAGACGGTGGCAGATCCAGGAAAGCTATATGGCGAGCTGATGGGGATCATCGTACGACTGGCCAAGCGTGGCCTGATTCACGGTGACTTCAATGAATTCAACATCTTGATCAAGGAGAAGACGGTCGGAGATAAGATCAAGGTGATACCGATTCTCATCGACTTTCCACAGACGGTGAGCACCAACCACGCGAATGCGAAATATTACTTCGACAGAGATGTTGCATGTGTGAGGCGTTACTTCGAGCGAAAATTTAAATATACTTCGGACGACGAAGGTCCATTCTTCGAGGACGCGTTAAAGGACGCCGATCAGGAAAGACGACTTGATATAGAGGTCGAGGCTAGTGGGTTCTCGAAGAAGATGGGCAAAGAATTAGAGCGCTATGTCGAGATTGTTGGAGGCGATCAGACAGATAATGATGCTGGTGGCGACGAGCAAGCAGATCCAGAGAATGATGAAGGTGAAGTGGAAGAAGACGACGATGTGGTCAACGAAATCGAAGAGGACGATGATCACGCCGAGGATCCCACCTTGGAGGACGAAGTTGGCAGGCTGTCACTCGAGGACGACCTCGCTGTGAAGCCTCTCAACATGGCAGACTTTGGTCTTGAGCCCATAGAACTGCCACAACACCCCGATGTGGCTGCGGAAAAGGTACGGACCAAGAAGAAAGCCAGCGGCTGGGCAATATGAGGGAGCATCAACGCTACAGAGTCTTCGAGGCACAACTTATCTACACTTCCGGTCACGAATATAGTGGGCAGGTCGAAGAAAACCCTTGATAAGGCCTTTTCCGCTGCAGTGGTGTATATGTTGTTCGCGCGCCTTCCAATCTCGAATTTGGACCCACTTTTCCCACGGATGCCTGACCATGTCCCGCGCGACAAGACACACGACCAACTCTTCACTCTCTCGGATGGAAACTTCTTCCTTCTACTTTTCCATCACTGTGATTGTCGCAAGACCTTCGCGCCTCCTCGCAAACTACTTCTTCTACCCACCACCGTTTGGTCACACAACCACCCTCCAGCAATGCCTTCGCACTCTGCAGCCAATTCAGCCGCCAGCATGCATGCACTTGCCGACAACCTCGACCATGTCTACTTCTTCCAAAAGTCCGATGTGCACGTCCCGCCCGCTCGCCTTCACACTGCTGCGTCCGCCATGAAACCAACTCAGACTGGCGCGCAATCTGCGCAAACCAATATCAGCTCTAGCTCATCTTTAAGCTCATGTCTCTCCTCGCCCAGTATCGCCACAAAATCTCCGGAATCGCAGTTCAGCGCGAAGGCGCCCGCATTCAATCCATCTCCGACAAAACCCCGTTACCCTGCGCCCGAGTTCATCCCTTCTCCCAAGAAGCCAAACCAAGCAGGCTGCCCTACAATCGAGAACATCTTCGAGATTCGCGACATCCCAAACAAGGGCAAGGGCGTTGTCGCAGCCCGCGATATTCCCCAAGGAACTCGAATTCTGTGCGAGGCGCCCCTTCTTCGCTTGAGCTCTCCTAACATCGTCTTGGCTTGGAATCAATACCAAAAGCTGGATGAGCCTGGAAAGAAAGCTTACGATGATCTTTGCTTCCACGAAAACCACGTGCGCAACCTCGAACACGAGAGTCGCATGTGGATTTTTACCTCTCCTCAAGAAGTGCGCAGCAGCGCAGTCGAAAGTATTGTGAAGGATTGCACTCGTGTACTTGCTATGTTCAAAGCAAACGCGTACGATATCGACGATGGTCCTGCTGTGTTCGTCACTGCTTCTCGCTTCAACCACTCCTGCATTCCCAATGTCCACCACACTTTCAACTCGGAGCTTCAGTCACAGACATTGCATGCCACACGATCCATCAAGTCAGGCGAGGAGCTAAGCACGAACTACATGGGAGCGCAGTGCTACTATAGTGTCCGCACGCAGCGCCGGGATTGGCTGCGTCAGAACTATGATTTCACCTGTCAGTGCTTGGCCTGTACTGACCACACTGAGCTCGACGACGCTCGACGCGAGGCGCTCCAAGCCATCAGCTGGGGTCTGGAACAGTTCCGGGCGGGCATCACGAAGGAGGATGTTCATGACAAACTCAAGCAGTGGATTCCGGAGAACACTGCGGCTGCATATGAGCAAGTCAAAGATGTCGTCAGTGTCATAGATAGCTTGGGACTTCGTGGACCCGAACTGGCTGTAGCGTATCGCATCGCGTCCGAGTTCGCGCTCGAGCTTGGTAATCATGAAGCAGCCCACCAATTCGCTGTTCATGATTTGAACCTCAAGCATGACGTCTATGGAGTAGAGGACAAGGCCGCGATGGACTGGATCGACAAGATCTGGGCAGCCACCCTCACAGCTGATAGAAGTAAGGTGGAATTCCGCAAAGACTATATGCTCTAAGTTCTTAACCATTCGCAGGTACCAAGCACAATAAGAATAAAAACAAAAACAACAAGAATCGGCAGAAGAATGAAGAGAAGAGGCAGTACAACAAGAAGAAGGGCGATCAGAAATGGAAGCAAGACGGCAAACACGATCAAGAGGCCACTCCGCACAATGAAGCTGGCCAGTCCTCTTGATGCCCGTCGCATCTCGTTACGACCGCGTCTTATATGTAGTGCATCCGCAATTCTGTCCCCCGTCGTTCGGTGATGGGTCATGGAGGAAGTGATGAAGAGATACCCCAGAAGCATTGTTTGGTGCATTGCACGATTCTTCGTGCTAACGAAAAGTTTAATGTCCTTTGTTTGAGAATTTCTCGTCCTTAGTCGACCACATATCCGTTTCTTCGCCACCTCCGACCAATAGCTCGAAGACTGCAGATCATGCAGCGATCCTGCGCCGTCGTTGTCGCTTGTCGTCGCCAACATCCCCATTGCAGTCTTCTACCATGAAAGCACCTGGCGTAAAGTCAAGTTGCGCACAAGGCTCGTCTGTCATCCTCGTCAGTAATGAAACTCTACAAGAATATCTTGTGACGCTAGACGACACTCTTGCCTACCTGCGGAATATGGGTCTAGAGGCGTGCCACCAGCTTGGCACGTTGCGAGGTCAGGATAGAAGGTCACCATGCAGCCTCTTGATCCGTTGAGGCCGGTGATCTCAACGCAGTTGAATCCGTCGCTGGCCTCCGACTCGATACAGTCCTTGTTGCCGTTGCCGAAATCCTGGCCGTCGGCGTGGGCGCCATCGGCACACAAAGCATCGCCGTAATAGTAAAAGGTCCAGTCTTGGCCGGCCACCTGGAGTACAAAAAGGGCGACCGCCACCCCAATGGAGGTTCTCATGCTAATTTTGAGTCTTGAAGCTTTTGCGGATGATGAGTTCGAGTGTGACATTCTCGAGATACTGGGTTGGGATATCCGTGTTATTGTAGTCAGCATGTCGCTGCCACCGTCCGAGGCACTCCGATCAGGTCGAGGGGTCTGTGCAGTCGTGTACGAGCACTGGAGGTTGGGTATTTCTCTCATTGGGGCATCTCGGATTCCTCATGTTGTCGTGATGCGGCACAGCAGAGCTTCTGGTGTGCTGTTGTGGCACCGCGCAGATCGCTTTCTTTATATGACGACGTTGAGAATCTCCAGAGGAAAGCAAAGAAGGACTCACTGCTACAATCGATCGGAACGGGCCAACAAGTGTGATGTAGAGTAGAAGGCGTGAGGCATCCTGCCAACCCATGCCTTCCAGTCTACCTCCCTCAATTTGAATCTACAAAACCCTCGTCCATCTCCTCCGCGGCCATCCTCGCCTGATGCGTCCTCCGAGCATCTTCTGGTCTGTGAAAGACTCGGAATTCTATCTCATCCGTAACAAGCGAGTCCTCATTCTTGACGGCTTTGAAGAAATGGAGCCATATACGCTCAAAGTCCGCCGTTGGCACTCGCTCGTGCACGATCACCTTGAATCCCACTTGACCCGTGGCATCTCGTCGATCGTCCATGAAGTAATTTATGATGGACTGGTCTGTCGCATGGGTGTCGTAATACTCCAGGAAGTAGCGAAAGGGAGATTTATGTGCGTTGAGCTTCGTGTAGTCACTGGCTTGTGAAAAGTATCGAGGCCGTCAGTGCCTGGGCGTCAGTTTCTGGGCTTTAAGAGCCTCACTGTCACGACTGTTCGCCATCATGCGAGCTGGCCGGTCGATGTTATTAGCAAGATGTTCAGCAATGACAATAGATGTTGCAAAAGGGAAGCGCGGTCGAGTCCCTGGATCTATCCGCTGGCTCGTGCCGCCGATCGATCTCTTGTGCCCCACAACGATGATCGCATCGTCAATGTCATCGCGCCTTCCAAGCACAGCTTCTTTGGAAATAGGTAGGTCTCATGAGATCACCATTACCCTTACACACGAAAATCCCACCAAAGCAGAACAACTACAACAAGCACAGAAACGATTGAACATCACACCTGATTCCAAGCCACGATCAAAAAGTTCAGTCACAAACAAGAAATAAAACAGCAACCATAGCTTCCAAACTCCCCACCCACCGTCTCTCCCAACTTACGCGCACGATCCAACAACACCGCGCAACCATGTCTTCCACGTCCAGCGTACAATCACCTCCCGAGGCACCATGGAAATCCACCTTGAAAGACCACATCTCCAAGATGGACAGCCCAGAATTCGTCTTCAGCTCTCTGGCGCCAGCCTCCAAGAAGAGCAGCAGTCCCGTGCCCTACGTGCCGCGAGCTCGATACTGCATTTTCCGCTCTTTCTGGGCGGAACTGCCGGAGAACAAGCACAACACAGCACCGATGAATGAGCGGGTCTACGAGAGCGACATGCCGACTTTCACGACGGATGTGCGCATGCAGAAGGCCTTTGAGGTGTTTGCCTCGAGCAGTGGGAAGGCTGATGATGAGAGCTTGGTGCAGGGAAGTGGAGGGGGCGGGCCGTGTGAGGCCGTCTTCTGGGTGAAGGATGTGATGGTGCAGTGGAGGATCAAGGGAGAGGCGTTTGTGGTGGCGCCTGATATCGAGGAGGATGAGGGAAGCAGTGGAGTAAGGACGGTGAAGAGTGAGGTCGGAGGCAGGATGAGGGTGGTCAAGGAGGAGGGTAAGGAAGGGTGGAGTTGGAAGAGGGAGTTGACAGGACACTTTGGGAACATCAGTCCTGGGATGAGAGGTGAGTGTCTTCTCATTAGTCGGACAGAAATGCGCGCTGTCGGTGAATGATTCGTGTGAAGCTAACATTTCGCCTCCTGATAACAGGTACCTTTGCGAATCCGCCTCCTGGCCAGCCCGTATCTCAATCATACGACGACACGAAACTCAAGCTCGGCGAGAAGGTCGAGGACCTGGAAGACCCTGTATCGCGGGAGAACTTCCGCGTCGTCGTGATCAAGCCGGAAGAAGTTGAATCAGTCGACCTCAGCGACCCAAGCAAGGCACGACGACAGGTGTACACATTCGATAGCAATACTCAGAAGTGGTCTCACGAAGAGTGCTGGCCATAGGCTCAGTGCCTAATTGACAGCACCATATTATCTTCAATCAGCAACAAAATTCTCCGTGCCAAGGCGTCAAGTATAAGTTGACCGCTGACGTTTGCTTACTGCGTGGGAGCACAAACCGCTTCATTCAGGAAATCGCATGTCGGCCCTACACGAGAATAGCTCCTTGCTTCTTGAGATGTTGTGCAACGCGAATACGTGGGGTTCGCGACGTTGGTACCGTGTTGCAGGTGCTTTTATTGCAAAGGGACACTGCAATGGGAAGCGTCGCCGAATCTGGTGGCGTGTGGAAGTACACGTGCGCTCCTCGTATATGTCATGTCCTACGTGCAGCATTCATATAGCTCGTGTTATTTCAGTCCTCGTAAGAATGGCCATTTCCCGAAGAAGCCAGCTCTGCAAAGCTCTCTACTTTGCGCGGAGGGCTGACGGGGTGAGAAGAGTGGCGGTTCGGAGCAGATCCTACTGGAGGGGTGTTCTTCCGATCTTCTGTGTCACATTTGAAAAGCCCAGCTCCAGCGAACAGCGCTGTGCGACGAGCTTATAATGATTGATGTCCAGGATGAATTTGAAATCACGCTCCTGGTCGAGAAATGTGGGCATGGCAGAGTCAAGGGATTGGGTTCCGGCGCTTGTCACGAAATGTGATACTAGCGACGATGCTGTGCATGATTGGTCTAGGGTTGTCGTGACGGTGGGCGTCTTTGCTTTCTGCACGACATGCTTGCTAGCCTGGTTGATTTTAATGGTTAGCAATCTCGAGGTGCTTGCGGCTGGTGATGAATCGTCCTTGTGCATCAGAGGTATCAAGAGCAAGATTTGGAAGCCGAAAGCATCACGTTCAGTCTCCTGGTGGGAAGATGTTTTTTCCCCCAATGATGACGAAGAGGCCGCAAGGTCACGCTCATGATGGCACCGCGGCGAGTCATTGACGAAGAAGGCTGGCTGTCTTTGTCGAAGCTGTTCGCGGAGAGTGTCAGTCTTACAGAGGAATGCAGTAGCAATTGGCCGTTTGCTAGGATTCAGTGAAAGTGTCAGGGTAATGGATCCTGCAGTGTACTGCATGACTGGAAGAGCTCCTGCTTCCACGCGACGGAGTGAACGCTGCGGTACGCAACATGATGTCTCGTCCCGTCTCGGTCTCGTCCGCACCTTGCACTCGTCAGCTCTCTTGATGGTACCGCAGTACATGTATCTATCTGGGATGAGAGTGCTCGATGGCTTGCCGCTGGAGGACTGGCTCACTCTTGTAGCTGTGGTGAATGGCAAGAGCAGTGCGGTCATGATTATTGATAGACTTCCACTCGTCTCATCCCCCATTCCACAAGCGCCGATGCCTTTCGTGGGGCCACATCGGCATCCTGTGCCTCTGGACGCTAGACCGCCGATCGTCTATGCCACTTTCACCTAGCCACGGCAAGCCGTGTTGATCACAAAGTCCTTGTGTTGCCGGGATTGCGCAATTCAATCTACATTGTCAACATGAAATTGATCAAAGGCTGCACTCGCAGTACATAGGCAGAACCATACATTCGTGAATCGCAAGGGAGGGTAGCAATCGGATCGGACTCGCCGGCATGTCAATGTGTGCCACAAAGGAACAACATCCTGGCCGGACCATACCGTCGGCTCCTGCTGATGATGATACGGCGATACCAAAGGAATCTGCTGCTGCTTCTCTTTTCTACTTGTTCCCTTTGGGACTCGCGAGACTGTGCTCGGACGGGCCGTGGGGAGCCTCCAAGACCCGAATCTATCTGGGAGACTGTACCTCTATAAGCAGCGCCTCACTCTCTCCTCCCAGCAAAAGAGGAGCTAGAGTGTCAGCGCTGCCGATCATCAAGCATGCTTCCGCTAGAAGTGCGCTAATGTTCCATGTCACTGGCCCAGCGCAGCACCCTGCTGCTACAGCACTACGGAGGCACCCTCGGAGTGTAAAGAGGAGAGAGAGGCCTTGGTGTCACTCTTCTCTACACGTGTGTGTTGCACCTGCTCTGTAGCGAGCATTTGAGGCTATATGCTTTCCATGATGGTTGAAGTGATGATTTGGGAGAGGAGGGACGCCGAAGGGGCGCATAAATTGTAAGGGCTGGGGTCACGGGGAAAGTTGTTGTTACTCTCTAGGACACAGAACGATTGTCAAGCAGTTGACGGTAGTTCACGGGGATTGATAGGAGCTGTGGGAAGAGAGTCCATGCAGGAGGCCTCTCCCTAGCATTCTCAGGGCCTCTCCGTAGTGCTGGCGCATCCGGCTGCCGATCGCTTTCTCTCCGCCCGCACCACGCCAGCGGACGCCTCGCTCACCCTAACCATCGGTTTCTTCTCTACCTACATGTGCCTCCTCGACCACACCTCGCCTCACCACCGCCTCTTTGACTGGACGACCTCCCGTCATTCCTGTACCGCCATCGATACGTCGACGCTGGACGG
This sequence comes from Microcyclosporella mali, assembly GCA_002785985.1. NCBI lineage: Eukaryota > Fungi > Ascomycota > Dothideomycetes > Mycosphaerellales > Mycosphaerellaceae > Microcyclosporella > Microcyclosporella mali. The sequence goes on along the minus strand of NHNU01000004.1, from coordinate 1,197,387 downwards.
CAGGAACGACACTCACACCACTTCTTTCTTGTCTCTTCCTCGCTCAGCGCTTGCTGCAGGCTCGCCCGGTGCGACCGCCCGACCGGCTGCCCCATACACGACTCCTCACAGCCTTTCACGCTCTTTCGGCGGCCAAAAGTCCGTTTCATTTCCCTTTATATCTTGCAATGATTATCTCCGATAGCTGTGCCGCCCACAGCATGGCCGGCGAGGCACTGGACTGTTTCACTTCGCTCCTGGACAACGTCCCTGGATGGATTGCCGACTTGGAGAGCATCTTGAAGGCGGCCCTGGAGAACCAAGAAGAGATTCTGAACATCCAGCAACGGCCAAGCACACCGACACCGTCGTCAACCGTCCTACCCAAGACCAAACCGTCGCTCAAGTCGAAAGTGTCGAAGGCAAGTCTGAAGGAGGCCGTGAGCAAGGCGAATGCACTGCTACGACCGCAGAAGAGAAAGCAGTCTACACAGTCAGATGCCCGCCGAGTGTCTCAGAGGAAGCGAAAGACGACGTCGGTCATCTCCGGTGATAGCGAGCGTTCGAGTCCTGCCAAGTTCCGAAATAAGGCTGCCGCAGTGGTGTACTATGATGGTGCTACCCAAAAGCGCTTCGAGACGCTGGTACGTGCGGTCGGATCTTCGAGGAATGCCATCAGAAAGGGCAAGATGAGCGCGAAGGTGGACGCCTTGGCCCGTACAGGTTCGAGCAGTAGTGAAGGAGGAAGCAGCAGCAGTGGTGGTGAGGACAATGACTTTAGCGTGTCGACCACTCCGCAACTTCATTACAAGTCGACACGACCGGAACGCCTACCTACCCTTGGGTCATTAGACCACATTGCTGTCTTTGATCGAGTCGATAGTCAGCTGGAGAAAGCACAGGCTCTATGCGAGCGTGCTGCACACCAGATATTGAGGGATGGCGACTGCACATTGGAAGCCACCAACGCCAAGGAGCACTTCGCTGACGCGTTGAGAATGGCTGAGGCTGGCCTTCCTGCTCTGAAGAAGAGAGCTGAACGTGCCGCTGAGCGCCAGAAGGAGAGTGATGAGCGTGAGGAGCGCCGCCGGGCTGAAGAAGAAGCCGCCGAGCTGAGAAGAAAGTCTGCTGCCGAGATGGCCGAGAGGATCGTCGCTGCTGTCGCCGCTGCTCAATCACAGCCTACTGAAGGCAAGCTGGAGGCAGACGCACTTGAAGTCGACGAGTCCTCCGAAAGTGACGACGAAGAGTTCGACATCAGCGCGATACAACTCTCGAAGTTCTCACACATGCGTTCAACTCGGATCGCCGCCGCCGCACACTAGCGGAATATCATTTTCATTTATCTTAGCCTCCACGGAGAGCATGTCGATGTCGATTGGATCTTGAGATCTTGTTTGTGCGTTCATAGCGAGTGGCTGATATCGTAGCCGATGGTAGCGAGGAGTTTGGACTGGAAGTGCCTGCGCAGCAGAGTGCTGCTGACGGGATCTGGGGATACGCTCTTTTGCGAGTTCACTTTCTTTTTTTTCCGATAGTCAATGTGTCGAAGTCTCCTGTCTCCTTGTCCCCTTGGTTCCTGCCGTGTTTCTTTAACGTTGATCGTGCCTGCCTGCACATGCCAACTGTACACGCGTGCCTTCCCGGCGAAAGACATAGCTGCCTGAATGCCTTCGCGACCTCACCTCACTCTCATCAACGCTCTGCTCTCCTTTGCAATACATCTCGACAGTCGGAACGGATCGCCTACCAAATGGCACGAGTCCGAAAGTCTGCCGCGCTGCGAGGCGTGCTGCGTGGACTCAACCCGGACCGCGACATCATCACCAATAATGCAAACGAAGCTATCGAGATGTTCAGTGGCGATGAGGAGGACTGTCTCACGGAGAAGCCGAAACGAAGACATGTCGTTCGTTCTACGCGCCGTCGTGGCAGTGATGCTGTCAACTACGACATGAAGTATCACCCAATGGACGAAGTCACCAGACCGAACAGTCGTGTTACCCAGCGCCACAGATCTAACTCGACATCCGTGTCGAAGCGTAGCAGCATTGACACGGACACGGACACTGATGATTCCTATGTCAGTTTGACATCCGGTGGCGAGTCCGAAGACGAATCGGAAGATGAGCTTGCCTCTGATCCGCCAAAGTATTTCACTCCGAGGACTCCAGCTCCAGGTGCTGTTCGTCATTCCCACCGTACAGAGGCGAAGAAGCCGGTCAATTATAGCAAGAGATACCATCCTCAAGATCATGCCTTACCTGGCTACAGACGCAATGCTCGTCAAATGCCAGCAACTGGGCCGACACCACCTGGAACTCAAAAGCCTAGGAAGCGAAGCTCACCTCGAGAAGACGACAAACCCCCACAACGAGCTCGCAAGAAGTTGAGGTCGCTGGATCCTAATGCTCGTACTCCGGGCAAGAAGCAGTCAATGCCGCAGTCGTCCCAAGGCCGCAGCAAAGTAAACCGGGTCTCTGACTCGGTGCCGTTGGACGATGATGCTGATGCTTTGGCTGACTGGGCGTGTTTGTCAACGCGACGACCTGCACAGCCATTTGTACAGCCATTGGCGGAAAAGCCGGTGCAGATGCCTGAAAAGACGCCAGAGTGCTCCTTTGCGGACCCCGTACAGGAGGATGCAACGAAGGTACGTCCTGTGTGCAGATCGTGGCCGAGGGTCTGTATTCTTGATCAGCAAATTGACGGCAGCAGGAACACGACGATGCCAATGACATTGCTTGCGCTGATATCGGAGCGCCTTTGGCAAAGTCTGGCCTGTCCAGTCAAAACGAGAACATCGATGAAGCGAAGGCGTCGACAGAGTCTGACAAGCGGTCACCATCCGACACACTACCATCTTTCCAGCACATACGTCGCGAAGAAGCTAGAGACGACCTGATGAGATTTTACGTGGAGCGCAGCAACACTTCCAGCCAAACCATGGACGACAACGCTCTGCCTTGTGATGAGGCGGAGCTTGAAGAGCCTTCTGCGCTGTCCGCCCTTGAAGAAGCACTCAGCAGCCCTAGTTGGACTGCGAAGAAAGACGCTGCGCAGGATAATCTTTCGGATGGCATTGAGCCTCAACCTATGCTCGGTCTCGGAAGGCATACATCTGAATTCGAAGAAGCAATGGCATCGACAGATCCGTCAAGCCTTTTCGATAGCATATACCCGCCAGCCAGCCACGCATAGATGCGTGCGTCAGTCGCGGAGCATGAAACATGAGTCACGATTGCTTAAGATTTGCGATGTAGAGAACACTGGGCAGACGACGGATGTGCAAGGACAAACATGTACTGCTTTAGCTTGAACAGATACACGTACGATGAAGGTAGCATTTTAAGGGATATGACTCAAAACCAAGCAGCTCCAAAGGACGAATTCGCACCTAGACAAATCTTGACGTCGATGGCACCTCCACTGAAAGTATCGAACTCATTACCGCTATGGTCACGTTAACCGCAAGCTGCACACAGAGCACAGCAACGAGGTCAAATTAAGCCCGCTCAGGGGAGCATTAGTGTCTCCGCCAAACCACACACAACTGATGACTGGCGAGGACAAGACCGCACGAGACAGACACTGAAATTTCACGGAAACTCTGCACAGTCAACTTACTCCCATCTGCTTGCCAAAGCTGTCTGGAAATTTGCTCAGCAACAATCTTTTGCGGCTTGGCATTTTCTTTAGTAGTATTGCGAAGAGAAAGTCAACCTCCGGTCGAAACAGTTCATTCCTGTCCACCATATCGACGATCTTGCAAGGATCGTAGGAATGTCTGGGTTTCCCGGATTGTGTGGTAGGGTCAGGATATCTCTGCGTCGTGCTCAGGCCGTTGCTGCGGAATACTTGGGATTATCAATATGTTTGGTATTGACACAAGGATTCGCGTTGCATGAACACATGACTTGATATATACATATCTCTCTCACTCTCCATGACATGCCTACTTCGTCCGTACTTGCTTCAACTTCTTCGGGCTGTGCACAAACTGGTCCGCATACGCCTTGGGGATTATCCTCCTCTCATTCGGCTCCTGCACATAATACTCGTAGCCTTGCTTGTTTGCGAAATTGATGGCGTCTTCTTTGGTCTGGAAATTGAGGTGGGTGCCCTGCATGAAATCGGCAGAGGATTGCCAGCCCATGAGGGGATTCTCCCAGCGGTGGCCTTTGGCGAGGAGGTCCCAGTCCATGCGCCATTGGTGGCCGTGCCAGTCGCCAGATTGGGTGGCGGGTTTGGTTGGGCGGTAGATGCTGGATTGCGTTAGTTGGGGGTTGAAGCAGGAGGTCTTGAGATTGGGCCGGCATACCGAACTGTTCGAGCTTGGAGCTCGGTTGGTGCGCCTGAGAGCACTGCGGCTGGCGTAGTGAGACCAGGCTCGCTGCCGTCCATGACGCGAATGGGGACTGGGGAGAAGTTGCTGTGGAGAGCAGTCTTTGTTAGCGACTGAACAGCCGCTCGGCCTTTCGTGACTCGTTTGTATGCTCTTACGATGTCCTGTAGTCCGTTGCGACACTCCAATCTGGGTTGTGGTCTGGCTGCCCGCCCGCTGCTCCCTCTTGTCTGATCATGCCGCTCTCGCCGTGTCTTCCGGCCGGTGCATCGGACGTCGAAGCGATCTCCTTGCTGCTCTGGTGCTGAGTGCTGGCATCGTTGGACTGGAAGCGGGCCAGCGCCGGGATTCGTCGAGATACTGCTGGTCGGAGTGCTGCAGCGCGCAGGGCCGCTGCTGTTCGTAGTGAGGCCATGCTGAGTGAGTGTTGTGTAGTCCAGCGTTCGAAGTCGAATGTCGAATGTGGTCAGCGGCAATGCATTGGCGAAGGTCGCGATGCAGCGGGTATTGCCGCTCCAGCTTTCTCCGACTTCGACTTCGCAAGACAGCGAACCCCGTCCATCACACCGATTACAACCCAAGAACCGCAGTCATGGTGTCATCAATCATTCCTCCAAAAGTGAGAATCAGGCCAATTGACACGATCACTGTATGCTGACTTTGATACTCCCAGATTGCGTCCCCAACCGTACGTACTAACTCACCCTCGGCATATCCCTCAATCACCACGACGAGCTCTCCGCATGCCGAACACCGCCACAGAAAAGACGAGAAAACTGGTGTATAGTGACCTCGTGGCTAATCGGAGATGACACAGGCCATCGGTGGTGCAGCCGATGCGGCGCGCATGCAGAACGTTGTCGGTTTCTACGAGAAGCTCCCACGCGGTGCCGCCCCAGAGCCAAAGGCCAAGGGTCTTCTCCAATGGTACCAGTACAGATACATGGGCAAGAATGCCTCCGCAGCGCGTACGTGTATCCTTATGCGCCATCAGGCATAGCGAAGAATAGCTGGACCAAGGCACAGATGAAGGAGAGGAAGAGGATGACGGATCGCTGACAATCGCTACAGCACTTGCTCATCTCATCGGTGGTCTTCTGATCATTGGATACGCGCAGAACTACTACTTCCATCTCCGTGAGTAGCAAGACTATGGTCATTTGGTGGAGATCTCGACTGACGAAAGGCAGGACACCACAAGAACAACGCCCACTAGAGTGGTGTGGTGGAGTGAGATACCAGGAAGGAGAGTGTGACAGTAGAGCTCTTTTGTACATATAAGGCAATCAGCAGTTCTCCGAGGACATCTGGTGCACTTTTTCGACCATGTGAACGACATCCAGATCACGTGATGCTTGGACCTTTGCTGGCCGACGTGCTTCTCCCAACCTTGGCGGAACTCGATAACTCGAATCTAAGTAGTGAGTCTGCCTAAGTGCTCACAGACGGTGCTGTGCTCTACTGGGCAAACGAGACATTCACTCCTCTCATTCATTGTAGAACATCCCCTCCTCGCATGGTTGGCTGACTCGTGGCTCGGAGCTTACCGAGCCGAATCGAGACGTCGACTCCTTTGACTGTTTGCGACGATAACTCCCTACCCTGCCTGCTGATATTCTCCACCACCGCAACACCTCGCCCACCGCTCTCCCTCCTCTTCCTTTTCGCCAGAAACAGCCGGAACACCGCCGCTGACAGCCGCTCCGAAGGCGCATCCACGCTTGTCGCAGAAGCGCAAGCGAAAGAGGCCGCGCACCCCAGCCTGTACACAGCAACTTCGCAGTCGCCGTGGCACTTTCATACTTCCGACGCTAGGTACATCCTCCATTTCCTTGCGGCCTGTATCTCAAGCGCTGCTTGTGCTGGATACACAGCGTGGCCTGCGGCTAGGCGAGTCGCGTGACTTCGTGCCAGCGAGGCACGCGGCGAAGCGGAAGTGGCCATGTCTGGGACAGCTGCCACAGCTACGCAAGCCTTGCCAACACCTCCTCTTACACCGCATCACTCTTCAAATTTCATTGCGACAGTATCTGAAAAGGTTCTAATAGTCTATACAGACGCGAAGACTGTTATGGCAGAGCAGACCGGCCACAATGTGGTAGAACAAACCCAGTCGACGAGCGGTTCGCCGCTGGTCGACGTCGCTTCGAACTCCAACGACGCACACTCCGCCGCGAGCGGCATACAGACCTCATCCACCTTCAACGACTCCACTCCCGCCCACGCCGATCTCTCGAAGTCTACCAACAAGTCACCTACAAGCTTCAACGCCTCAGCTTCAAATGGACAAGCTGGACTCGACGCCTCCTCGAGCGTAGTGGAACCAAGTGCTGGTGACGTTGCGCTCAAAAATGGCGATGGTCCAGGTCTGAACGTTTCAGCTCAGGCAGGGGAGAACTCGCAGGGTCCGCCGGCAGATCTTCCAAATGGCCATCGAGATGATGCGAGTCAAGGAGATGGTTTTGCAGACGACAGGAGCACTGCGGACATATCGATCGACCACAGCGTCAACTCGGACACAGACAACAGCAGAGCAGATGCGGGCGAGAAGAAGGATGGAAATCACCATGTGCGAACAAATTCTGTGAAGAAGCCTACAACATTCAGCAAGGTTACAACGACCAAGAACTTTTTGAACAAGATTGCGCCATCTGCGCCGTCGACTCCCAAGTTGGGAGAGAAGCGTAAGCAGAGCAGAGCCGGTAGAATCCTGAAGATGGGTACTGACATGAATCTAGCAGCAAGCCCTGCATCCGCTCTGGCACTGCCGAGCAGTAAGCCGCGACTTGTAGCCAAGACGGGCGCATCACTGGCGAATCTACAAAAGTCGCGTACAGGCTCAGAAGTTGCGAGCGGTCCTGATGCAAGCAAGGTCTGGAACAAAAATCGACCCGTAGCACCGCCACCTCCGAGACATTTCACGGACGAAGAGCTGAAGCAGCAATATGGCATTCACCTTGCCACTCGTCTGCAGACTGATGAGAGCGGGAAAGACTCGAAATGGGCCGACATTGACGATGATGAGGATGACTGGGCGCCTGAGGCTGTCGTGTGGATTGATGGGACCAAGTCTAGTCTGACTCCGCAAGACGCTGTACCTCCAGCCCAGGAACCAAAAGAGCAAGCACAGATAGGTCAGAAACCTGCACCCGTGGTCGTCAAGCCGGCCGATGGCGTACGTCCAGTATTGGCGTTGAAGCAGAGAACAGATATGAAGATTCTGAAACCTGGAGCTGCTGCTGCACAACCTAAGCAGGACGGAGGCTCGGCGCCTTCGCCAGCTCCTGAGAAACAGACTCTGAAGGGCAAGGCTGCACCTGCAGCACCCGCACCGGCACCAGCGAAATCGCCATGGGCCCCTGTACCGAAAGTTGAATCCGTATCGCCCATACATCCGCCTACGCAGGCACCTCCGCCACCACGAGCGATGCCCTCCCAGGATGCTCGTTCTTACGAGCCACCTGCACCGACCCCTGCGCGAGAGATCGCAGCGGACACATTCGATCGGCACTTTGGAGAACGCGAAGGTGGTGCTCGAGAACTATTCAACTCTACCAACGGCCGCTATGAACCAGCTCCAGAAGGTCGGCGAACTTCCATCAAGCCGGACCCTGCTTTCCGTAAGCCTGCTGTTCTACAGCGACCAAGTCAAAGCGGGCACGAGCCTGCTGGGCCTTCTGCAGCTTTCCAGTCACGCTCGACAGTTCAGATGGATGGCAGCTGGGGCCGGCGCCGTGGATCAAGTGTCAGTCAAGGCAGTCTGCCGCCCGGTCGACGGATGTCTGTCCATCAACGACCAGAGCTTGCGCAAACGCCAGAAACTGCGCAGGATATGCGCTCGCCTAGCAATGCCCGAGTTGAGCCTGCCAAGCCCTCCTTTCCACAGCAGTCGGCTTGGGATCAGCAGATGCCGCCTGTCCAGTCCGATGCCACAGCAGAGGCCGGTACTCCTGCACCATCAACAGAGGATCCGCTCGTGGTACAGGAACGTGTGATGCGCGAGAAGCGAGAACTCGCCGTGAAGCGCCGTAAGGAGGAAGAGGCGCGCGAGGAGGTGGCGAAGCAAGAGCGACTCAAGGCCAAGCTTGCCGCATTGTCAGGTGCTGGCAAGTCGAAGAAGGAGCGCGAGGCAGAAGCTGCTGCAGCCGCCTCCGTGGTCAAGGACGCGCCCGCCTCTGACAAGCCCACACCACCTGCACCTCACAAGGACTCCACCTTGCCAGAGCCCGCCGAAGCTGCACAGGTGTCTGCTGCACTTGCTCCATCCCTTGAAGCGCAAACGCTGCCCTCAGCACCAGTGTCCAAACCGCCAGCGGTATTGGGGGAGCAGCCATCTCCTCTGCCAACAAAGCCGCACGCTTCTGCTACTTCAGACCGCACCGTCTCGACTGAGCAGACGCGACAACCCGCACGTGCACATCTGTCGCCTCGAGCGAACACTCGTGTGCCGTCGTTACAACAGCAGCAGCAGCAACAACAACAACAGCAGCAACAGCAACAGCCTGTGCCATATAAGACTCCTGCCTCGTCATACTCGTCGCCTGGAGATCGCAAGCTTCAGCCCGCATTCGGCCGGTCACCAAATCTTGGCAACCACGATGCCTTTTCGCCCTGGCCGACGACAGCACCCAATAGTAACGTGTGGGGCAGCTCTGGTATAGGGAACGGCACCTTCGAGAGCGCCAGTAGTTTCGCGCCCATGCAGAGTTCTTCGCTCCCGCCTCCACCAGGCATGGCACGGAATGGCACCGCGTCCACGAGAATCTCGCCTCAGAGCTTCAACAACCAAGACTCGCGATCGCCGAGCATGCAACAACAACAACTCACCGAGCAGCAGCGCGCTTTCCCTCCGCCAGGTATGGACTCGCGCCCAGAACCATTCCCTGCGCAGTCGAGGCTCAACGGAATCTCGGCTGCCCCGGGTGCTGGTCGTCCTGTACATACGCCTGGCCCTATTGGACCTCCGTCGCGTGCTCAGCACCAGCAAGCACAGCCAGCACAGCGCGCGGAGGCCATCGCCGCGTGGAACAATGTCTCTCAAGCTTTGCCTAACCAGTACACACGTGACATTGCTGCTGCCGAGGAGCGCAGACGACAGGAGATCAGCATGCCCGCAAAGCCGGTCGAGTATGGGTTCAAGGAGACCTTCAAGAAGACATCTGCGGAACAAGGCAAGCTTGGCGCTCCACGCAAGTATGACACGACCGAGTACACGATCCATGATGGACAAGGCTCGCGGTCAGTCTCGTCTTTGAGCCCTGCGCCGCCCACGACGCAGACTCAACCATCCGCGCCTTTCACCACAGCGTCACCTGTGCAAGGCATGTGGAAGCAGCCTATCGAGAGCGCAGTGCGCATCCCTGACCCATCGAGGAATCCTGCACACGGTGGCGCGCAAATGTTACAGCCGTCGATCAGCTCTCCCGGTATTCCACCACACCCGGTCGCAGCGTATCAGGGCAATACCAGATTTCAGACCGCACCAATTGCACCAATCGTAGAGTCCTGCGACCAATCGCCACCGCCACCCGACATTGAGAATCATCCCGTCAATGAAGGCAATGTCAGCCATCCCCACGTCAAGCTACCACCGCCGCAGGTCAAGGTGAAGCTACCCCCAACATCTCCTTCAGGCCTCGCGCACGTGCCCGCTCAGCACAATGATGGCTCAGTCCTCATGCCTCAGCGGCCCTTCGCCGCACCGTGGGGCCCACCTGGCGCTAAACCGATTGTTCAACAACAGGCATGGCAAGCACGCTTCAATGGGCTCCTGGGTAGAGCACAAGTCTCGACTGAGACGCCGCCGTCTCCACCCAAGACGCCACCGAAGATGCAGGGACCATCTCCAGCGGTCGCATCATCCAGTAGGACTGTGATGGATGTTCAGGCTACTGGTGCAACGGTGTCACTGCCTCAGTCTCGGAAGCGCTCAAGCCCTGAAGGATTTATTATCGACGACAGCAAAGAGCAGACCTCGAAGCCTACTGCCGACAGCATCTTCGTAGAGCAGCGCAGCATGGGCTCCATGCCCACGGTCCGTGTGCCTCGCTCCATAAGCTACGACAATTCTCCATACCCAGTTACTGCTAAGAACATGCTGGATTTCCCCAACTCAAACTCGAGACTGCATAGGCACGTGGAGGCAGAGACTCGCCAGAATCCTTACTTCTGGCAGCATCCAGACGGTATTTTTGTCACCATACCCAGGACGAAATTCCACAACAAGCTTGTCCGACGTCCCGGCGCACCAGAGCGGCCTCCCAGGAATGGTGATCGTAAGGCTAGCTCGGCCCAGGTTACAGAGCGCGAAGATCGTAGACCTTCAGGCAGGTTCAACAAGCACAAACCCCAGGAAAATGTGCCTGAGTCGTCCGAGAAGACAGCGCCTGCGGTTGAAGGCCAGAAGCCATCAGGTGGTCTGAAGCCATCGCGACAATCGTCCAATCAGGCAGCCAACAGCAGCAGCAGCAGTGCTGCACCGGCTGGGGACGAGATCCCCAAGCCTGAAGCTAATGGGGAGAAGCGCAAGTCTGGCTTTGGTGGCCGGGGTCGCGGACGTGGCCGTGGTGGAGGCCACGTAGCTCCAGCTCCAGCTTCCGCCACTACGAGCGCAACTCCTGTCAAGTCGAACTAGGCGTTCAACTCTAATAGGCGTGGCAGCTCGAAAGCCGGCGGTACACCGACGACATCCCTCAGCTGCAACATAAAGGCTTTGAGCTCATGGCGGCACGAAGAGGTGAAGATTCCTCAAGGCAATATCAATTGGCACATGCCAAGAACATGAATTGGAATGGGCAGTGTGTTTCATCGCAGCTGCGCGATAGGGACACTACTCATGACAGAAGCAATGGACGAAGCACGCTTTCGCGAGGCAAGTCGTTTCTGTGTTGATTGTTATAATACCTCCGTTTTCAAGTAGTTTTGAAGCGATCAATTCTTGAAAGATGTCTCTTTTCTCATGTCTCTCCCATACTCCACTTCGCCTAGACCCATCCACTGTCATGGGGTTAGTATCTCGACTGTCGCGAGTCCGAGTATAGTACGAGTTTGTCATCGGCATTCTCGTTTATGCTACCACGGCAGCCTCTACATCTATCTATATCAGCCGCTGCTGAGAAACATACTCTTCAAAATCTGGTGCTCGTGCTCGTGCCCTCACATCACGTTCTTGCATGTGATATCGCTTCTGATAACGTTGTCCCGAGCAGTATGCTGCCCGAGTCTTCCCTCGAGAGGACCACTTCTACAATAACTCGTTTTCTCACATAATTCTACAGTCAGATCTACGGATATGAACATCAACAGCATAGTCAAGGTTATGCTCTTGACTGCAGTGCTTTGCGTCTGCTTCTCGAGCCTCGTACACGCATGCCCACCTCACAACCAGACTCTACAGCATCTCAAACCTGTCAAGCGGAGGTATGGAGTCGGTAACCCGGCTCCAGAGGAGCCTGCGACTAGGCTGTCATGGCCCGCGGTAAAGCCAGCAGGAGGCGTCTTCAGTGCTTACCAGCCTCTACGATATTGCTGGAGAACCAAAACCTCGTACGACAACCTCCATGAAATTCTACAACAAGCCATCGCCATGTGGATGCCGGCCATGGCGGTGTCTGCGCTCCAGATTGTGCCAGGCACGGGCGTGGCATGACGACTCTGTGAGGATCTGGATGTGCCTTCAGCTGACGATGCGTACGAGATCGAGGACCTTAGTGAGATGCCGGCATGGAGAATGTAAAGGCTGCATCGACCATGGCGTATACTCTGCTTGCTGCCTTCATGGCTTCCTTTCCTGGGGAGCCTGCACGTCAACGACATGGTCTGTCGATGAGATGTGAAGATACAGTCAAGGGTGGGACTCTGGGGCCTAGGGATGTGAGAACAATGGCTCACGAACTGGGTCGGTAGAGGACATACGCATATGCCGTATCTGTACAGGGTTGACTGGTCTTCAGGACACGCGATTGGACTTGTACATGAGCATGCAAGGTAGCGTTCTGGGTATCAGACTAAGGGAGTAACATGCTGAACTTGCTTCTAGGCACGATCGGGAGGACTTCGTCTGGTTCTATTGCGAGAGTCTTTATGTTTATGAGGCAATGAAGGCTCGCTTGCCCTAATTTCCAGGACTGACTGTGGAGAAAGCGTGAGTATCACGCACTGACAACGATTTCACTTCGCTCATGGATGAACAGGTGCAGCGACGGACGCGTTGCCCTCGAGCTTGATTTCTCTGCGGTGCAATGGCTACCGGAGGAAGGCGACGGCGCTCTCGGCATGCTGCAATGGTCCGAGTCATTCGACTACGACTCCATCATGAATTACCATTCCAATGAAGCCGCAGTCGGACCAGATTTTCCAAACCACGCGGTGCTGGTCGGGCACAGGCCAGGACAAGGCAACAAGGCCACCAAGGAAGGCGGATTCGAGTTCTTTCCAGGTGGCTCGAAAGACGCAGCGCAGGCGAAGATCAGCGAAGGCGATATAGCGCGTATCGCGCAGCTGTATCCCGCGCAACAGCCGCACGGGGAACAGGTCGCCGCGCAGACTTCATGGGCACCTACATCTTGGGGTTTTGAGCTCCCAGCGAAGAGGACAGCCATTCCTTGTATGGCTTGATCGTCCGTGGAAAGCAGGTCTCATGGTAGCAAACCGCGAAGCTCGAGCGTACACGAACTGCATGAATGCTCAAGCGGTCTCGTAGCATAGTATATGAGCGTATCATGGCATGATAGGACCATGACTTGCGCCACGTACCATAAGATACAATCATATGCGGACATGTGTTAGCTTTCCATATCTTTTGATGACTGACTGGCCAGTGTGCTTATGGCTTGAGCATTTTGCAGAAAATCTTGCAGAATCTTGCAGTGCCTGTACCAAGGTTACGATTCCAGCCAGCAAGTGCGGTGTAGTCATAGAGGCGGGACGTTTCTGTAACTCAACATCATTGGGTTCCAGCTTTTCGCGATGCTGCTGAGTCACTGGTATAACAAATACCTCTGTCGTGCTTTCAGCATTATGCTATGGTCTCGGCAATGTCGCAATCGTCCGAGGCAGAAACTCAGGCACCTGCCATTCGAAGCCTGGGACCGCGCTTCATGTGCCGTTCAGTCCCCGAGCGAAGCAGTGCCGGATGGACGTATGAGCCATGGTAATGGAAAATGCTTACTAGAGGAGCGGATTGCGAAGAAGAAGCTGATTGTTGTTGTTTCACGGGACATGGAGGTGGTGGGGTGTGAAGTGTGGTTGAGCTTGCCGAGGAAGCTAGCTCACTTCAGGTAAGCTTGGGCTATATCAGGCGCTTAGCTAATATCGACAGCAGATGTAAAGCCACAGTGAGGAGACTGCGTTCGAGACGCGCGGTCACGAACGCCTCCTTGAGCCATTTTCTTCCGACGCCGCTGCTAGGCTCCTGCGATTTGTGTTTGTGCCGCTCTCTTCTTCCGTCGCTCTCTCGATCCATAGCAGATTGCAGAGCTCGAGATGTGGCGCCACGATATGCTGCGTTGAGTTCGGCTGAGCACCTCCTAAGTATGAGATGAATAACGATGCGAGAGATTGCAGTAGCGATGTCTTTGAACGATTTGAACGATTCATTTCGCTTGTATGATCGCCTTGGGTCTCAGCCAGCCCATTCGGCACGTCCAGAAATAACGTGACAGCCACTGCGGTACTTACAAGACGCGGCAGTAATGAAAACACGAGCACAGCAACTCGTAACCACACATTGGATGTCCCGTACAAAAATACAGCCCTGCGAGTCTGGTAGACGGTTGTTCTAGCGACTCTGTCGATGCAGGTGCCGAGCCAGGAGCCTCTTGTCTCATGCCACCCAAGTCTTGCTCTTCCAGCCCGACGTCTGCAGCGAGCTTTCTTGAAGCGTCAACGAAAACCACAATCTCGGCAAATTTCTCCTGCAATCGTGAAGGTGGTGAAGATAGTTTTAATGGCGATGTAGATTTGCATATGCGTTCACGCGGAAGCGCCATCGTTGAATGATGTGCTGGAGAGCATGCTCAATCCAATCAAGTCTTGGCAGTTGACCACGAGCAGACCTGTCAAGGTTCGGGCTATCGTCCGAACCAGATATGCTCGACGCTTTCGTATGGTAGACCCAACTAGACCCAATGATTGAACATGTCGCGCACCTGTAAGTTCGCGCATTTCATCGATGGTCGAGGCTTAATGCAGCATACCGAAGTCTCGTCGTCGAAAGGTTAGCACGAGGAGAAGCACATCAATCGACCCGAAATACTGCACCTCAATAACCCCCATCAGCCCACTGTTTCTCGTCTCGTCATCCTTGCCATCAACGTCGACAGAAATCGCTCATTAAAAGGACTCCGGATCTCAATCATCCAACATGGTTCGACTGCTCTTCGCGGTCTGTGCCATGAGCATTGCCTGTCAAGCGGCCCCAGTCGCCATCGACAACGGCGAGTCTCAACAAGCATTGATCTCCGACAGCAGCCTCATAGCGGAAGTCATTTCTCATTCACAGCCTTCGTCGACACCATCACCGGAGTCAAGGACGAAGTACTGGATCGATGAATTCGACAACATCGCAGCATACAACGCATATGACGATCAACCATCGCCGCCATCACCTTTTGCAAAACACAGCCGGCGAGACTCCTTCGATGTCGACATAGAAACAACGGCTGGAGACTCATCCCGTTCGGAACAAGAATCTCTTGCCACATTCTCAGCACCAAAACAGTTCTCCGACGACTCCAACCCAAGTTGGTACAGAGCTCACATCGCTGGATACATGGATCTCATGTCACATTTCGGCCAACGCATGGACCTCGACCAAGAATACATTCAAGGCTTCAGTTACGGTGTGTCAGTCCTCGTATTCGTGGGTCTGGGCGGAATCGTCCTCTACCTCGTTGCGCTGCCAGCTGCGATGGCGGCTTGGAGGAAGACGGCACTTCCCTTACGAAGCCTCGGCCACAGGAGAGGCTTTTCGAAGCATTCCTTGTGAGTTTGAAAGTTTGAACTTATTATGCATAGCGCATGGAGTACTTTGTGGGGTATCAGCACAGGATCAACAAGGCAGCTGGCGCCGGGCCTGGGCATGCACATGGGACGAATGAGGGAACACTGCTTACGGCGTTTGGATCAACATGATTGGGCGTTTACGGTGTACGAAACATGGGAGACAGCTGTCAAGCTTCTGCAAGAGACAGGCAACGTTTGTACGTATACGGAAGGAGATGAGACGAGCTTAGAGCAGAATCGTGGACCGGTTTCCCTTGGCAACGCACGCGCCTTCTTCTTCCTGTGTTGTAGAATTATGCACCGACAGGCACACAGCAGTGTACGAAGACGGCAACCACCTCGGGCGATCATCTGGGGAAGAATGACAGGTGCTTCCATGGAGAGATAGCCTACATGGAATGAAAGTTGACTAGAGACAAGCGGTGTGAGGGGAAATGCTGAAGCTTGGGTTGTGGCTGTCGCGTGCCAGTGATCGACGAGCGTTGCTCAAGCCGAGGATCTGAAAGCTCTGCTGCAACGGAACTTTTGGAGAAGTAATCAAGTACACTGTGATAGCGTAGAGGTTTTGAGGGCATGCAGAGAGTGATTGATGAGCATTATTCGACATTAGTTAAATACGGACAATATCATCCCTTTTGATCAGATTGCGTTCCGTAAACCGCAACTCAGGCAAAACCCTTTCCAAGGAAATTCGTATCAAACATCTTTTCTGTGCATCGTACAATCCGTCGTTCACCATCGTTTATATGCACTTCTTACAAGAGCAGCACAGCGGCGATCGCGGCAAAGCAGCCGACGCCTGAGGCAACGGTCTTCTGAGCACCGCCAGTGTAAGGTGTGAGTGAGTTGGAGGGGTAAGCCGAGCTGCTACGAGTGGCAGAGACTCCTGAAGTACCTTGAGAGGTGTGGACTACAACGCCGGCACTTGTGGTGTAGATCTGAGCACCAGTGCTTGAAGAAGCAACTGGGGTGTGGACTTGAGCTCCGGTACTTGGAGAAGCCGCAGGAGTATCGTAAACTGGCACGCTTGGCGAACCGCTGGGAACGATTGGAGTGGTAGCAAGTGGAGGTGGGATGGCAGAAACCGGAGCAGTGATCTTGCAGCCGCCAGCACAATCCGTAATGGTCAAAGTAGTTGAATTTGTGACGGTGTAGGTCTTCGAGTTGATGGTAAGGGTGGTCGGGCTTGGGCACACGGTCGTGAAGGAGCTGACAATAGCCGTGACAGTGGTCGCCGGGGGCAGATTCTTGGCAGGAGTCTTGATGGTGCATGGACAATCCGTGATGGTCAAAGTTGTGGACTTCGTCACAGTATAGGTCTTCGAGTTAATGGTGAGGGTTGTCGGGCTCGGGCAGACGGTTGTAAAGGAGCTGACGACGGCCGTGATCGTGACATCCCCGGAGCCAGAAACAATCGGGGTTACAGTGTTGGTTCCGTTTGAGGCAAAGGGATTGTAGCCTAAGCATTGCGCGAATTGAGATGCGCACGCGGCTTTGTTTGAATCAATGGCGCCGCGACAGATGTTGTAAGCGGCGTAGCAGTCGGTGCCGTTGCTTCCTTTAGAAGCGGATGCAGAGGGGGTCGGATTGACGAGACTCAAGGTGCCAGCTGGGGTCACGGTGTTGGTTCCGTTTGAGGCAAAGGGATTGTAGCCTAAGCATTGCGCGAATTGAGATGCGCACGCGGCTTTGTTTGAATCAATGGCGCCGCGACAGATGTTGTAAGCGGCATAGCAGTCGGTGTCGTTGCTTCCTTTGGAAGCCGAGGCAGAGGCGCTAGGGTAGACGAGACTCAGGGTGCCAGCAGTCGAGATGCAGGAAGCACCGTTGCCATAGTCATGCGCCGGATTGCAAGCGAAGCTGGTGCTTGCCGCTGCGATGCTGGTCGTCGAGGGAGCAGAAGTGGTGATCATACTCGTGGTAGATGCTTCAGACCCGTAGCCATAGGCGCCTTGAGCCATGGCATAGCCAGCGAGGCCGGCGAGGGTAGCGACAGTCTTCATGATACGGAAGCTTGTGTTTGTTGCTGCGATTGTGATTGCTGTGATGTTCTTGCAAATGACAATGTCGTAGGGGAAAGCGAGTGTGAAGTTGATGTGTTTGTGTGAGTGAATGTGAGGAGGATTCGCCCCGAGTACTTATCCTGATCTTGTCTCTTCACATTTTTTCGTCTAGTGGGTTCTCATACCACAACGCCAAAGGGCCATACGAGCAAATCTGCTTTTGGCATATGACGTCCATCAGGTGTATGTCTGGACCGTCCCATCATCCGGCAGACTTGGCAATGCAACCTCTTGCACCTGGCCGCGCCGACCGGCAAGGGACTGGAGAGACATCGGCCGTCGTGACGTTCGTTTCGACCAGATCTCGACTAACGGCAAGAGTAACCGAACTCCAGGTGTCGCGGTCCGCACTTATTGACAACGTAGTCCAATGGCAAAGCCCAAAGTGGAGAGCTACCCACACCAGTGTTGTCGGAGAGTGTACGAGAAGCCTTGGCTTCGTTCAGAAGGCATGTAAAACAGCACGGCCGTAGCAGTGCGGCGTTTGGATATACGAGACGCCGAGCATCGTTCTGGCGTTGAAGACTCTGATAGCGCCTGATGGAACCACTTAGCAGGAAGGAGGCTGTAATGAGCCGCTCAGTTGCACGGACCGAGATGTGGGTCGAATTCTTCCGGCACTATCTCTCGGGTCTATCCGTGGCGAGTGCTGTTTGAAGGCTTGTATGAAGCTTTCATCAGTCATAGGCTTGCACTCCCGTGTTGGGACACGGTATGGCTGTAGTCGACGTCGCCGTGGCTGTCTTCTCGTGGCAAGTCGTCCGATCCCTTCCAGGATATCCGAAGGGGAAACGAACGTAACGTCTTCACGACGAAAGAGTCCATTGCTCGCGTTAGCAGTGGTGAGGTTGCCAAGGAGGCCAGGAGATGCTATCTAGCATGAGGTGACGTCGGAAAGTAAGTGATCGAAAGAGAAAGAGCAATAGCACAGAGAGCAAGAGCAAGAGAGTCTGGTTGTCACTGCCCGGTGCCCAGTCCGATCAATCTATTTTTGAATAATCACTAGTCTCGATACAGTCAAGCACTATCTGTCACCTCATGCTCTGGTACCGTCAATAGCCGATCTTCCGTGTTGCCACCCCCGATGTCTTTGACTTCTTCCTATTACGATACGGTCATCTCATCTTGTTTTGGACCAGGAACAGGTGACAGAAGCTCTACTCTGAGGAAAGACGGGTGCAGCTTCACATAATATTCCAATGTACACGTGAAGCTTTCGGACGGACACTGCAGCAAAGATTCACAATATGGTCACACAACACTTGAAATTCCAGCTGCAACGCAGTCTCTCACCACAGCGTGCAATTGTATAATTTCTCAGCCATTCTCCTTCAGACGGATCAATGCTGTTCCATCACATGCTTATGCATAGTCCTTCCATACAAGGACAACATACATTGCCCGAACGTGAAGCCTACTGACCTTCGTTGGGCAAATGAGAGTCCTGGCCAGGATTGAGCGGATCTATGCAAGCTCACGCGAACATTGGGCGAGCAGATCCGCGGGCTACATGGCTCTCACATCGTGGGCGACGGTTTCGCGTGCCATCGATAAGCCTTTGTTGCGTGGTGTAGGCAACCACATGAACTGTCGGCATTGCCCATTCCTAATTTCGAAGCTTGGTCACTGGCGCGACTCCGTTGGGTCAAGGCTAGGGACGCTTTGCTGCTCCTTGTCGAAGTCAAGGGCCGTATCGTGAGATGCATTCGCCACTCTCGTTTCTTTTCGCGGCGATGGCGGACTCCAACGAAGAGTGTATTGTTCCGTGGTATTTCTACAAGGTCAGACTCAAGCTCTAAAGAGCTACAGTGTAAGAGCGTTCTAGATGAACCGCCTGGTCCAGACAACGACAAGACTATCGAGGCGAAGGCAGCACTTCATACGCAAATCGACAGCAAGATCGATCGATGCCCCACGCCTTAGCGCCGTCTTGCAGCAGATAATCGATTCGATATGAGATACACGATCTAGAGGAGGAACACACAGTGGTGGTGAGGTTGGTGTTCAGTAGAAAGTTGGATGGTCTGCGTGACTGGCACAAGGTGCTCTTCGAGACTGCACCGTTATTTTACTTCTAGCCTTTACTTTATCCGTCCTTGAGTCTCGTCGTAGAGTACATCGCTCGTTCCTTCGTATGCTCGTTACATCGCTGCTTGAGCTAGTCCGCCAATGTCTCTGCTTTCGCCGTACTTGCTGATGTACTCCTTCCCCAGTCCCGCATAATCCTGCGCACAATTCGGGGAGAAAAACAAGCCCAGCCGCTCTTCAAGTGCGACGTGAGGCCTAGCGATGCAAACAGGCGGTCCGTATATCCAAGCGTGTCGGTTGTATTGCCGTTATTGCCTGTGCTCAGATACCTTCGTCGACACCAGGCGACTTAGCAAGCCACATCATGCCTTCTCTTCTCCAGCGGTGGCAAACTTACTTTGTTATTAGAGTAAGCCGTGACCCAAAGTGACTGAGCTTCGCCAGTACGGAAGTAATTCGTCGTACCAAGCATCCCAATGACGGCCAGGGATCTTGTGCGATCGTCAACTGGCACAACGAGGTTGTAGAGTCGATATGGCGCTCTCGTGATAGGCGATCGTACGACTTCTGGAGGATTAGCCAAGATTGGATATTGCTCGCAAATGTCAGCATCGGCTGTGTGCTCGAGGTGGCTCCACTTTTTCGAGTTTGCGGCCTGGTCATGGCCGAAGTCTGCTTCAGCGTTCAAGGCGTAAGGAAGGCCGAGCTCTGCTCGTAGTGACGGCGAGAGATGTCCCAAGGAGTCTTGCCATCCAGTCCCAAGGAGAAGTGCATCAGTGTGGATGGATCATCCTGACTCGAGAAGAATGTCGTTTCCTTTGAGACTCTTCAACTCGTCGTAAAAGCTTTCAACTGAGCCAGCGACGACTTCAAAAAAGCCATTGTCATTGACTATTCCCGCGGCATTGTTCCGCCAGAAAATAGGAAAGTGTGGGACCAGCTTCTTAAAGTCTCCACGTGACGGCCGGTTGGTATAGTCTGCGCTAGCAACAGCTTGAGCATGTGCTCCTGTCCAGAACTTGTTCGAAAGCTATAAGCCTAATTGAGTGCGGTGTAGAAAGCCCGTCCACCAGTTTCTTTCGGCAAAATACGATGGCTGCAGGGCCTCGACCGCTCGTGTTGACCCTTCCAATGTTAGTTTCTTAGACGAGGCTGGACTTTATCCCACTCACCAAGCTCGAATGCGTTCTTAAAGCCAGCTTTGCCGTTTGCATCGACGAATGTGCATGGACCGGTGCCGCTTGGCTTGACGATCCATGCGACATCCTTGCCAGCTTTCGCGCTGGCATAGATCATATCAGCACCAGATTTGCCCCCTCCGAGGACAGTCACGTGTTTGACGTTCGCATTCGCAAGAACACCAGATGAGCCAAAGTCAATGTTGTGTATGATTGGGCCTAAGAATGAATTTCGACCTTCCAGATCTGGAACACTCGGTATACTAGTCAGACCACTTGCAACAACAAGTCTGCGAGCAACGATCTTTCGTCGCTGGATGTTCGCGCATTTTGTAATTCGGCTTCCCAACCATCGCCTTTTCTCTGCGCGCTGGCCAACAGCGTCGCGAAGCAAATTCGGTCTTTCAGTGACCTACCGGCGAAGACCTGCTCTTCCGAATAGGCTTCGAGATACTGGGTTGTGTATTTCGCTTTGAACAAGCCACAGAATTGGTCTTCTTCAGGCGGCACTGCCATTTGCAGAATCGCGAACTCTCCGAAGCCGAAAGAGTATTGTGTATAAAAGTGATCGTACAGGCGGCCTTGGCGAGGTACATTAGATTGCAGGACAAGAGATGACTGATCCTACCACGTACGCCGATTCCAGGTACTACCGACAATGTCCTGTTTGAAGTCACCGTGTCAGATACTCCTATAGCTCAGGTATATATGTATTGTGGAGCTGCCGGACCTCGCGCTCGACTATGAGTATTTTCGTTGAAGGGTGTGCTCCCAGATAGGTCGAAGCAAAGGCGAGGCCGGAGATACCTGTTCATCCCGTCAATGGGCCTCCGGCAGGGTGCAAGACTGCGATCAGACGTACCAGCTCCTACGACCAGGATATCTACAGCAGCATCGTCCATGGCCGCGTCCTATGGCGATAAGACGGAATTTCGCGAAAAAGCTAGAGAGTGGTAGTAGGAACGGCTCGATTGTTATCAGGCGGCCAAGTTGGCGCCGGAGGATTGTATGCATCCATTCCTGTGCCACGAACACCGTTGCACGTGCGAACTAAAGAGGAAGGCACGCGGCGATCGAGGACGCGAAGGAAGGGAAGGTTTGATGTTGTGGAATCGCCTTTAATGCCCTCAGGGGACAACGGGGACATGCCTCAGGCTTGATCGGATCATCCAGAGAAATAAGCTTCGTTTAGCGTGTCGACTACATGGTGTGGCCACTTCCTGTCCAAACATGTCGTGACTGGATCTTATCCGCCAACGTCACGCCACTGAAATCAACACACACCAGAAGCTGTAAGCTGAGCTTCATCAACATCATCACCGGCAAGCGGCAGGTGCCACAAACCTTGTACGACAATTAGCAATCATGGGGAACATGCTCTCGCAGTCCTTCTTCTTACCCAAACCACTCATCACCGAGGCGAATCTGGTTGACCAAAAGGGTAGAGTCTTCATAGTCACGGGTGGCTATGCCGGCGTGGGCTTCGAATTGTCGCGCATTCTGCATGGCGCAAATGCTACCGTTTACGTAGCTGGACGATCGCACTCCAAGGCATCAGCTGCTATCGCGAAGATCAAGCAGGCGAATCCGAAGAGTTCTGGGAATCTTGAATTCTTGTCAGTCGATCTCGCCGATCTGACAAGCGTTAAGCCAGCTGTGGAGACATTCATGGCGAAAGAGCAGCGACTTGATGTGCTTGTTCAAAATGCCGGTGTAAGAGAATCATCAGCCCTGTCTCAACTCTTGCGACTGATCAGAATATAGGTTATGTTTCCACCTCTGGGCAGTACGACTGTGCAGAGTCATGATCTGCAAATCGGGACTAATTGTCTGGGCCCGCTGCTTCTCTACAAGCTCCTCACACCTCTGCTGTCACAAACGGCTGCAAGCTCTCCAACCGCATCCGTACGCGTGAGCTGGGCAGGTTCTGTTGGCATCGAAGCCGTCTCTCCGAAGGGAGGCGGCATGAAGCTGAACGCTGATGGATCTCCAAATATCAAAGACATTAGCAACGAGGCCAACTACGGGCAGACGAAAGCGGCCAATTACTTCTTTGCGAAGCACTTCGGCAAGGAGACCGCTGATAACGGTATCGTGCACACTGCCTTCAATCCTGGAAACTTGAAGACAGAGTTGCAGAGGCATATGCCATCAATCCAGGCCAAGATACTCGTAAGTTGATTCCTGTGGTACTCTGACGACCATGCTGATACAAAGTCAGGAATTCATGCTTTACCCAGCCACATATGGTGCCTACACTGAGCTCTGGTCCGCAGTAGCGCCAGAGATCACGCCCAACAAGAGTGGCTCCTATGTCTGGCCTTGGGGTAGAATTGCAGGTGTTCGAGCCGATGTTGAAGCTTCTGCTAAGACTGAAGCAGAAGGCGGTACCGGCCTTTCCGCGAAGTTCATAGCGTGGTGCGAGAAGGAGATCGCAGCGTTTGCCTGAGGAACCAGTGTCTCGATCGACGCAAGAGGCACGAAGATCATTGCATAATTGACCCAATCATGACTGCATGGGAAGGATCCGCATGCGTCCCGGTCTTCCATGTCAGCAGTGTGGCCTCAGCTTTCAGCAGCAGCTGCGTAGTGACGTGACACTGTCGGCGGTACCTAGTCCAATCCGGTGGTCATAATTTAGTATTGCCGGCGGCCGAATTAGACCTGGTAGAAGTCTAAGTTGATATGGCGTTACGCAAGTTTTGATCTTCGTTGCGAGGAAGGTGTCAAGTCGTCCAGAGAGAGCACGAACGTGAGCGTCGGATCCCAACACAATGCAATTCTGCGAGCTACCCCTCCACGTTTCTTAGCAGACCAACGCTGCGAGGAAACAGATGAGCATAGGCCTTGCTCGCAGTACTTTCCCATCAACGGGGTCCTTGCACACGCTACCTCATCGAGTAGTCTAAGTGCACAGATCAAGCTGACATAATATGCCAAGACTCTGCAGATGTCCGCCTGGGTTTAAGATCCATTTTCGGTTTAGCACAGCTGCACAGTACACGCTCTAGGCAGTTTGACCGCTGAGACTACTCATCGAGTAAGTAAGCCGACAGCGCGAAGCTTCCCGAACAGAATACACACCTCACCTCACATCCCACCCTGTTTCTTACCATTCTTGAAGTCCGGTCAACACACGTGGTCTTGTCGTTACTGTGATATCCAACGGTGGTACCTGCGATGGCACTTACAGGCTTCATATAGCTGTCTTCATGACGGCGACTCATGGTTGACTACGCAAACGTACGCCGACCCACAGAACGAGCTCGTCGTAGAGAAAGTTAGCAGAGGCACCTTTGCTCGGATAGCACAAGAGACGCAACACTGTTTCTGAAAGAGCAAAGGAATTCGTAACATGATGCCTGTATCAGGCGAGGAGTCAACAATTGGGCGTTGCTTGGAGAAACATTTGGTCACATTATCTTGCCATCTGGTCAGTATTGCTATGCGTTGTCAATGTGTATATGTGTGTCGTCCTCGAGCTCTGTATGACCACAGATAGCGTACAGGTGCATATGGTATGTGCCGGTCACAACGAAGACTTCGAAGTACGCACACTTCGAGAGCTGCATTTATTTGTGGTTCCCAGAGGTGCCTATGACCACACTGGCTCGGAAGAAGACTTCGGTACCAACACTTGGGATCGAGATCACTGGATGTCAGGTCAGCGTACGTATAGAGGAATCTGCTGCATTCTTCATGTCTGGCATCTAGATTGTGGCCCCTCTCTCGGCCGCCACGCTGACATCTTGACCTGACCTTGGGACATGACTGGAGCGCTGATTGGTGGAACTCGAGGTGGTGGAGAATGAGAGCATAGAATCTCTTGCGTGGTGAAGGGCAGTAAGTGTCTGCAATTGTTCGAGGGGAATTGATCGAGCTATTGGCTAATTTGGCTGTGGACAGCGCCACCCGTCATCGACTCGCTCGGCTAAGCTCGCACAGTGCGTGCCAGAAGTGCTGAACTGGTGGTCTGCTCTGCGCTGTTCTGCGCTGCTCATCCGCATCGAATTCCAGCACAAGCTATGGAGTGGCCTGGCAAGTGCATACAGATGCAAGACCCATGCAAGACTGGATCTAGCACGAATTATTTGAATGCTTCGAGGCATTGTGGGGGGGG